>JAINUT010001364.1:0-274320 GCA_020205555.1 Panax stipuleanatus
GTATGATATTTAATTATATTATTGTGATGTATTATCATGAGCACGTGATGAACCGAATTCGAGAGACCAAGTGGCGGTCCCTGGAATTTGGGGGGCGTCACAGGTTGGTATCAAAGCTGTAGTTATAAACCTTAGGAACGAGTGTCCTTGGACTATAGCTTAGGTGAACTTAGAAGTTAGGAAGGAGATAAAACTCATGTAGAGTTTTCCTTGAGAGACTTAGTCTGTTATGAAATGTAACTTCATTCTATACAATGAACTTATGTTTTATTTAACATTCTAATGGAGTTGCTGTTTGTTGCCTTGTGTTTGTGATTGTAGGATGACAGACACAGGTGTAACTAGTAGAGTAGCAGAGGAGGAGCCCAGAGATATACATGTAGTATACGAGGCACCTCTAGAGGCTGTGCCAGTGCAGGCAGTTGCACCATCCGAGTTTGATGACGAGGATGAGATCGAGATTGAGATAGAGACTGATCCAGAGGAGGAGCCGATGGAGGATGAGCCAGTAGAGGACTCTGATGAGGCTACTATAGAGGAGCAGATGTTAGGAGAATACGAGGAGCGGATCCTAGAGTTAGACTTCAGGGTCCAAGAGCTGGAGGCAGAGGCCCACGAGAGAGAGTCTGAGTTCCAGAAGCTAAGGGACGAGGACCACCAGAGGAAGCTGGCTATGCAAGAGTTAGAGGTGGAGATTGCCTACCGTAGGGAGGCAGGGATCCAGATGGGGACTCTGTTTCACAGGTCAGTGGCTAGGAATGTAGATTTGGCAGAGAAGCTAGAAGGGGTTGAGCGGAGGGAGCTGAGTGAGAAGACTGAGAAAGAGGCACTCCGTACTCAGCTAGAGTTGGAGGTGATGGATAGGTTACACTTCGAGGAGAAGTGGGAAGCGTCCAATGAGAGAGCTGACGACCTTGAGGACGAGGTCAGGTGCAAGAAGAGAAAGATGAACAAGATGGGGTATGTGTTCCGTTCAGCTTTTGAAAGGGTGATTGATGGTGTGTACCACTACCCGGCAGAACAGGGACAGACTCTACATACCTTGAGCCGAGAGCTGGTTGCGTATATAGCACAGTTGGAGTACAAGAGCGCAGTGGAGCGCGGGATGATGGGATGAGATTTCCTTAGTCAGTATAGTGGTAGTACTAGTTGTGTCCTTATGTATTATATATACTATGTTGTAATCCCGATCTTTTGTGTAAGATGTGGGATGATGATGTAAACCCCGAGTTAGCTTTTGTTAGAGGGGTAGTATGGTAGTAGGTTGGTATATTCCCCGTCTTTTGTGATATTAGGGGATATATGTGATAACATTTATAGCAGTATGCTGGGGAAATCATGTAATGAAACGATTTGGCATATGAATATAAATGAAGTTTATTTCAGAAATATGTTATAATTTTTTTTTTAGTATTAAAAAAAAAAAGAAATACTTAAGTAATATACTTGAATAATAATAAAATGAAAACTTGTGATGCAGATAATGCCGCCCAGACGTAGATTGACAGCACCCGAAGAATCTGTTAACAACGAGAGGGAACAAGTAGACCCGATCTAGAAACTGGTAGACTTGTTAGGAGAAGCCTTAAGGGGAAGGAACAATGAACCCGTTCGCCCGAACCCTCAGACTGTGCCAGTAACAACCTTTAAAGACTTTAAGAGTGTAGGACCCCCAGAGTTCGAGGGAACTACCGACCCAATCGTCGCACAAACGTGGATCAAGGAAATCGAAAAATCTTTCACTATAGCTAGCATAGGCGAAGATCAGAAGACGGTGTTTGCCACGTACATGATGAGGGGGGAAGCGAACTACTGGTGGGAGGCTAATCAACAAAGAGCTGGAGAAGGGATAATAGCTTGGGACAAGTTTAAGACACTGTTCTTCGAGAATTACTTCCCGAAGAGTATGAAGAATAGGATGGAGGTGAAATTCCTAGAGTTAAAACAAGGTGAGATGACGGTGGCGCAATACGCGGCTAGGTTTAACGAACTAGCGCGATTTGCGGAGCACCAAGTTGGTGATGAAGAAAGAAAGGCTAGACGCTTCGAACAAGGGTTGAAGCCGTGGCTGTTCAATAAGGTATCAGTTCTTCAAATTGATTCCATTGCAACATTACTGGAAAAGGCAATCATTGCGGAAGGTGGCAGTGAGGCCTTAAGCCTGTATAACAAAGAGAAGAAAGGAAAGAATGCTGGAGGAGAGAATCGTACCGGAGGAAGCAGCAGTGGAGGAAGCAACTTGGGAAAGAGAAAGTGGGAGAACAACAACAACAACAAAAACAACAATAATAATCAATCAGGGAATTTTCGTGGAGGTTTCAAGAAGAGGGCTGAAGGATGCCCGAAGTGTGGGAAGAATCACCAGGGTGAGTGCTGGAAGGGATGTGGCACTTGCTACAACTGCGGACAGGAAGGGCACATCTCGCCCAACTGTCCGAAACCAAAGAAGATACAAGGATGCTTTGCGTGTGGCTCGACGGAGCACCGGATTAAAGACTGCCCAAAGAAGGGAAGTGGTGGGGGTAGTAATCAGCAAGGAGGCAACAAGCCGATGATCGGTGGACCGGCACAATCCAACCGCCCAACCGCCAGAACCTTTAACATGACCGTCCAGGACGCCGTGGCTGCGAAGGACGTGGTGTCAGGTATAATCCCAATCAATGATATAAATGCTTATGTATTATTTGATTCGGGTGCCACCTGTTCTTTTATATCTGAAGAATTTTCTAGTAAACTTAGTACACCCCGAGAACGATTAGAAAATCCTTTGATCATAGAAGTTGCTAATAAGGAAGTGATCCATGTAGAATACATTTATCGAGATTGTCACGCAAACATTAGAGAATATAAACTGAGCGTAGACTTGATTCCTATTAGATTGGGAGAATTTGATGTGATACTAGGAATGGATTGGTTGTATAACCATGCGGCGATAATTGACTGTCAGAACAAATGTGTGAACCTTCAGACTCCGAGTAAGTCTAAGGTAGTGTTTTATGGTAGCTCATCGCTTAAGCAATCGTGTGGCGTTACAATGATGCAGGCCAAGAAATTGTTAAGGAAAGGATGTGTAGGTTATTTAGCTTACATCGTTGATACTCGAAAAAAGGGAGTAGAAATTAAAGATATATCCGTAGTGAATGAATTTCAAGATGTATTTCCAGACGATCTGCCTGGTCTTCCGCCAGACAGAGAAATCGAATTCGTAATAGACTTAGCACCGGGAACGGCACCGATTTCGAAAGCTCCATATCGTATGGCGCCAGTAGAAATGAAGGAATTGATGATACAATTGCAAGAATTATTGGATAAGGGTTACATTCGACCGAGTGTTTCTCCTTGGGGAGCACCAGTACTATTCGTTAAGAAGAAGGACGGATCGATGAGGCTCTGTATCGATTATCAAGAATTGAATAGAGTAACGATCAAGAACCGGTATCCGCTATCTAGGATAGACGACTTATTTGATCAACTGAAGGGAGCAAAGTGTTTCTCAAAGATCGACCTACGAACAGGATATCATCAACTGAAGGTACGGGGTGAGGACATACCAAAGACTGCGTTTCGAACCCGTTATGGACACTACGAGTTTTTGGTAATGTCATTCGGATTGACTAATGCTCCGGCAGCATTTATGGACTTGATGAACCGAGTTTTCAAGCCATACTTGGATAAATTTGTAGTGGTCTTTATCGACGACATTTTGATCTACTCGAAGAAAGAGGAAGAACACGCCGAACATCTAAAGATTATTTTGGAGGCACTAAGGAAGGAGAAGATGTATGCAAAATTTTCTAAGTGCGAATTTTGGATGGAGAAGGTTCAATTCTTAGGCCACGTGGTGGATAAGAATGGAATCTCTGTAGACCCTGCGAAGGTTGAAGCAGTAAGTAATTGGGAACAACCGAGAACACCGACGGAGGTAAGAAGTTTTTTAGGGTTAGCTGGGTACTATCGAAGATTCATCCAAGATTTTTCTAAGATAGCAACCCCGTTGACCAATTTGACTAGAAAGACGGTGAAATTTGTATGGACCGACAAATGCGAAGAAAGTTTTCAAGAACTGAAAAGGAGATTGAGCGAAACACCTGTGTTATCATTACCAGATGATGCGGGAAATTTTGTGGTGTATAGTGATTCATCGCACAAGGGGCTTGGCTGTGTGCTCATGCAACATGGCAAGGTTATTGCATATGCGTCACGACAATTGAAGGATTACGAAAAACGATACCCTACTCATGACTTAGAGTTAGCGGCAGTAGTTTTTGCGTTAAAGATATGGAGACATTATCTATACAGAGAAAAATGTGAGATATACACGGACCACAAAAGTCTGAAATATATCTTCACACAGAAGGAGTTAAACATGCGGCAGAGAAGGTGGTTAGAATTAATCAAAGACTATGACTGCGATATTCTTTATCACCCGGGAAAGGCAAATGTGGTTGCCGACGCTCTGAGCAGGAAAGGAAGGGAGAAGTTGTTTAATTTAACAACTCAGGAAGAGTTGATAAGAGAGATGGAGAAATTGGAGATAGAAGTAAAAGGACCAGAAAAGTCTGGTGAGAAGTTAATTGTAATGGAAGCTTGTCCGACGTTGTTGAATAGAGTAAAGGAAGCTCAGGAAAAAGAAGAAGAGTGTGAGAAAATCCGAAAGAGGATCACAGAAAGTGAGGAAGAAAAATTTCGAATGGATAAAGACGGTATTTTGAGATTTGAAGGGAGAGTGTGGGTACCAGCGGTAACCGAGTTGAGGGAAGAGATTTTGTACGAGGCACACAATACGATATATTCCGTTCATTCAGGAGGCACAAAGATGTACCGAGATCTAAGGCAACATTTTTGGTGGCCTAATTTGAAACGGGAAGTCGCAGAGTGCGTCAGTAAATGCTTGACTTGCCAACGCGTTAAAGCAGAGCATCAGCGGCCAAGTGGTTTACTACAACCGTTAGAAATACCAGAGTGGAAATGGGAGCATATTACCATGGACTTCGTGGTAGGACTTCCAGTTACACAGAAAGGTTATGATGCTATTTGGGTTATCATGGATCGACTAACGAAGACCGCACACTTTCTACCAATCAAGATCCGCTACAGTTTGAACCAATTAGCAAGCCTATATGTAAAAGAAATTATTTCACGACATGGAGTGCCGGTGTCAATTGTCTCTGATCGAGATCCGCGCTTCACGTCCAATTTTTGGAAGAGTTTGCAGGAAAGAATGGGAACGCAGTTGAGGTTGAGTACAGCTTATTATCCTCAAACAGACGGACAAAGTGAGCGAACAATACAAACGCTAGAAGACATGCTTAGGACTTGCGTGATGGATTTTAAGGGAAATTGGGACGACCACCTACCCTTAGTAGAATTCGCATATAATAATAGCTACCATGCGAGTATTGGCATGCCACCGTACGAAGCTCTTTACGGGAGAAAGTGCAAAACGCCGTTATGTTGGGACGAAGTCGGAGAACGACGAATACTCGGACCAGAGTTAGTTCAACAAACCGCAGACGTGGTGACAGTGATAAGAGCCAGACTTGTAGCAGCTCAAGATCGCCAGAAGAAATACGCAGATTTGCATCGGCAGGACCGAGACTTCAAAGTCGGCAGTTTCGTATTCTTGAAGGTATCTCCATGGAAGGGAAAAATCCGTTTCGGCAAGAAAGGAAAATTGAGTCCAAGATTCATAGGACCGTTCGAGATACTGAAGCGAGTGGGCGAAGTGGCATACAAAGTTGCGTTACCACCCGAGTTGGAGCATATCCACAACGTGTTCCACATTTCCGTGTTGCGACCGTACAAGGCCGACTACAAGCACGTGATTTCTTACGAGCCCATTCAAGTGGAGAAGAACTTGGCGTATGAAGAAATTCCTGTCCAAATATTAGATAGGAAAGAACAAACTTTGAGAAATAAAGTTATTTCATCTGTAAAAGTACTTTGGCGTAACCACGATGTCGAGGAGGCAACGTGGGAGTTAGAAGATAGGATGATGAGGGACTATCCCCATCTATTTGTGTAACCTTGTAGCAATTCCGGGACGGAATTTTTATAAGGGGGGGAGGATGTAATACCCGAGAATTTCCATATATTATTAAATAAATATATTAATGGAAATGAGAATTTATTTGAATATAAATGATTTTGTGTTATGAGATGAATTAATTCAATTATATATAATTGAATAATTATAATAATTGAGAAATTGGTGGAGTTTGTGATAAACTCGTTGATTGCCTTGTGTGGCACAGTGACGTAATATAAGAATGATTATATTAATTTAAGCGAACAATTAATCTATATTAATTGTTAATCGAAGAATATTAATTAACTGTTATAAAATACTAATGAGGATTGATTAATAATATGTGATTATTATTGCAAGAAACATAATAATAATGAGCAACGTGTTTATAAATATAATAAGATTATATTAATTGATATGTGCAAATGTGCAATATTTGAATATATAAAGTATATGGAATACAACTATATTATATAGTGTAGAGAGACACTTAAGTGTGACCATGCATGTATACGTAAACTATGTTATATAATGCAATGCGAATATATTACACATAGAAACCATATATTACATGAAGCATAATGTGATTATGTTAAAACTATATGTTATGAATGCATGATAATACTGATGTGACAATAAATATGTGAGAATACACTGTATAATATATCATGAACATATTGTAAACTATTAATTTTAATAAAGTGAGACATCATGAATATATGGTGAACAATTTAATAATACATGAGATAATGTAATGTGATAACATCCGATTAAATTATACCAGTATGATAAAAATGTACATGAATTATATGTGCACAATTCACACTTATTACATTATGTGAATCCATGTTAGTATCATTAGAATTACATTGTAACTATAATTGTGGCCTAATTATATAGTATATATACATGTAACATATTTTGGCATAAGTGTTGTGTATATATACAAATTATAGAATGCTGATATATGGCCTTGTTCCAATATAATAGTCACTCTCCTTCTCCTTCACGTGTATGGCAAAAAGGCTAAGGCCTATTCTCCCATTCTTCTCCCAAACTTAGCTAGCAATAATTATATGAGGAGTGGCTCTAATGATGTCTTTCAACAACTATCTACCAACTTCCTCTTATCTAGCATGCAATTCAAATTTCTGTTAGTTTGAAATGGTAGGCAATTGCATTGTCTGTATCTTGTTTTCTCTATAAATATGGCTTCCTTTCTTCCCATTTCACATTGCTGAGATTTTGTTTGAGTTGAAGTTGAGAGCATATACATATATCAGTATAATAGCATTGTGAGATAGCATCAGCAAGCTTACTCCATAACAGAGGTATAAATCCTCTTCGTGTCTTCATTTTCATTTTCTGTCAAAAGAACTCCATTGTTGTTCTCTGAGTTTTGCTGAAATTTTTGATTATGCCAAATTGGTTCATGATTGGTTTGTAGAACCCTTATATTGTTGTTATATGAACATACACACATGATGGAACCACTGAATAGTCTTTCATTTCCATTGTTCCTCTTCAATTTCTGTAAATACATGAAATTCGTAAATTAGTTAGAGTTCATGAAATTGGGAATTGATAATTGCTATTGACTGTTATATAAGCATATATGTATGTGTTAGTAAGTTAAACAAGTCTGGGTATGTTGAAATCGATGAAATGGGAGGTTTTGGGTCGGTTTTCGCTGCAGTCTGAACCGCAGAACTGCCTCGACGCCGTAGCGCCGCAGCCCGCGCCGCAGCGCCACACGCGCCGTAGCCCGCGCCGCAGCGCCGCACGCGCCGCAGCGCCAGTATTGAGCTACTGTTGCCGCGCCGCAGCGCCAGCCTCTGTGTTCAGTTTTCTGCATTCTGCAGCAAAACTGTTATGTACCAATTGTTTGATTTTTGTTTAAACAAGCATGGGAGCATGATTAATACATATATATAAGCCTAATGAGGCAATGTAAGCATGTTTTAGTATATTAGCATGCATGGTTAACCAAACAACACATAGTTTGGAAACGAATTTAAAGTTTCATAAACGACGTTAACATATATGAAGCATGTATACATTCTGACTTTTCGAGCATGTTTATAGGGCCTTGAAATACATGAAAAGCATGTTAACTTATATATGTAGGTTTCATAAGGAAGCATGAACATGATAGACCTTATTAATGAACTATACTAACAAAGTATAAGCTTTGAACGTGAACGTTGGTATGTTATGACGAGAATTAGAATTTGACATTTATGGACACATGTGATAGTACTCTTAGGCTCATTCATGTGTCATGCATGTATATATACCATGATTAGTTGCCGTGATTAAAGTTTAGCATGAACAAAGCATGTTTTCAAGATAATAACAATGCTAGCTACATATATGCAATACGAGTACTCATGAGCATGACTAATACAAGTTATATGAATATCTTATGTGTTTAAAAGCAATCATGTTAGACCATATGAGTTCGTGTCCTTGAATGGCTTTAAGTATTAACTTAAGAACCTATACCATGTACGATTGGATTTGGAAAAGTTATACAAGCATGAAAGTATCCTTTAAATATGAATACATGCTACGCGATATTATATGATGTTACTTGAACCCGATTTTGACGGTTAACTTAAGGAGATGCCGTAACTTGCTAAAATGAAATATATTTAGTATTGATTGTGGTCTTATGTGATATTAATAATATGCAAGCATGTTTGCTAATTGTTGAGATCTTATATAATATGAGAATGCGTTTAAACTCTAAAGAAGGAACGTTAAGGATAGAAATTATATTCTATATAACTGTGTAGCTAGGTAAAACTTAGCTTATGTGTTGATCGTATATTCAAAGAGAAAATGTGAAGTTAAATTATATGACTAATGAATATCATATATATACGTAACTGTATTACGATAGGAATTCGAAAGTGTTGATTGCTTTTCGTGGATAAACTACGCTAAAGGCAAGTTCTCTTACTTGCACTCTTCTAAAGTGCAAGTATCCTAACCGACGCATTTACTTTATGCAAGGAAATCTATGATTGTGAAAGTTTCCTAACTTATACTCTTTTACTATGCAAGTATCCTATCTTGTGTATTGCGAACTAGTTTCCTATTTAATCGATTGAATCGAATTAGCATACTTGAACTCTTATTTCATTAAAGCTATTATTCATGTTGAACTTAGTATTGTTCTTGAATATTGTGAAAGTGTCTATGCCATTTGATTCGGCTGGACTTATGTTATTGAAAAGCAACCCAAACTAATTGATTGGTGCGGGATCCTATATTTGACTGAGAAGAACAACCTTCTTTGAAGGGAATATATAATTGTCGGAGAACCGACGTGCACACTTGAGTATGGTTGATTGTTATGCATAACAAGGGTACTTTAGGCTGATCACCTGTTGTACCTGTTTTTGTTGGATTTTCAGTTTATTACTGTCAATTCTAGTAGAAGTTCATAGTCCGTAGTGACTACTCAGTATTCAATTATTTGAAATCTTGAATTGACTTATTATTGAATCATATTGATATTATCCTGTCCTTAGCGACTGATATTGAGAACTGTTGATATTCTTGTTATTCTTGAACTATCAAATCTTGTTATACCCTTTCGAGAATTGAGAATCTTATTACTCACCCTTATTGTATATTACTTGCTGGGCAATTTGTGCTCATTCTTGCTTTCCCTAAAACATTTCAGTTAAGGCAGAGCATGGTGAACCTTCGGGCGTTGATAAGGGCAAGGGCAAAGCTACCAACTAGCTTATGTCTGTTATGTTTTAAATATATTAATATTGTATGATGATGATGTAGTAAGACTGGATTTGATTATGTTTAAGCTTAAGTTAGATTATGTAATAAGTCGTTCACTCATATTATTATGTAATCTATTAAGTACTGTAGGTTGCGAGACTTGGGGGAATAATTATAATAAATCATTGTAAATTATTCTAGAATAGATTTTCCGCTGTGATCGTATGATATTTAATTATTATTATTGTGATGTATTACCATGAGCACGTGATGAACCGAATTCGAGAGACCAAGTGGCAGTCCTGGAATTTGGGGGCGTCACACCCAATAACCTTTTTCTTTGACAATTTTTTAGAACCAATGAAACAATAAGAATGTCTCCTTAAATGAATACTTGTGTGAGATGTACGCATCATTTTTATCGTGATAGTCATGAGATTACTACTTTTGATGCTAATCAAACTAGAACGAAGTTATAGGACTCCTAATCACCTCTTTCTTTGACAATTTTAGAGAACCAATGAAACAATAAGGTCTACTTAAATGAAGACTTGTGTGAGATGTACGCATCGTTTTGAATGTGATAGTCACAGTATTACTTCTTTTGATACTAATCAAACTAAACGAAGTTATAGGACTCACAATCACCTCTTTCTTTGACAATATTAGAGAATCAATGAAACAATAACAAGGTCTCCCTAAATGAAGACTTGTGTGAGATGTACGCATGGTTTTGAACGCGATAATCCTGGGTTTCACTTTTTGACGCTAATCAAACTAGAATGAAAAAAATACAATTCTTAATCACCTCTTTCTTTGTAAATTTAAAACAACCAAAGAAACAATATGAAGGTCTCCCTAAATAAAGACTTGTGTGAGATCTACGCATCATTATGGACACGTTAGTGATGAGATTGCTCCTTTTGATGTTAATTTCAACTAGAACGAAGTAATAGGACTCATAATCACCTATATTTTGATAATGTGAGAAAACTAATGAAAAAATAAGGTGTCCCAAAATGAAGGCTTGTGTGAGATGTACGGATCGTTTTGAAGGCACTAGTGATATGATTGATCCTTTTGATGCTAATCAAACTAGAACGAAGTCACAGGACTCATAATCACATCTTTCTTTGACAATTTGAGAGAAAAAATTAAATAACAAGAAGGTCTCCCTAAATCAAGACTTGTGTGAGATGTACGCATCGTTTTTAACGCGATAGTCATGGAATTGCTCCTTTTGAAGCTAATCAAATTAGAACGAAGTAATAGGACTCCTAATCACCTCTTTCTTTGACAATTCTAAAGAACCAATGAAATAATAAGAAGGCGGAGTAAATAAAGACTTGTGTGAGATGTACGCATCGTTTTGAACGCGATAGTCACGGGATTGCTACTTTTAATGCTAATCAAACAAGAATGAAGTTATTGGACTCCTAATCAACTCTTTCTTTGACAATTTTAGGGAACCAATGAAACAATAAGAAGGTCTCCCTAAATGAAGACTTGTGTGAGGTCTACGCATCATTTTGGGAGCGATAGTGATAGGATTGCTCCTTTTGATGCTAATTTGAACTAGAACGAAGTAATAGGACTCATAATCACCTACATTTTGACAATTTGAGAAAACTAATGAAAAAATAAGGTGTCCCTAAACGAAGGCTTGTGTGAGATGTACGGATCATTTTGAAGGCACTAGTGATATGATTGATTCTTTTGATGCTAATCAAACTAGAACGAAGTCATAAAACTCATAATCACATCTTTCTTTGACAATTTGAGAGAAGCAATGAAACAATAACAAAGTCTCCATAAATCAAGACTTGTGTGAGACGTACGCATCGTTTTTAACGCGATAGTCATGGGATTTCTCTTTTTGATGCTAATCAAATTCGAACGAAGTAATAGGACTCCCAATCACCTCTTTCTTTGACAATTTTAGAGAACCAATGAAACAATAAGAATGTCTCCTTAAATGTAGACTTGTGAGAGATGTACGCATCGTTTTTATCGCGATAGTCATGAGATTGCTACTTTTGATGCTAATCAAACTAGAACGAAGTTATAGGACTCCTAATCACCTCTTTCTTTGACAATTTTAGAGAACTAATGAAACAATAAGATCTCCTTAAATGAAGACTTGTGTGAGATGTACTCATTGTTTTGAACGCGATAGTCACAGTATTGTTCCTTTTGATACTAATCAAACTAGAACGATGTTATAGGACTCCCAATCACCTCTTTCTTTGACAATTTTGGAGAATCAATGAAATAATAAGAAGATCTCCCTAAATGAAGACTTGTGTGAGATGTACGCATGGTTTTGAACGCGATAATCATGGGTTTCTCTTTTTGGCACTAATCAAACTAGAACGAAAAAATACAACTCTTAATCACCTCTTTCTTTGTAAATTTAAAACAACCAATGAAACAATATAAAGGTCTTCCTAAATAAAGACTTGTGTGAGATCTACGCATCATTTTGGACACGTTAGTGATGAGATTGCTCCCTTTGATGCTAATTTCAACTAGAACGAATTAATAGGACTCATAATCACCTATATTTTGACAATTTGAGAAAACTAATGAAAAAATAAGATGTTCCAAAATGAAGGCTTGTGTGAGATGTACGGATCGTTTTGAAGGCACTACTGATATGATTGATCCTTTTGATGCTAATCAAACTAGAACGAAGTCACAAGACTCATAATCACATCTTTCTTTGATAATTTGAGAGAACAAATGAAATAATAAGAAGGTCTCCCTAAATCAAGACTTGTGTGAGATGTACGCATCGTTTTTAACGCGATAGTCATGGAATTGTTCCTTTTGATGCTAATCAAATTAGACGAAGTAATAGGACTCCTAATCACCTCTTTCTTTGATAATTCTAAAGAACCAATGAAATGATAAGAAGGCGGAGTAAATGAAGACTTGTGTGAGATGTACGCATCGTTTTGAACGCGATAGTCACGGGATTGCTACTTTTAATGCTAATCAAACTAGAATGAAGTTATAGGACTCCTAATCACCTCTTTCTTTGACAATTTTAGGGAACCAATGAAACAATAAGAAGGTCTCCCTAAATGAAGACTTGTGTGAAGTCTACGCATCATTTTGGGAGCGATAGTGATGGGATTGCTCCTTTTGATGCTAATTTTAACTAGAACGAAGTAATAAGACTCATAATCACCTACATTTTGACAATTTTAGAAAACTAATGAAAAAATAAGGTGTCCCTAAATGAAGGCTTGTGTGAGATGTACGTATCGTTTTGAAGGCATTAGTGATATGATTGATCCTTTTGATGCTAATCAAACTAGAACGAAGTCATAAAACTCATAATCACATCTTTCTTAGACAATTTGAGAGAAGCAGTGAAACAATAAGAAAGTCTCCATAAATCAAGACTTGTGTGAGATGTACGCATTTTTTTTAACGCGATAGTCATGGGATTGCTCTTTTTGATGCTAATCAAATTAGAACGAACTAATAGGACTCCCAATCACATCTTTCATTGACAATTTTAGAGAACCAATGAAACAATAAGAATGTCTCCTTAAATGAAGACTTGTGTGAGATGTACGCATCATTTTTATCGCGATAGTCATGAGATTACTACTTTTGATGCTAATCAAACTAGATCGAAGTTATAGGACTCCTAATCACCTCTTTCTCTGACAATTTTAGAGAACCAATGAAATAATAAGGTCTCTTTAAATGAAGACTTGTGTGAGCTGTACTCATCGTTTTGAACGCGATAGTCATAGTTTTGTTCCTTTTGATACTAATCAAACTAGAACGAAGTTATAGGACTCCCAATCACCTCTTTCTTTGACAATTTTGGAGAATCAATGAAATAATAAGAAGATCTCCCTAAATGAAGACTTGTGTGAGATGTACGCATGGTTTTGAACGCGATAATCATGGGTTTCTCTTTTTGGCACTAATCAAACTAGAACGAAAAAATACAACTCTTAATCACCTCTTTCTTTGTAAATTTAAAACAACCAATGAAACAATATGAAGGTCTTCCTAAATAAAGACTTGTGTGAGATCTACGCATCATTTTGGACACGTTAGTGATGAGATTGCTCCCTTTGATGCTAATTTCAACTAGAACGAATTAATAGGACTCATAATCACCTATATTTTGACAATTTGAGAAAACTAATGAAAAAATAAGATGTTCCAAAATGAAGGCTTGTGTGAGATGTACGGATCGTTTTGAAGGCACTACTGATATGATTGATCCTTTTGATGCTAATCAAACTAGAACGAAGTCACAAGACTCATAATCACATCTTTCTTTGATAATTTGAGAGAACAAATGAAATAATAAGAAGGTCTCCCTAAATCAAGACTTGTGTGAGATGTACGCATCGTTTTTAACGCGATAGTCATAGAATTGTTCCTTTTGATGCTAATCAAATTAGACGAAGTAATAGGACTCCTAATCACCTCTTTCTTTGATAATTCTAAAGAACCAATGAAATGGTAAGAAGGAGGAGTAAATGAAGACTTGTGTGAGATGTACGCATCGTTTTGAACGCGATAGTCACGGGATTGCTACTTTTAATGCTAATCAAACTAGAATGAAGTTATAGGACTCCTAATCACCTCTTTCTTTGACAATTTTAGGGAACCAATGAAACAATAAGAAGGTCTCCCTAAATGAAGACTTGTGTGAAGTCTACGCATCATTTTGGGAGCGATAGTGATGGGATTGCTCCTTTTGATGCTAATTTTAACTAGAACGAAGTAATAAGACTCATAATCACCTACATTTTGACAATTTTAGAAAACTAATGAAAAAATAAGGTGTCCCTAAATGAAGGCTTGTGTGAGATGTACGGATCGTTTTGAAGGCATTAGTGATATGATTGATCCTTTTGATGCTAATCAAACTAGAACGAAGTCATAAAACTCATAATCACATCTTTCTTAGACAGTTTGAGAGAAGAAATGAAACAATAAGAAAGTCTCCATAAATCAAGACTTGTGTGAGATGTACGCATTTTTTTTAACGCGATAGTCATGGGATTGCTCTTTTTGATGCTAATCAAATTAGAACGAACTAATAGGACTCCCAATCACCTCTTTCATTGACAATTTTAGAGAACCAATGAAACAATAAGAATGTCTCCTTAAATGAAGACTTGTGTGAGATGTACGCATCATTTTTATCGCGATAGTCATGAGATTACTACTTTTGATGCTAATCAAACTAGATCGAAGTTATAGGACTCCTAATCACCTCTTTCTCTGACAATTTTAGAGAACCAATGAAATAATAAGGTCTCTTTAAATGAAGACTTGTGTGAGATGTATCATCGTTTTGAACGCGATAGTCATAGTATTGTTCCTTTTGATACTAATCAAACTATAACGAAGTTATAGGACTCCCAATCACCTCTTTCTTTGACAATTTTAGAGAATCAATGAAATAATAAGAAGGTCTCCCTAAATGAAGACTTATGTGAGATGTATGCATGGTTTTGAACGCGATAATCTTGGGTTTTCCTTTTTGACGCTAATCAAACTAGATCGAAAAAATACAACTCTAAATCACCTCTTTCTTTGTAAAGTTAAAACAACCAATGAAACAACATTAAGATCTCCCTAAATAAAGACTTGTGTGAGATCTACGCATCGTTTTGGACACGTTAGTGATGGGATTGCTCCTTTTGATGCTAATTTCAACTAGAACGAAGTAATAGGACTCATAATCACCTATATTTTGACAATTTGAGAAAACTAATGAAAAAATAAGGTGTTCCTAAATGAAGGCTTGTGTGAGATGTACGGATCGTTTTGAATGCACTAGTGATATGATTGCTCCTTTTGATGCTAATCAAACTAGAACGAAGTCATAGGACTCATAATCACATCTTTCTTTGACAATTTGAGAGAACAAGTGAAATAATAAGAAGGTCCCCCTAAATCAAGACTTGTGCGAGATGTACGCATCGTTTTTAAAGCGATAGTCATGGGATTGCTCCTTTTGATGCTAATCAAATTAGAACGAAGTAATAGGACTCCTAATCACCTCTTTCTTTGACAATTCTAGAGAACCAAAGAAATAATAAGAAGGCGGAGTAAATGAAGACTTGTGTGCGATGTACGCATCGTTTTGAATGCGATAGTCACGAAATTGCTACTTTTAATGCTAATCAAACTAGAATGAAGTTATAGGACTCCTAATCACCTCTTTCTTTAACAATTTTAGGGAACCAATGAAACAATAAGAAGGTCTCCCTAAATGAAGACTTGTGTGAGGTCTACGCATCATTTTGGGAGCGATAGTGATGGGATTGCTCCTTTTGATGCTAATTTTAACTAGAACGAAGTAATAGGACTCATAATCACCTACATTTTGACAATTTGAAAGAACTAATGAAACAATAAGAAGTTCTCCCTAAATAAAGACTTGTTTGAGATCTATGCGTCGTTTTGGACACGTTAGTGATGGGATTGCTCCTTTTGATGCTAATTTCAACTAGAACGAAGTAATAGGACTCATAATCACCTATATTTTGACAATTTGAGAAAACTAATGAAAAAATAAGGTGTCCCAAAATGAAGGCTTGTGTGAGATGTACGGATCATTTTGAAGGCACTAGTGATATGATTGTTCCTTTTGATGCTAATCAAACTAGAACGAAGTCATAGGACTCATAATCACATCTTTCTTTGACAATTCGAGAGAACAAATGAAATAATAAGAAGGTCTCCCAAAATCAAGACATGTGTGAGATGTACGCATCATTTTTAACGCGATAGTCATGGGATTGCTCCTTTTGATGCTAATCAAATTAGGACGAAGTAATAGGACTCCTAATCACCTCTTTCTTTGACAATTCTAAAGAACCAATGAAATAATAAGAAGGCGGAGTAAATGAAGACTTGTGTGAGATGTACGCATCGTTTTGAACGCGATAGTCACGAGATTGCTACTTTTAATGCTAATCAAACTAGAATGAAATTATAGTACTCCTAATCACATCTTTCTTTGACAATTTTAGGGAACCAATGAAACAATAAGAAGGTTTCAGTTTGGGCTGCTCAGCAGCTTGCTGTAGTCTGCTACTTTCTGTGCTTGCCTGCTACTCATGCCTCCATGTTGCTGCTGTTGGGCTGCTCATGTCTATTATGGTTTTCATGTTTTTTGATTTTCTTGCCTCTGGGCTTTGCTGTGTTTCTTATGTTGTTTCATTCTGTGGCTTGTTTGGCAATTTGGTTTATTTCTGTTTTGTTAGGCTCTTGCCTGTTTCTTCTTCTGTCTTATCATCATAGGGTATGTCTTATGATGTCTTTGCTTTCTCTGATTGGGGTTCCCCATGAGGTTTGTAACATCATTTCTTTTCCTTTAATTCAGTCTAAATTTAGCAAAAAAAAACAAAAAAAAGACAGTCTCCCTAAATGAAGACTTGTGTGAGGTCTACGCATCATTTTGGGAGCGATAGTGATGGGATTGCTCCTTTTGATGCTAATTTTAACTAGAACGAAGTAATAGGACTCATAATCACCTACATTTTGACAATATGAGAAAACTAATGAAAAAATAAGGTGTCCCTATATCAAGGCTTGTGTGAGATGTACGGATCATTTTGAAGGCACTAGTGATATGATTGATCCTTTTGATGCTAATCAAACTAGAACGAAGTCATAAAACTCATAATCACATCTTTCTTTGACAATTTGAGAGAAGCAATGAAACAATAAGAAAGTCTCCATAAATCAAGACTTGTGTGAGACGTACGCATCGTTTTTAACGCGATAGTCATGGGATTTCTCTTTTTGATGCTAATCAAATTAGAACAAAGTAATAGGACTCCCAATCACCTCTTTCTTTGATAATTTTAGAGAACCAATGAAACAATAAGAATGTCTCCTTAAATGAAGACTTGTGTGAGATGTACGCATCGTTTTTATCACGATAGTCATGAGATTGCTACTTTTGATGCTAATCAAACTAGAACGAAGTTATAGGACTCCTAATCACCTCTTTCTTTGACAATTTTAGAGAACCAATGAAACAATAAGGTCTCCTTAAATGAAGACTTGTGTGAGATGTACGCATCGTTTTGAACGCGATAGTCATAGTATTGTTCCTTTTGATACTAATCAAACTAGAACGAAGTTATAGGACTCCCAATCACCTCTTTCTTTGACAATTTTAGAGAATCAATAAAATAATAAGAAGGTCTCCCTAAATGAAGACTTGTGTATGCATGGTTTTGAATGCAATAATCATGGGTTTCTTTTTTTGACGCTAATCAAACTAGAACGAAAATATACAACTCTTAATCACCTCTTTCTTTGTAAATTTAAAACAACCAATGAAATAATATGAAGATCGCCCTAACTAAAGACTTGTGTGAGATCTACGCATCATTTTGGACACGTTAGTGATGGGATTGCTCCTTTTGATGCTAATTTTAACTAGAACGAAGTAATAGAACTCATAATCACCTACATTTTGACAAATTGAAAGAACTAATGAAACAATAAGAAGTTCTCCCTAAATAAAGACTTGTTTGAGATCAACGCATCGTTTTGGACACGTTAGTGATGGGATTGCTCCTTTTGATGCTAATTTCAACTAGAACGAAGTAATAGGACTCATAATCACCTATATTTTGACAATTTGAGAAAACTAATGAAAAAATAAGGTGTCCCTAAATGAAGGCTTGTGTGATATGTACGGATCGTTTTGAAGGCACTAGTGATATGATTGCTCCTTTTGATGCTAATCAAACTAGAACGAAGTCATAGGACTCATAATCACATCTTTCTTTGACAATTTGAGAGAACAAATGAAATAATAAGAAGGTCTCCTTAAATCAAGACTTGTGAGAGATGCACGCATCGTTTTAGGACTTGTGATAGTTGCGGGATTGCTACTTTTAATACTAATCAGACTAGAATGAAGTTATAGGACTCATAATCACCTCTTTCTTTGACAATTTTAGGGAACCAATGAAACAATAAGAAGGTCTCCCTAAATGAAGACTTGTGTGAGGTCTACGCATCATTTTGGGAGTGATAGTGATGGGATTGCTCCTTTTGATGCTAATTTTAACTATAACGAATTAATAGGACTCATAATCACCTACATTTTATCAATTTAAGAAAACTAATGAAACAATAAGAAGTTCTCCCTAAATGAAGACTTGTGTAAGATGTACGGATTGTTTTGAAGGTACTAGTGATAGGATTGCTCCTTTGATGCTAATCAAACTAGAACGAGGTCATAAAACTCATAATCGCATCTTTCTTTGACAATTTGAGAGAACCAATGAAACAATAAGAAACTCTCCATAAATCAAGACTTGTGTGAGATGTACGCATCATTTTTAACGCGATAGTCATGGGATTCTCTTTTTGACGCTAATCAAACTAGAATGAAAAAAAATACAATTCTTAATCACCTCTTTCTTTGTAAATTTAAAACAACCAATGAAACAATATGAAGATCTCCCTAAATAAAGACTTGTGTGAGATCTACGCATCGTTTTGGACACGTTAGTGATGAGATTGCTCCTTTTAATGCTAATTTCAACTAAAACGAAGTAATAGGTCACATAATCACCTATATTTTGACAATTTGAGAAAACTAATGAAAAAATAAGGTGTCCCTAAATGAAGGCTTGTGTGAGATGTACGGATCGTTTTAAAGACAGTAGTGATATGATTGCTCCTTTTGATGCTAATCAAACTAGAAAGAAGTCACAGGATTCATAATCACATCTTTCTTTGACAATTTGAGAGAACAAATGAAATAATAAGAAGGTCTCCCTAAATCAAGACTTATGTGAGATGTACACATCGTTTTTAACGCGATAGTTATGGGATTGCTCCGTTTGATGCTAATCAAATTAGAACGAAGTTATAGGACTCCTAATCACCTCTTTCTTCGACAATTCTAAAGAACCAATGAAATAATAAGAAGGTAGAGTAAATGAAGACTTGTGTGAGATGTACGCATCGTTTTGAACGCGATAGTTACGAGATTGCTACTTTTAATGCTAATCAATCTAGAATGAAGTTATAGGACTCATAATCACCTCTTTCTTTGATAATCTTATAGAACCAAAGAAACAATAAGAAGGTCTCCCTAAATAAAGACTTGTGTGAGGTCTACGCATCATTTTGGGAGCCATAGTGATGGGATTGCTCCTTTTGATGCTAATTTTAACTAGAACAAAGTAATAGGACTCATAATCACCTACATTTTGACAATTTGAGAAAACTAATGAAACCATAAGAAGTTCTCCCCAAATGAAGACTTGTGTAAGATGTACGGATTGTTTTGAAGGTACTAGTGATAGGATTGCTCCTTTAATGCTAATCAAACTAGAACGAAGTCATAAAACTCATAATCGCATCTTTCTTTGACAATTTGAGAGAACCAATGAAACAATAAGAAAGTCGCCATAAATCAAGACTTGTGTGTGATATACGCATCGTTTTTAATGCGATAGTCATGGGATTGCTCCTTTTGATGCTAATCAAATTAGAACGAAGTAATAGGACTCCCAATCACCTCTTTCTTTGACAATTTTAGAGAACCAATGAAACAATAAGAATGTCTCCATAAATGAAGACTTGTGTGAGATGTACGCATCGTTTTTATCATGATAGTCATGAGATTGCTACTTTTGATGCTAATCAAACTAGAACGAAGTTATAGGACTTCTAATCACCTCTTTCTTTGACAATTTTAGAGAATCAATGAAATAATAAGGTCTCCTTAAATGAAGACTTGTGTGAGATGTACGCATTGTTTTGAACGCGATAGTCACAGTATTGCTCATTTTGATGCTAATCAAAGTAGAACGAAGTTATAAAACTCACAATCACCTCTTTCTTTGACAATTTTAGAGAATCAATAAAATAATAAGAAGGTCTCCCTAAATGAAGACTTGTGTGAGATGTACGCATGGTTTTGAACGCGATAATCATGGGTTTCTCTTTTTGACGCTTATTTAACTAGAACGAAAAAATACAACTCTTAATCACCTCTTTCTTTGTAAATTTAAAACAACCAATGGAAACAATATGAAGGTCTCCCTAAATAAAGACTTGTGTGAGATTTACGCATCGGTTTGGACACGTTAGTGATGGGATTGCTCCTTTTGATGCTAATTTCGACTAGAACGAAGTAATAGGACTCATAATCACCTATATTTTGACAATTTGAGAAAACTAATGAAAAAATAAAGTGTCCCTAAATGAAGGCTTGTGTGAGATGTACGGATCCTTTTGCTGGCACTAGTGATATGATTCCTCCTTTGATGCTAATCAAACTAGAACGAAGTCATAGGACTCATAATCGCATCTTTCTTTGATAATTTGAGAGAACCGATGAAACAATAAGAAAGTCTCCATAAATCAAGACTTGTGTGAGATGTACGCATTGTTTTTAACGCGATAGTCATGGGATTTCTCCTTTTGATGCTAATCAAATTAGAACGATGTAATAGGACTCCTAATCACCCCTTTCTTTGACAATTCTAGAGAACCAATGAAATAATAAGAAGGCAGAGTAAATGAAGACTTGTGTGAGATGTACGCATCATTTTGAACGCGATAGTCACGGGATTGCTACTTTTATTGCTAATCAAACTAGAATGAAGTTATAAGACTCCTAATCACCTCTTTCTTTGACAATTTTAGGGAACCAATGAAACAATAAGAAGGTCTCCCTAATTGAAGACTTGTGTGAAGTTTACGCATCATTTTGGGAGCGATAGTGATGTGATTGCTCTATTTGATGCTAATTTTAACTAGAACGAAGTAATAGGACTCATAATCACCTACATTTTGACAATTTGTGAAAACAAAAGAAACAATAAGAAGTTTTCCCTAACTGAAGACTTGTGTAAGATGTGCGGATTGTTTTGTAGGTACTAGTGACAGGATTGCTCCTTTGATGCTAATCAAACTAGAACGAAGTCATAAAACTCATAATCACATCTTTCTTTGACAATTTGAGAGAAGCAATGAAACAATAAGAAAGTCTCCATAAATCAAGACTTGTATGAGATGTATGCATCGTTTTTAACGCAATAGTCATGGGATTGGTCTTTTTGATGCTAATCAAATTAGAACGAAGTAATAGGACTCCCAATCACCTCTTTCTTTGACAATTTTAGAGAACCAATGAAACAATAAGAATGTCCCCTTTAATGAAGACTTGTGTGAGATGTACGCATCGTTTTTATCGCGATAGTGATGAGATTGCTACTTTTGATGCTAATCAAAGTAGAACGAAGTTATAGGACTCCTAATCACCTCATTGTTTGATAATTTTATAGAACCAATTAAACAATAAAGTCTCCTTAAATGAAGACTTGTGTTAGATATACGCATCATTTTGAACGCGATAGTCACAGTATTGTTCCTTTTGATACTAATCAAACTAGAACGAAGTTATAGGGCTCCCAATCACCTCTTTCTTTGATAATTTTAGAGAATCAATGAAATAATAAGAAGGTCTCCCTAAGTGAAGACTTGTGTACGCATGGTTTTGAATGCAATAATCATGGGTTTCTCTTTTTGACGCTAATCAAACTAGAACGAAAAAATACAACTCTTAATCACCTCTTTCTTTGTAAATTTAAAACAACCAATGAAACAATATGAAGATCTCCCTAAATAAAGAATGTGTGAGATCTACGCATCATTTTAGACACGTTAGTGATGGGATTGCTCCTTTTGATGCTAATTTCAACTAGAACGAAGTAATAGGACTCATAATCACCTATATTTTGACAATTTGAGAAAACTAATGAAAAAATAAGGTGTCCCTAAATGAAGGCTTGTGTGAGATGTACGGATCGTTTTGAAGGCACTAGTGATATGATTGCTCCTTTTGATGCTAATCAAACTAGAACAAAGTCATAGGACTCATAATCACATCTTTCTTTGACAATTTGAGTGAACAAATGAAATAATAAGAAGGTCTCCCAAAATCAAGACTTGTGTGAGATGTACGCATCGTTTTTAACGCGATAGTCATGAAATTGCTCCTTTTGATGCTAATCAAATTAGAACGAAGTAATAGGACTCCTAATCACCTCTTTCTTTGACAATTATAAAGAACCAATGAAATAATAAGAAGGCGGAGTAAATGAAGACTTGTGTGAGATGTACGCATCGTTTTGATCGCGATAGTCACGGGATTGCTACTTTTAATTCTAATCAAACTAGAATGAAGTTATAGGACTCCTAATCACCTCTTTCTTCGATAATTTTAGGGAACCAATGAAACAATAAGAAGGTCTCCCTAAATGAAGACTTGTGTGAGGTCTACACAACATTTTGGGAGCGATAGTGATGGGATTGCTTCTTTTGATGCTAATTTTAACTAGAACGAAGTAATAGGACTCATATTCACCTACATTTTGACAATTTGAGAAAACTAATGAAACAATAAGAAGTTTTCCCTAAATGAAGATTTTTTTTTTTGCTAAAATTAGACTGAATAAAAAATAAAGTGGGGAGTACAAAACCTCATGGGAGAAAACCCAATCAGAATATAGCAAAGACATCATAGGACATGCCCTATGATGTTATGACTATACAAGATTACAAGGCAAACGCCCGACAATCAAAGGAGATAGCTAATGCCAAAGGAAACAATAGTCAAAAGAACAAAACCCCAGTAACAGCAGTATGGGGACCAAAAACCCAGGCAGACCAAATGGGAAACGCCCGACAACCAATAACTGACTGCAGAAGACCTGCCCCAGAAATCCCAGCAGACCACGACCAAGATAGGCAGCCAGACAAGCTGCCAATCGACCCCATCCTGCACTTAGTCAGCCTTGCACAAAACCAGCAGCAGAAAACCAGGAACCAAACCGTCCCGACAGCATGAACGAGGGAGGGGGACTATGTAATACCCGAGAATTTCCATATATTATTAAATAAATATATTAATGGAAATGAGAATTTATTTGAATATAAATGATTTTGTGTTATGAGAATGATTAATTCAATTATATTAAATTGAATATCTATGACAATTGAGAAAAATGTGGAGTTTACGATAAACTCGTTGAGAGCCTAGTGTGGCACAGTGATGGGAAATATTAATAATTATATTAATTAACGAAGAATTTTTAAGTGAACAATTAATTAATTGTTAATTGTTATTAGAGAATATTAATTGATTGTTGTGGGATATTAACTATGGTTGATTAATAATATGTGATTATTATTGCAAGAAATATAATAATCATAATCCACTTGTTTATAATTGTGCTGAGATTTATATTTGTTAATGTGATAATTAATCCTATGATTATTAATTTGGTATAATTAATGGTCAATGATGAACAAATTAATTAATATTATTGTTAATTAATCAACGAGATAAATAGTTTATTTATTTGACATTATGAATAATAAAATAAATAAGTGAGTGATTAATATAATAAGATTATATTAATTGATATGTGCAAATGTGCAATATTTGAATATATAAAGTATATGGAATACAACTATATTATATAGTGTAGAGAGACACTTAAGTGTGACCATGCATGTATATACATAAACTATGTTATATAATGCAATGCGAATATATTACACATAGAAACCATATATTACATGAAGCATAATGTGATTATGTTAAAACTATATGTTATGAATGCATGATAATACTGATGTGACAATAAATATGTGAGAATACACTGTATAATATATCATGAACATATTGTAAACTATTAATTTTAATAAAGTGAGACATCATGAATATATGGTGAACAATTTAATAATACATGAGATAATGTAATGTGATAACATCCGATTAAATTATACCAGTATGATAAAAATGTACATGAATTATATGTGCACAATTCACACTTATTACATTATGTGAATCCATGTTAGTATCATTAGAATTACATTGTAACTATAATTGTGGCCTAATTATATAGTATATATACATGTAACATATTTTGGCATAAGTGTTGTGTATATATACAAATTATAGAATGCTGATATATGGCCTTGTTCCAATATAATAGTCACTCTCCTTCTCCTTCACGTGTATGGCAAAAAGGCTAAGGCCTATTCTCCCATTCTTCTCCCAAGCTTAGCTAGCAATAATTATATGAGGAGTGGCTCTAATGATGGCTTTCAACAACTATCTACCAACTTCCTCTTATCTAGCATGCAATTCAAATTTCTGTTAGTTTGAAATGGTAGGCAATTGCATTGTCTGTATCTTGTTTTCTCTATAAATATGGCTTCCTTTCTTCCCATTTCACATTGCTGAGATTTTGTTTGAGTTGATAAGTTGAGAGCATATACATATATCAGTATAATAGCATTGTGAGATAGCATCAGTAAGCTTACTCCATAACAGAGGTATAAATCCTCTTCATGTCTTCATTTTCATTTTCTGTCAAAAGAACTCCATTGTTGTTCTCTAAGTTTTGCTGAAATTCTTGATTATGCCAAATTGGTTCATGATTGGTTTGTAGAACCCTTATATTGTTGTTATATGAACATACACACATGATGGAACCACTGAATAGTCTTTCATTTCCATTGTTCCTCTTCAATTTCTTTAAATACATGAAATTCGTAAATTAGTTAGAGTTCATGAAATTGGGAATTGATAATTGCTATTGACCGTTATATAAGCATATATGTATGTGTTAGTAAGTTAAACAAGGATAATATCTGGGTAAATCGATGAAATGGGAGGTTTTGGGTCGGTTTTCGCTGCAGTCTGAACCAGAAAACTGCCTCGACGCCGCAGCGCCGCAGCCCGCGCCGCAGCGCCACACGGGACGCAGCCCGCGCCGCACGCAGCGCCACTCGCGCCGCAGCGCCAGTACTAAGCTACTGTTGCCGCGCCGCAGCGCCAGCCTCTGTGTTCAGTTTTTTGCATTCTGCAACAAAACTGTTATGTACCAATCGTTTGATTTTTGTTTAAACAAGCATGGGAGCATGATTAATACATATATATAAACCTAATGAGGCAATGTAAGCATGTTTTAGTATATTAGCATGCATGGTTAACCAAACGACACATAGTTTGGAAACGAATTTAAAGTTTCATAAACGACGTTAACATATATGAAGCATGTATACATTCTGACTTTTCGAGCATGTTTATAGGGCCTTGAAATACATGAAAAGCATGTTAACTTACACATATAGGTTTCATAAGGAAGCATGAACATGATAGACCTTATTAATGAACCATACTAACAAAGTATAAGCTTTGAACGTGAACGTTGGTATGTTATGACGAGAATTAGAATTTGACATTTATGGACAAATGTGATAGTACTCTTAGACTCATTCATGTGTCATGCATGTATATATACCATGATTAGTTGCCGTGATTAAAGTTTAGCATGAACAAAGCATGTTTTCAAGATAATAACAATGCTAGCTACATATATGCAATACGAGTACTCATGAGCATGACTAATACAAGTTATATGAATATCTTATGTGTTTAAAAGCAATCATGTTAGACCATATGAGTTCGTGTCCTTGAATGGCTTTAAGTATTAACTTAAGAACCTATACCATGTACGATTGGATTTGGAAAAGTTATACAAGCATGAAAGTATCCTTTAAATATGAATACATGCTACGCGATATTATATGATGTTACTTGAACCCGATTTTGACGGTTAACTTAAGGAGATGCCGTAACTTGCTAAAATGAAATATATTTAGTATTGATTGTGGTCTTATGTGATATTAATAATATGCAAGCATGTTTGCTAATTGTTGAGATCTTATATAATATGAGAATGCGTTTAAACTCTAAAGAAGGAACGTTAAGGATAGAAATTATATTCTATATAACTGTGTAGCTAGGTAAAACTTAGCTTATGTGTTGATCGTATATTCAAAGAGAAAATGTGAAGTTAAATTATATGACTAATGAATATCATATATATACGTAACTGTATTACGATAGGAATTCGAAAGTGTTAATTGCTTTTCGTGGATAAACTACGCTAAAGGCAAGTTCTCTTACTTGCACTCTTCTAAAGTGCAAGTATCCTAACCGACGCATTTATTTTATGCAAGGAAATCTATGATTGTGAAAGTTTCCTAACTTATACTCTTTTACTATGCAAGTATCCTATCTTGTGTATTGCGAACTAGTTTCCTATTTAATCGGTTGAATCGAATTAGCATACTTGAACTCTTATTTCATTAAAGCTATTATTCATGTTGAACTTAGTATTGTTCTTGAATATTGTGAAAGTGTCTATGCCATTTGATTCGGCTGGACTTATGTTATTGAAAAGCAACCCAAACTAATTGATTGGTGCGGGATCCTATATTTGACTGAGAAGAACAACCTTCTTTGAAGGGAATATATAATTGTCGGAGAACCGACGTGCACACTTGAGTATGGTTGATTGTTATGCATAACAAGGGTACTTTAGGCTGATCACCTGTTGTACCTGTTTTTGTTGGATTTTCAGTTTATTACTGTCAATTCTAGTAGAAGTTCATAGTCCGTAGTGACTACTCAGTATTCAATTATTTGAAATCTTGAATTGACTTATTATTGAATCATATTGATATTATCCTGTCCTTAGCGACTGATATTGAGAACTGTTGATATTCTTATTATTCTTGAACTATCAAATCTTGTTATACCCTTTCGAGAATTGAGAATCTTATTACTCACCCTTATTGTATATTACTTGCTGGGCAATTTGTGCTCATTCTTGCTTTCCCTAAAATATTTCAGTTAAGGCAGAGCATGGTGAACCTTCGGGCGTTGATAAGGGCAAGGGCAAAGCTACCAACTAGCTTATGTCTGTTATGTTTTAAATATATTAATATTGTATGAAGATGATGTAGTAAGACTGGATTTGATTATGTTTAAGCTTAAGTTAAATTATGTAATAAGTCGTTAACTGATATTATTATGTAATCTATTAAGTACTGTAGGTTGCGAGACTTGGGGGAATAATTATAATAAATCATTGTAAATTATTCTAGAATAGATTTTCCGCTGTGATCGTATGATATTTAATTATTATTATTGTGATGTATTACCATGAGCACGTGATGAACCGAATTCGAGAGACCAAGTGGCGGTCCTAGAATTTGGGGGCGTCACAGGTTGGTATCAAAGCCGTAGTTATAAACCTTAGGAACGAGTGTCCTTAGACTATAACTTAGGCGAACTTATAAGTTAGGAAGGAGATAAAACTCATGTAGAGTTTTCCTTGAGAGACTTAGTCTGTTATGAAATGTAACTTCATTCTATACAATGAACTTATATTTTGCTTAACATTCTAATGGAGATGCTATTTCTTGTCTTGTGTTTGTGAGTGTAGGATGACAGACACAGGGGTACCTAGTAGAGTTGCAGAGGAGGAGCCCAGGGATATACACGTAGTATACGAGGCACCTCTAGAGGCTGTGCCAGTGCAGGCAGTTGCACCATCCGAGTTTGATGACGAGGATGAGATCGAGATTGAGATAGAGACTGATCCAGAGGAGGAGCCGATGGAGGATGAGCCAGTAGAGGACTCTGATGAGGCTACTATAGAGGAACAGATGTTAGGCGAGTACGAGGAGCGTATCCTAGAGTTAGACTGTAGAGTTCAGGAGCTGGAGGCAGAGGCCCACGAGAGAGAGTCTGAGTTCCAGAAGCTGAGGGACGAGGACCACCAGAGGAAGCTGGCTATGCAAGAGTTAGAGGTGGAGATTGCCTACCGTAAGGAGGCAGGGATCCAGATGGGGACTCTGTTTCACAGGTCAGTGGCTAGGAATGTAGATTTGGCAGAGAAGCTAGAAGAAGTTGAGCAGAGGGAGCTGAGTGAGAAGACTGAGAAAGAGGCACTCCGTACTCAGCTAGAGTTGGAGGTGATGGATAGGTTACACTTCGAGGAGAAGTGGGAAGCGTCCAATGAGAGAGCTGACGACCTTGAGGACGAGGTCAGGTGCAAGAAGAGAAAGATGAACAAGATGGGGTATGTGTTCCGTTCAGCTTTTGAAAGGGTGATTGATGGTGTGTACCACTACCCGGCAGAACAGGGACAGACTCTACATACCTTGAGCCGAGAGCTGGTTGCGTATATAGCACAGTTGGAGTACAAGAGCGCAGTGGAGCGCGGGATGATGGGATGAGATTTCCTTAGTCAGTCTAGTGGTAGTACTAGTTGTGTCCTTATGTATTATATATACTATGTTATAATCCCGATCTTTTGTGTAAGATGTGGGATGATGATGTAAACCCCGAGTTAGCTTTTGTTAGAGGGCTTGTATGGTAGTAGGTTGGTATATTCCCCGTCTTTTGTGATATTAGGGGATATATGTGATAACATTTATAGCAGTATGCTGGGGAAATCATGTAATGAAACGATTTGGCATATGAATATAAATGAAGTTTATTTAAGAAATATGTTACAATTTTTTTTTTAGTATTAAAAAAAAAGAAATACTTAAGTAATATACTTGAATAATAATAAAATGAAAACTTGTGATGCAGATAATGCCGCCCAGACGTAGATTGACAGCACCCGAAGAATCTGTTAACAACGAGAGGGAACAAGTAGACCCGATCCAGAAACTGGTAGACTTGTTAGGAGAAGCCTTAAGGGGAAGGAACAATGAACCCGTTCGCCCGAACCCTCATACTGTGCCAGTAACAACCTTTAAAGACTTTAAGAGTGTAGGACCCCAGAGTTCGAGGGAACTACCGACCCAATCATCGCACAAACATGGATCAAGGAAATCGAAAAAGCTTTCACTATAGCTAGCGTAGGCGAAGATCAGAAGACGGTGTTTGCCACGTACATGATGAGGGGAGAAGCGAACTACTGGTGGGAGGCTAATCAACAAAGAGCTGGAGAAGGGATAATAGCTTGGGATAAGTTTAAGACACTGTTTTTCGAGAATTACTTTCCGAAGAGTATGAAGAATAGGATGGAGGTGAAATTCCTAGAGTTAAAACAAGGTGAAATGACGGTGGCGCAATACGCGGCTAGGTTTAACGAACTAGCACGATTTGCGGAGCACCAAGTTGGTGATGAAGAGAGGAAGGCTAGACGCTTTGAACAAGGGTTGAAGCCATGGCTGTTCAATAAGGTATAAGTTCTTCAAATTGATTCCTTTGCAGCATTACTGGAGAAGGCAATCATTGTGGAAGGTGGCAGTGAGGCCTTAAGTCTGTATAACAAAGAAAAGAAAGGAAAGAATACTGGAGGAGAGAATCGTACGGGAGGAAGCAGTAGCGGAGGGAGCAACTTGGGAAAGAGAAAGTGGGAGAACAACAACAACAACAAAAACAACAATAATAATCAATCAGGGAATTTTCATGGAGGTTTCAAGAAGAGGGCTGAAGGATGCCCGAAGTGTGGGAAGAATCACCAGGGCGAGTGCTGGAAGGGACGTGGCACTTGCTACAACTACGGACAGGAAGGGCACATCTCGCCCAACTGTTTGAAACCGAAAAAGGTACAAGGATGCTTTGCTTGTGGCTCGACGGAGCACCGAATTAAGGACTGCCCAAAGAAGGGAAGTGGCGGGGGTAGTAATCAGCAAGGAGGCAACAAGCTGATGATCGGTGGACCGGCACAATCCAACAGCCAGAACCTTTAACATGACCGTCCAGGACGCCATGGCTGCGAAGGACGTGATGTAAGGTATAATCCCAATCAATGATATAAATGCTTATGTATTATTTGATTCGGGTGCCACCTGTTCTTTTATATCTGAAGAATTTGCTAGTAGACTTAGTACACCTCGAGAACTATTAGAAAATCCTTTGATCATAGAAGTTGCTAATAAGGAAGTGATCCCTGTAGAATACGTTTATCGAAATTGTCGCGCAAATATTAGTAAACATGAACTGAGCGTAGACTTGATTCCTATTAGACTGGGAGAATTTGACGTAATACTGGGAATGGATTGGTTGTATAACCATGCTGCGATAATTGACTGTCAGAACAAATGTGTGAACCTTCAGACTCCGAGTAAGTCTAAGGTAGTGTTTTATGGTAGCTCATCGCTTAAGCAATCGTGTTGCGTTACGATGATGAAGGCCAAGAAATTGTTAAGGAAAGGATGTGGGGGATATTTAGCTTACATCGTTGATACTCGGAAGAAAGGAGTAGAAATTAAGGATATATCCGTAGTTAATGAATTTCAAGACGTGTTTTCGGACGATCTGCCTGGTCTTACGCCAGACAGAGAAATCGAATTCGTAATAGACTTAGCACCGAGAACGGCACCGATTTCGAAAGTTCCATATCGTATGGCGCCAGTAGAAATGAAGGAATTGATGATACAATTGCAAGAATTATTGGATAAGGGTTACATTCGACCGAGTGTTTCTCCTTGGGGAGCACCAGTACTATTCGTTAAGAAGAAGGACGGATCGATGAGGCTCTGTATCGATTATCGAGAATTGAATAGAGTAACGATTAAGAACCGGTATCCGCTACCGAGGATAGACGACTTATTTGATCAACTGAAGGGAGCAAAGTGTTTCTCAAAGATCGACCTACGAACAGGATATCATCAACTGAAGGTACGGGATGAGGACATACCAAAGACTGCGTTTCGAACCCGTTATGGACACTAGGAGTTTTTGGTAATGTCATTCGGATTGACTAATGCTCCGGCAGCATTTATGGACTTGATGAACCGAGTTTTCAAGCCATACTTGGATAAATTTGTAGTGGTTTTTATCGACGACATTTTGATCTACTCAAAGACAAAGGAAGAACACGCCGAACATCTAAAGATTATTTTGGAGGCACTAAGGAAGGAGAAGATGTATGCAAAATTTCTAAGTGCGAATTTTGGATGGAGAAGGTTCAATTCTTAGGCCACGTGGTGGATAAGAATGGAATCTCTGTAGACCCTACGAAGGTTGAAGCAGTAAGTAATTGGGAACAACCGAAAACACCGACGGAGGTAAGAAGTTTTTTAGGGTTAGCTGGGTACTATCGAAGATTCATCCAAGATTTTTCTAAGATAGCAACCCCGCTGACCAATTTGACTAGATAGACGGTGAAATTTGTTTGGACCGACAAATGCGAAGAAAGTTTTCAAGAACTGAAAAGGAGATTGAGCGAAGCACCTGTGTTATCATTACCAGATGATGCGGGAAATTTTGTGGTGTATAGTGATGCATCGCACAAGGGGCTTGGCTGTGTGCTCATGCAACATGGCAAGGTTATTGCATATGCGTCACGACAATTGAAGGATTACGAAAAACGATACCCTACTCATGACTTAGAGTTAGCGGCAGTAGTTTTTGCGTTAAAGATATGGAGACATTATCTATACGGAGAAAAATGTGAGATATACACGGACCACAAAAGTCTGAAATATATCTTCACACAGAAGGAGTTAAACATGCGGCAGAGAAGGTGGCTAGAATTAATCAAAGACTATGACTGCGATATTCTTTATCACCCGGGAAAGGCAAATGTGGTTGCCGACGCTATGAGCAGGAAAGGAAGGGAGAAGTTGTTTAATTTGACGACTCAGGAAGAGTTGATAAGAGAGATGGAGAAATTGGTGATAGAAGTGAAAGGACCAGAAAAGTCTGGTGAGAAGTTGTTTGTAATGGAAGCTCATCCGATATTGTTGGATAAAGTAAAGGAAGCCCAAGAAAAAGATAAAGAGTGTGAGAAAATCCGAAAGAGGATCATAGAAAGTGAGGAAGAAAAATTTCGAATGGATAAAGACGGTATTTTGAGATTTGAAGGGAGAGTGTGGGTACCAGCGGTAACCGAGTTGAGGGAAGAGATTTTGCACGAGGCACACAATACGACATATTCCGTTCATCCGGGAGGCACAAAGATGTACCGAGATCTAAGGCAACATTTTTGGTGGCCTAATTTGAAACGGGAAGTCGCAGAGTGCGTCAGTAAATGCTTGACTTGCCAACGCGTTAAAGCAGAGCATCAGCGGCCAAGTGGTTTACTACAACCGTTAGAAATACCAGAGTGGAAATGGGAGCATATTACCATGGACTTCGTGGTAGGACTTCCAGTTACACAGAAAGGTTATGATGCTATTTGGGTTATCGTGGATCGACTAACGAAGACCGCACACTTTCTACCAATCAAGATCCGCTACAGTTTGAACCAATTAGCAAGCCTATATGTAAAAGAAATTATTTCACGACATGGAGTGCCGGTGTCAATTGTCTCTGATCGAGATCCGCGCTTCACGTCCAATTTTTGGAAGAGTTTGCAGGAAAGAATGGGAACGCAGTTGAGGTTGAGTACAGCTTATCATCCTCAAACAGACGGACAAAGTGAGCGAACAATACAAACGCTAGAAGACATGCTTAGGACTTGCGTGATGGATTTTAAGGGAAATTGGGACGACCACCTACCCTTAGTAGAATTCGCATATAATAATAGCTACCATGCGAGTATTGGCATGCCACCGTACGAAGCTCTTTACGGGAGAAAGTGCAGAACGCCGTTATGTTGGGACGAAGTCGGAGAACGACGAATACTCGGACCAGAGTTAGTTCAACAAACCGCAGACGTGGTGACAGTGATAAGAGCCAGACTTGTAGCAGCTCAAGATCGCCAAAAGAAATACGCAGATTTGCATCGGCAGGACCGAGACTTCAAAGTCGGCAGTTTCGTATTCTTGAAGGTATCTCCATGGAAGGGAAAAATCCGTTTCGGCAAGAAAGGAAAATTGAGTCCAAGATTCATAGGACCGTTCGAGATACTGAAGCGAGTGGGCGAAGTGGCATACAAAGTTGCGTTACCACCCGAGTTGGAGCATATCCACAACGTGTTCCACATTTCCGTGTTGCGACCGTACAAGGCCGACTACAAGCACGTGATTTCTTACGAGCCCATTCAAGTGGAGAAGAACTTGGCATATGAAGAAATTCCTGTCCAAATATTAGATAGGAAAGAACAAACTTTGAGAAATAAAGTTATTTCATCTGTAAAAGTACTTTGGCGTAACCACGATGTCGAGGAGGCAACGTGGGAGTTAGAAGATAGGATGATGAGGGACTATCCCCATCTATTTGTGTAACCTTGTAACAATTCCGGGACGGAATTTTTATAAGGGGGGGAGGATGTAATACCCGAGAATTTCCATATATTATTAAATAAATATATTAATGGAAATGAGAATTTATTTGAATATAAATGATTTTGTGTTATGAGAATGATTAATTCAATTATATTAAATTGAATATCTATGACAATTGAGAAAAATGTGGAGTTTACGATAAACTCGTTGAGAGCCTAGTGTGGCACAGTGATGGGAAATATTAATAATTATATTAATTAACGAAGAATTTTTAAGTGAACAATTAATTAATTGTTAATTGTTATTAGAGAATATTAATTGATTGTTGTGGGATATTAACTATGGTTGATTAATAATATGTGATTATTATTGCAAGAAATATAATAATCATAATCCACTTGTTTATAATTGTGCTGAGATTTATATTTGTTAATGTGATAATTAATCCTATGATTATTAATTTGGTATAATTAATGGTCAATGATGAACAAATTAATTAATATTATTGTTAATTAATCAACGAGATAAATAGTTTATTTATTTGACATTATGAATAATAAAATAAATAAGTGAGTGATTAATATAATAAGATTATATTAATTGATATGTGCAAATGTGCAATATTTGAATATATAAAGTATATGGAATACAACTATATTATATAGTGTAGAGAGACACTTAAGTGTGACCATGCATGTATATACATAAACTATGTTATATAATGCAATGCGAATATATTACACATAGAAACCATATATTACATGAAGCATAATGTGATTATGTTAAAACTATATGTTATGAATGCATGATAATACTGATGTGACAATAAATATGTGAGAATACACTGTATAATATATCATGAACATATTTTAAACTATTAATTTTAATAAAGTGAGACATCACGAATATATGGTGAACAATTTAATAATACATGAGATAATGTAATGTGATAACATCCGATTAAATTATACCAGTATGATAAAAATGTACATGAATTATATGTGCACAATTCACACTTATTACATTATGTGAATCCATGTTAGTATCATTAGAATTACATTGTAACTATAATTGTGGCCTAATTATATAGTATATATACATGTAACATATTTTGGCATAAGTGTTGTGTATATATACAAATTATAGAATGCTGATATATGGCCTTGTTCCAATATAATAGTCACTCTCCTTCTCCTTCACGTGTATGGCAAAAAGGCTAAGGCCTATTCTCCCATTCTTCTCCCAAGCTTAGCTAGCAATAATTATATGAGGAGTGGCTCTAATGATGGCTTTCAACAACTATCTACCAACTTCCTCTTATCTAGCATGCAATTCAAATTTCTGTTAGTTTGAAATGGTAGGCAATTGCATTGTCTGTATCTTGTTTTCTCTATAAATATGGCTTCCTTTCTTCCCATTTCACATTGCTGAGATTTTGTTTGAGTTGATAAGTTGAGAGCATATACATATATCAGTATAATAGCATTGTGAGATAGCATCAGCAAGCTTACTCCATAACAGAGGTATAAATCCTCTTCGTGTCTTCATTTTCATTTTCTGTCAAAAGAACTCCATTGTTGTTCTCTGAGTTTTGTTGAAATTCTTGATTATGCCAAATTGGTTCATGATTGGTTTGTAGAACCCTTATATTGTTGTTATATGAACATACACACATGATGGAACCACTGAATAGTCTTTCATTTCCATTGTTCCTCTTCAATTTCTGTAAATACATGAAATTCGTAAATTAGTTAGAGTTCATGAAATTGGGAATTGATAATTGCTATTGACCGTTATATAAGCATATATGTATGTGTTAGTAAGTTAAACATGGATAATATCTGGGTAAATCGATGAAATGGGAGGTTTTGGGTCGGTTTTCGCTGCAGTCTGAACCAGAAAACTGCCTCGACGCCGCAGCGCCGCAGCCCACGCCGCAGCGCCGCACGCAGCGCCACTCGCGCCGCAGCGCCAGTACTAAGCTACTGTTGCCGCGCCGCAGCGCCAGCCTCTGTGTTCAGTTTTTTGCATTCTGCAACAAAACTGTTATGTACCAATCGTTTGATTTTTGTTTAAACAAGCATGGGAGCATGATTAATACATATATATAAACCTAATGAGGCAATGTAAGCATGTTTTAGTATATTAGCATGCATGGTTAACCAAACGACACATAGTTTGGAAACGAATTTAAAGTTTCATAAACGACGTTAACATATATGAAGCATGTATACATTCTGACTTTTCGAGCATGTTTATAGGGCCTTGAAATACATGAAAAGCATGTTAACTTACACATATAGGTTTCATAAGGAAGCATGAACATGATAGACCTTATTAATGAACCATACTAACAAAGTATAAGCTTTGAACGTGAACGTTGGTATGTTATGACGAGAATTAGAATTTGACATTTATGGACAAATGTGATAGTACTCTTAGACTCATTCATGTGTCATGCATGTATATATACCATGATTAGTTGCCGTGATTAAAGTTTAGCATGAACAAAGCATGTTTTCAAGATAATAACAATGCTAGCTACATATATGCAATACGAGAACTCATGAGCATGACTAATACAAGTTATATGAATATCTTATGTGTTTAAAAGCAATCATGTTAGACCATATGAGTTCGTGTCCTTGAATGGCTTTAAGTATTAACTTAAGAACCTATACCATGTACGATTTGATTTGGAAAAGTTATACAAGCATGAAAGTATCCTTTAAATATGAATACATGCTACGCGATATTATATGATGTTACTTGAACCCGATTTTGACGGTTAACTTAAGGAGATGTCGTAACTTGCTAAAATGAAATATATTTAGTATTGATTGTGGTCTTATGTGATATTAATAATATGCAAGCATGTTTGCTAATTGTTGAGATCTTATATAATATGAGAATGCGTTTAAACTCTAAAGAAGGAACGTTAAGGATAGAAATTATATTCTATATAACTGTGTAGCTAGGTAAAACTTAGCTTATGTGTTGATCGTATATTCAAAGAGAAAATGTGAAGTTAAATTATATGACTAATGAATATCATATATATACGTAACTGTATTACGATAGGAATTCGAAAGTGTTAATTGCTTTTCGTGGATAAACTACGCTAAAGGCAAGTTCTCTTACTTGCACTCTTCTAAATTGCAAGTATCCTAACCGACGCATTTACTTTATGCAAGGAAATCTATGATTGTGAAAGTTTCCTAACTTATACTCTTTTACTATGCAAGTATCCTATCTTGTGTATTGCGAACTAGTTTCCTATTTAATCGGTTGAATCGAATTAGCATACTTGAACTCTTATTTCATTAAAGCTATTATTCATGTTGAACTTAGTATTGTTCTTGAATATTGTGAAAGTGTCTATGCCATTTGATTCGGCTGGACTTATGTTATTGAAAAGCAACCCAAACTAATTGATTGGTGCGGGATCCTATATTTGACTGAGAAGAACAACCTTCTTTGAAGGGAATATATAATTGTCGGAGAACCGACGTGCACACTTGAGTATGGTTGATTGTTATGCATAACAAGGGTACTTTAGGCTGATCACCTGTTGTACCTATTTTTGTTGGATTTTCAGTTTATTACTGTCAATTCTAGTAGAAGTTCATAGTCCGTAGTGACTACTCAGTATTCAATTATTTGAAATCTTGAATTGACTTATTATTGAATCATATTGATATTATCTTGTCCTTAGCGACTGATATTGAGAACTGTTGATATTCTTGTTATTCTTGAACTATCAAATCTTGTTATACCCTTTCGAGAATTGAGAATCTTATTACTCACCCTTATTGTATATTACTTGCTGGGCAATTTGTGCTCATTCTTGCTTTCCCTAAAACATTTCAGTTAAGGCAGAGCATAGTGAACCTTCGGGCGTTGATAAGGGCAAGGGCAAAGCTATCAACTAGCTTATGTCTGTTATGTTTTAAATATATTAATATTGTATGAAGATGATGTAGTAAGACTGGATTTGATTATGTTTAAGCTTAAGTTAGATTATGTAATAAGTCGTTAACTGATATTATTATGTAATCTATTAAGTACTGTAGGTTGCGAGACTTGGGGGAATAATTATAATAAATCATTGTAAATTATTCTAGAATAGATTTTCCGCTGTGATCGTATGATATTTAATTATTATTATTGTGATGTATTACCATGAGCACGTGATGAACCGAATTCGAGAGACCAAGTGGCGGTCCTGGAATTTGGGGGCGTCACAGACTAACTGAAACAGAAAAGATCCACTCCCCCCCCCCCCCCCGCAGCCCCAACAAATAAATCAGCAGCAATAGCTGCAGATCTGCCAACCAACAGAAACCAATTCTGACAGCAGCTAAACATAATTTACAGCAGCCAAACATAGCATAAAAGGCACAAAAACCAACAGCAGCCAATTGAGCCAGCAACTACAAACAAGCAAACCAAAACCAGAGTGCAAACCAAAACCAGAACACACAACAGCAACAGGACTGTACAAACTGCCCACAACAGACGAGCAAAGTTATGAGGCCACAAGAGAATTAACGAGACAGCAACAAGGAAAACCAGCTGCCCCAATGTGACGCCCCCAAATCCACGTTCCTTCGAAACCTCGGATTCGGTGCAGTCACGATACTATTATCGCCAAATTATTATATCTTTTATCATTAGTAAAAGAATACAACTTTGTTTATTATAATTTAGAATATAAATTCTATTCATATCCAAGATCTCGTCTTTACATCATATTCGATGTTACTAAAATGCGGAATAATTTAAACTTTTCAATATCCTTTGAATAAAAATCTTTTTATTGATTCCATAACTTGAATCAATTACAATCCCTGAATCAACTTTATAATATGATTCATCCTATTTGAGTTATCATATAACGTTTACAACTCAACTCGATATCCTCTATGTATTATCTAATACATGTTTATAGTACGACAAGCATTAAACCTCGTAAACAAATATCAAGTACAACTACTAGAACCTAGACATGGTTCGAGTAATAATCTAATCAGTATTCTTCGTTGTGATACTATCTATCTTTATCAATCAAGAAGCACGAAGTCTTTATCGTGAGTCCTTAACCTGCAAAAGTGGTTATTTGCAAGAGTGAGCTTGACAGCTCAGCAATTCTAACAGTCCTCATGCATCACATAACATATAACATCATACTCAGTTCATGGATTTATAAATAGTTTATATTTACTACGCATGTTACTTTTCACATAACAAGTATATCATCAAAGATCAACTTTCAATCTCATTTATATCTCATATACAGTTCATATATAAGTTCACATTATCACAGCATAATATAATTCAACTAACAGTTATTGAATTCATATATCAAATAGGAACTGAAAGACTTGCCTGATTCGTAGTTTAACAACTACGACTTAACTTCTTAAGATATTTGCGCTTCGTGTAATCCTACACAGTTATATTAACCATAGAGATCACACTCATCAGTTATATGTATCCATACATTCTCAATGTAATAATAAATGTTACATTGTTGTCTAACTTGGTACTTAGAACCTTCGTTTCACTTTCTTATCGTGTTCTTAGAATAACTATGTAAGTATACGTATACTTTAACCATACGTACTTACTAACATTCTTCATATACACATACCTGTCTACCACTAATCTATTTACATATAGCTAGTGTAGTCCATCTTTTGAGTTAATCATTCTCATTTGTCATTACTAACACATAAGACCATAACAAAGCAAATATACGCTATTAACCATCGAAGTTGGATTCAAGTATTAACATATGGTCCTACATAGCATGTATTCATATTAAAGGATACTTTCATGCTCATTCAACCCTTTGCACGTTCAATTTACACGATATAGGTTCTAAGTCAACATTTCAACAATTTAAGGCCACTCGAGGTCGTGAACATCACAAAGTTTATCATGCTAGTTCTTTAAACATATAAAGTATTCATGTAACTCATGTTTATGAATATTCATTCTTCATACATGTAACTATCATAGTTATTAGTTTAAAAACATGCTTCGTTTATCACTTTAAAACATACTCGAACTCATGCTTGGTTAGTTGTCAATATATCCAATCGTATACGAATCATATTTAGAGACGTAATAAACACAAACATGGCATCTTAAATCTTTAGAATCTAGCTACTCATACTTAATGCAACTTGATTTGAAAACATATTCAAGTTCGCCTTTGAAATCATTTTAAACTTGAACGATACAATTCGACACATACAAGACAACTTTAAAGTTCTTATCATTTGTAGTTAAAGTATGTTAACATCTTCACAAGATCAGAATGTTCACGTCTCACGTATGTGTCAACGTTCATATTTAAAAATATAAGTTTTATTTTAAAACTATAAGTTTTTCTTTAAAACATACGCTTTCCATTTCATGATATACATTATAACATTGTTAAAATCATGCATGTTGTATCAAAGTTTGCATGTTGTTTATGTTCACATGTTTGTTCTAAGTGGTAACAACCAAGCTAGAAGAAACAGACTGCAACAGAAAACAAGATTCCAGAATCTGGAACCGGCGCAGCTGCGCAGCTCCCCAGTTCAAAACTGGCGCAGCTGCGCAGGGCCTTGGCCAACTTAACGTCTGGTACCGGCGCAGCTGCGCCGCTGGCCAGTACAAAACTGGCGCAGCTGCGCAGGTGGCCGACCAGAGATATAACTGTTCTGCTTCGGCAAAACTTAGCCCAAACTCAAAATTTTCTTATCAATTCGATTCTACACCAGCCATATTACATAACTAACATGTTTATAATCTTATATAGCAGTTAACAACATTTTCCAAATCAACTTAACATCTTATTTAGTAAAATTAAGAAGTTGACATTGAAGAATCAAGAATAGGAAATATACCTCTGCAAAAAGGGAAATTAACTTGCTGCTAAACAAATTCTCCCTCGCTGATAACTCTCACAGTAACTTACTCATAATAATGCTATATTCACTAGCCTTACTTCACAGAATTCTCAGCAAAAGAAAATGAGAGGAAGGGAGGCTATATTTATAAGCCAATTGATACACAGACAATGCTCTTACCTTCCAAACCAAACCAAAAGATTTCAAGAATGCACAATGGTTAAGGGAGAGTGGTTGAGGGTTGGTAAATCTCATTATAACTCCCACACCCTATGCAATTATTAGCTAGCTAGAAAATTGAGAGATGAAGGAGATAAGCTATTACTAATCCATTCACGTGTATATGAAGTGGGGAAGAATTTGGACACTCAAATTGGGACAAGGCAACTCAGCAATAGCAAGTGGAAATGTACTTACTATTGTTTTATATGTATACATATAGTATATACTTAGGCTATATATGTTTATTCCATATATATTTAAGTTGTACACATTCCATTTTATATAAGTTAAGTTATAAATTAATGTGTCACAATGTAGTCCCAATAATACTATCATGTAGAAATTTTTAACTTGCACATATATAATCCATGTACATTTCATCCTACCGGATATAATTCTTTCTGGTACCATCACGGTGTATTGTCTCCTTTATTAAATTTTATTAATTCAATAATTATTTACAATATATCCATGATATATTTATTTATTGTATACACATTGTCACACCCACATTACATGTATCTCTTACAACTCAATAAACTTTACTATATAGTTTATATTCATATATAACATAGTCGCATTGCACTTTATACTTCGCATAACATATAGTTAACTATCATACGTTATACTTTAATATCGCATGGTTGCACATAGAAATTAATAAATTACTTATCTTATCAATTAATTAATAATAATAATAATTAATCCATTTCTCATTAATCCATGGAATTATAATTCCGACGCTAATTGATTAACACTTTATATGATTTATTATCACGTTAAATAAATATAAATCTTTTTATATTTATAAATTATTTACTCATTAATCATCATATTATCAAATAATTACTTGATAATAGTATATTGTTCATAACAATAATTAATATTAGAAGACAATTTATCTCATCACAAATCCGATTATACTTATAATCGATTTCCTTATTATTATACTATCACTAGCCATAATAATTTAACATACTATCATAATAACAATTAACAATTAATTTAAATTAATTGTTTAATTAATAATTCCTCCATCATTAAATTAGTCAATTCATTACCGAATCTATTATCGTGCCACACAAGGCATTTCTCACAAGCTTAATCTCAAGCTTATTATTATTCCCATCACTTACTACTTATAACGTGTTCAATATAATTAGAACTATTAAATCACAAGGTCCACATATAAATATTTTACAAATCGAATATTCAAATATTTTATATAACCTTTACGGAAATATAATAACTCAAGCTATTAAAATGTTAAATTACTTCAATTAATTATACTTATAATAAGTATAACCTTTACGCTTATAATAATTAATATATACTCTATTAATTATTCCAATAATAATATTCACGATCAAATAATAACTTAAGTTATTTAATATATTAAAATAACTTAGTTTCCTTTCATTAATTAAACTCCCTTGAAAATACATTTAAAATTATGTATTTAGCCATATCATAAAATATTATGTTTTCTCCAAATAAGCACATTCGTTATTAGAAAATAATTTACTTATTATCTCATGATATTATTTTTAATATAATACCAAATAACTATATGTACGACACATGTACATATATTATATATAGAAAATAGATAATAAGTTTATTTTCTATTATAATAAATTATTTCCATCAATTTAATTACATATAGCAAATACGTTTTAATATATTTACTATATTAACCAAACACACCTCATACAAAAACATATAAGGTAATATTATTATTAAAAAATAACATTTCCTCCTTTTATTAAAATAATTCAATATTAGAAATTATTTTAATATCCTTTATTAGAAAAACCATATCTCTTTCTTTTCTATAAATTGTTCCCAAAACAATTTCTTCAAATATTCATTTAAAGATATAATGATTTCCATCTCCCTTTAATAACGTATATATATTTAACGTTATTCGCACATTAGACTTTCTCACATATTACCACTCTAAGTAATATATATAAAAAGTATCAACTATAATTACATATTCAACACACATATTAATTCACTCCTTTACTTAAGTAAATTAAACACTGTACTATATCATCATAGTTAATTAAGATTCAATACTCTCATTATATTATTCCATAATATAACTCACAACTTATATTAACTAATATTTATTCTTATTAGTTAATTCCTTAACTAACTCATGCTTCACTATCCAAACCTATTCACGGATAGTTTAAGTGCTATTAATAACCTATATTATAAACATACTAGTTATTAATACACATACTCAAGAATATGGTGATTATACATTAAGGATATTTAATGTCACCAACTTACTATGATAAAATAATTCTATAAATTATTTAATATCGATAGGAATTTATCCACTTCCTTTACCTCAATTGAATCGTCTCTAAAATAAATAACAAATATATATTAATAATATATTCATTAATCAAAAAAACACATATTACATAGTCCATATCATCCTATGTAATATAATACCACATACCTCATATCACATATATATATTTTTATTCGAACCCATCAAGAATTTTATTTATTAAATCCTTATTTAATAATATCTGAAAATTCGGGTTCTTACACCCAAACTATCTGCCACAGCAAAATCCGAACAGCAGACAAGAAACTGGGAAAGCCAGACAGCAGCAGAACCAAAACCCGACAACCAAACCATCAACCAAACAAGCCAAAAAGCAGGAAAGGGCATCAGACTGGGAACCCAGCAAACCCAAGACCAGCAGAAGCACAAGCCAACAATAGGAGCAGCAGACCAAGGAACCAAACCAGTAGCTAGCCAGACCAAGCACCCAAACCCAAAGCCAACAGATGCAGCCTGCAAAAACTGAGGAAGCAGAACCCGAATTCACAGAACATAAAGCACAGTGCATAGAACAACAATCAGAACCTACAGAGATAGCATACCACAAACCAGCCCAACCATAGACCAACCGGACACAGCAGGCCACAGACCACAGATCAACCAAGTGGTACAGCAAGCCATCACCTGAAACAAATCAACCAATACCAGAAGAAGGAAAAACAGCAACCAGAACTAGCAGCAGCAGCAAAACAGGAAGACATGGCTACAATACAAGATGATGGTAGCAAGCCCTGTGTTTAAGTTTCTGAAAACTAGCATTAGTATGAAGGCCACACTTGAGAATATGGATGATATCCCTAATGATGACCCGAACAGGGAGAACCTTGTTGTTGAAAATTCGAGAATTTCGTTCTTGCCAAATTCTATAGACAACGCTAGCAAAGCCAAAATGTAAAAGCCTGTGCTGGAAATTTGGACCATAATTGCCGCTGATAAAATCAGTGATAGAAGTCCAGCTACGACACTGTCCCCTCCAACCACACCTCCTGAGCACTACAACCAAGAGCTAAAATGAGAATCTACAATGGAAAAAAAGGTGATGAAATGTTTCAATCTCAACGGAACAGAGAACACATAAAGGATTGACATCCATGCCATACAAGATAAGCCTATTCAGAGTCCGAAGACCCTTGTGAAAAGCCAGCCAAAGAAGAAATGAGTACCGGGGAGGCACAATGCGATGCCAAACAAGACTGTGCCATCCCACAGTTTGACCCACTTTGCGAATGGAACACCAAAAAGTAAAAGTTTTTACATCCTTAGCAGTGGTACCATCCCAGAAAACCTCATCCTGACAATCTGAATTATAGCGCCTTGACATGTCAAAGGCGTTCCGGAATTTAATAAGATCATTGTGGTTGGAATGAGGGAGAACCCAACTGGAGTTAATGATGATGCTGCTGACAAAGGCATTAGGACCAAGACCAGAGTTAGTGATCAAGGGAGAATGCAAGGAGGAGGCTAAAGGGGAATGACCTAACCACGGGTCAAACCAAAGACTAGTGCTCGCACCATTACCAATAGCATAAGAGATGTGCCTACATGCAATAGACCTTAATTTAAGAACTTTCCTCCAGATTCAAAAGCAATCCAAAGGAATTGGGATAATCCAGAAAAACTTATTCTTAAGATGGACAGCCTGAACCTATTTGGCCCAAAAGGAAGAGGAAGAAGGGGAAATAATCTGCCATAAGTGTAATAAGATTTGAGCTTTATTCCAATCCTCAAGATTTTTAATAGCAAGGCCACCCTCAGCAAAAGGGAGAGAGATTTTGCTCCAAGCTACTTTACAGCCAAATTTCTCTAAGGAAGGCCCTTTCCAAAGGAATTTGGACATAGTGGATTTAAGGTCATTCAAGATAGAGGCACGGAGAATAAAATGAGCAGACCAGTAAGCTTGGGTGGAGTGAATAATAGATTTGATCAATTGCAGTCTACCGGCATAGGAGAGGAATTTGTTGGTCCACGAAGTAATTCTGGATTTGATCTTTTCAAGAAGAGGAAGGCAGTCAACAAGACTAAGCTTGGAAGTGATCAGGGGAACACCTAAAAACTTAGCAGGGAAAACACCCAGCTGGAAACCCAAGACAGAAAGAATAGCAGTACCAGTTTCAGAAGGTACATGACCAAGGAAGCACATACTCTTCGAGGCATTGGTGTGTAAGCCTGAAATGGAGGAGAACTGATCCAGACAAAGCTTAATAGTACTAACAGAGCCAATGTCACCCCGGCAAAAAATGATAAGATCATCCGCAAAACAGAGATGGGTAAGAGAAATGGCATCAGATTTCCAGTGATGATGAAAAGCAGGGAGTTTGGATGCCTTAGTAATCATAAGGGAAAGAACCTCCATGACGATAACAAAGAGATAAGGTGAAAGGGGATCACCTTGCCTAAGGCCTTTACCACCTTTGAAATAGCCACATAAAGCCCCATTAACTTTAACAGAGAAGCTGGTAGTAGTGATGCAAGCTTTGATCAAAAACAGGAATTTAGGGGGAAATTTAAAGAATTGAAGGGCAGCCAATAAGAACTCCCAAGAGATGGAATCAAATGCTTTCCTTAAATCAATTTTTAAAGCACATTTTGGCGGACCATGGGGTTTATGGTAATTCTGAAAAAGCTCTTGAGCAAGAAGGATGTTGTCCCCAATCCTCCTTCCAGCAATAAAAGCAGATTGACAAGGGGAAATGATAGAAGGGAGAATACCCTTGAGACGAGTGGCAATAATCTTAGAAATGCATTTATAGGTGGTATTGCAACAAGAAATTGGCCTATAGTCATTCATGGAGGGTGGGGATTTTGGAACAAGAGCAATGGCCGTAGCATTAGTACCTCTAAGCAGACACCCTTGACGGAAAAAAGATTGAATGGCAGAAGTAAAAACGGGACCCACAATGTCCCAAGCGATAAGAAAGAAATTCACATTGAACCCGTCAGGCCCCGGACTTTTGTTTTTCTTCATATGCTTTAGAGTGGCAAGAATCTCTTCATCGGAAACATCCTTATCCAGCAATAAAGCTTGATGAGGCGTCACCATGGATACCACTAGAGGCTCCAGATCCCTAAAATTAAGCCCTTCAACATGAACAGGACTACCTAGAAGAGAACAAAAATGGTCAACAACAATACTTTGGACAGCAGAGTGCCCATGACATAGGTCACCGTCAGCATTCTCAATAGATAAGATTTTATTGTGGTTCCATCTGTTCTTAATTTGATTATGAAAGAAGCCAGTGTTCTTGTCCCCTTCCTTAAGCCATTGGATTCTGGATTTCTGCATTAACAGCTTTTCTTCACAAATCAGATCAGCCCACAAGGAAGCAGTTTGAGACTGCTGAAGGGAGAGAAGGACAGGGTCAGCAGGGTTAACAGAAAGAGCATGTTGAGTGGCATGAAGGAGGGCTCTGGATTTCTCAACATTAGAAGAGAGGTTGCCATTGACTTTATTCAAATAGACAAGGGCCTTCTTGACCGCCCGGAGCTTCCCTGAAAGAATCTGTAGAGGATCACCAAAGGAAGGGGTGTTCCAAGCAGATTGCACCACATCAAAGAAACCATCCAGACCAGCCATAAAGTTGAAAATTGGAAAGGTTTTGGAATGGGGACAGTAACCAAACCTAACATATAACCACCACAGGGCAGTGGTCTGAGAGATCATAAGGTGAAAATAAGGCTTGTGAATTAGGGAAATCATCCAATCATAAATTATTAACAAGAGCTCTGTCTAGCTTTTTGTAAGTCGGATTGGTTATCTGAGAATTCCACCAAGTAAGGACAGGGCCAGAAGCTCTAAGATCCACCAAAGATAAGTCAGAAAGAAGATCTTTGAGATCCTGCATGCCATAATCCCATGTGCCAACACCCCCTTTAATTTTTGAAAGAGATTGAACAGTATTAAAGTCACCAAGCAAGGTCCAAGGTTTATCAATAGATTGCGCAAGAGCCCGTAAATCCTTCCACAGAGCCTTTCTCTCAGGCGTAGTGTTGAGGCCATAGATAATAGTAACAAAAGCTTGGATATCAAGACAAAACAGTGAATAAATTGAGAAGACTTAGCTAAAATATTGACTTTCCAAACAGTTGGGTCGCAACCAATCCAAATTCTACCATTAATATGAAAGTCATAATTAAAATGCCATTCCCAATGCTTACAAATAGCTTTAGAGATAGACATGGCTTTAGTGCTCTTGACCCTAGTCTCAACTAGACCAACAAAAGAGAGACTATGCTTGCAAATGAGAGCATGAACACTAGCCTGCTTGGGAGACTTATTTACACCTCTAATATTTATAGAGAAAAAAGATAACATAAAGGATATAATTGTTAGGTATGGGGCTTGAGACTCCCCCCTCCTTTGATCTTTTTCTTAGAAGCTTGGCCAGAGTCAAAAGAGCTTTTGGCCTTATGTTTGAGGTCTCTGACATCCTTTTCATCGATTTGTTTCAGCTTGACCACTAGAGGATTTGGAGACGGGGTGGCATCGGTGTCAGAGAAACCGTCTAAAGGAGAGTAGAGGTTGGTCAGGTTGGAGTTAGGAACTACAGGAGGAAGACCCAAAGAAGCGAGGACACCCACCTGCTTAGGTCCTTTAGTAACTAAGGTCCAGTTACTCGGAGGGATTGCCGGAGGGATAACAGGTGGAACTTCAGAGGACGCAGAGTGTATAGCCGGATAGGAGGAAGAGACTGCCTTAGGTTTCCATTTGAAATTAGCAGAAGGACATTTGATAAAAGAGTGTCCAAAGGACTTGCAATGAGAACAAAGTTGTGGCCTATTCTGGTACTCCACTCTTACAACAACAACCTTTTCCATATTGGATTCCTCGTCAAGAACCACAACATCCAAACTAGAAGGAAAGGCGGAGGAAGAAGTAACCTCAATGCACATCCTAGCAAAATTCATCGGTTCTAGTTTTACTGTTAGTTTATCCACAAAAAGAGGCTTCCTAATTCCACTAGCAAGATAACTCAACCCAGGAGCAGATAAATAAGACATTGGGATATTATGGAATTTTACCCAAATAGGGGCTTTGGTACATGATTCGGACTGGAAATCCATTCCTTCCTTCCAATGCTTGAGACAGAGAAGCTTATTGGAGATGTACCAAGGGCCCAGAGCAAGGATGTTATCACGATCAGCAGGAGAGGAAAATTTAAAAATAAAATAGCCTTTGTCCTGTAAGAAAACTTTCTGCAGACCAAACTTATCCCAGAGCTTATGAACACTCTCTTCAACAAGCTTGAAAGGGAGACGCGAGTGGATAAAGCTACCAACGAGACATGAATTCCAAAGGCTATTACCAAGCTGCAGGATCTCAGAAGGAGGTTTTATAGTGATGGAACCGTTTTCACAAGAAGGGGGGACGGAGGGAAGTAATCCAGATTAAACATTGGCTTCGGTGGAGCATTTGCCACCACTGAGCTCCAGGTTTGTTTAGCAGCCAAACCAGAGGGACTATAGGGAGAAAAATGAGTAGCCAAACCAGCCGGTTGAACCGAGACAGAACCAAAAACGACCTCCTTGTCTCCCAAAACCATAGGAGAGCCAGGAATATCCCCTTCTAACGAACCAGGGGCAACATTAGGAGAAAAGGCCTTGGGGGGACCAAAGCCATCAGAAGCAACAGCCGAGGGATGTGAGCCAGTGGTGCCAACTTTCACTGGACTATTAACAAACATGTCAAGAGCGTTAACCTAACTAGAAGAACTTGCACCACTTGCAAAGTCGAAGACCTGCTTCAAATTGAACCCATTAGCAAGGATGAAATCCAAGAGCGTGTTGCTTTTCTTACGCTCATCAGCAGCTTCCACATAGCCCTGACTAGAAAAGTGCTGGGCTGCACTAAAGATCTCTTTCAACGCCGACCCATGGGTAAGCCCTAACCTGGCTTCTATTTCACTGTTAGCGTTTGATTCGTCAGAATCAACCAAAGAGTGAAGCGGAACAACTTCAGAATCAATCAAGGGGTAAAGGGGGACAGCATCTGATTTGGCCATATCCGAGATAACCAAGTTAGGAGAGTTAGGGTTGGAAACACCTAATTCTGCAAATAAGTCCCTAGATGGGATACTAAAGGAGTTCTCGGCCGAGAGATGCGAATGGCTGACCATAATAGCCAGGTGAACCGGAGAAAAAAGGTAGGTTCAAGAACCGAGCAACAAATGTAAAAAATGAAGACTTGTGTAAGATGTACGAATTGTTTTGAAGGTACTAGTGATAGGATTGATCCTTTGATGCTAATCAAACTAGAATGAAGTCATAAAACTAATAATCGCATCTTTCTTTGACAATTTGAGAGAACTAATGAAAGAATAAGAAAGTCTCCATAAATCAAGACTTGTGTGAGATGTACGCATCGTTTTTAACGCGATAGTCATGGGATTGCTCTTTTTGATGCTAATCAAATTAGAACGATGTAATAGGACTCCCAATCACCTCTTTCTTTGACAATTTTAGAGAACCAATGAAACAATAAGAATGTCTCCTTAAATGAAGACTTGTGTGAGATGTACGCATCGTTTTTATCATGATAGTCATGAGATTGCTACTTTTGATGCTAATCAAACTAGAACGAAGTTATAGAACTCCTAATCACCTCTTTTTGTGACAATTTTAGAGAACCAATGAAACAATAAGGTCTCCTTAAATGAAGACTTGTGTGAGATGTACGCATCGTTTTGAACACGATAGTCACAGTATTGTTCCTTTTGACACTAATCAAACTAGAACGAAGTTATAGGACTCCCAATCATCTCTTTCTTTGATAATTTTAGAGAATCAATGAAACAATAAGAAAGTCCCCCTAAATGAAGACTTGTGTGAGATGTACGCATGGTTTTGAACGCGATAATCATGGGTTTCTCTTTTTGACGCTAATCAAACTAGAACGAAAAAATTCAACTCTTAATCACCACTTTCTTTGTAAATTTAAAACAACCAATGAAACAATATGAAGGTCTCCCTAAATAAAGACTTGTGTGAGATCTACGCATCGTTTTGGACACGTTAGTGATGAGATTGCTCCTTTTGATGCTAATTTCAACTAGAACGAAGTAATAGGACTCATAATCACCTATATTTTGACAATTTGAGAAAACTAATGAAAAAATAAGGTGTCCCTAAATGAAGGCTTGTGTGAGATGTACGGATCGTTTTGAAGGCACTAGTGATATGATTGCTCCTTTTGATGCTGATCAAACTAGAATGAAGTCATAAAACTCATAATCGCATCTTTCTTTGACAATTTGAGAGAACTAATGAAAGAATAAGAAAGTCTCCATAAATCAAGACTTGTGTGAGATGTACGCATCGTTTTTAACGCGATAGTCATGGGATTGCTATTTTTGGTGCTAATCAAATTAGAACGATGTAATAGGACTCCCAATCACCTCTTTCTTTGGCAATTTTTGAGAACCAATGAAACAATAAGAATGTCTCCTTAAATGAAGACTTGTGTCAGATGTACGAATCATTTTTATCGCAATAGTCATGAGATTGTTACTTTTGATGCTAATTAAACTAGAACGAAGTTATAGGATTCCTAATCACCTCTTTCTTTGACAATTTTAGAGAACTAATGAAACAATAAGGTCTCCTTAAATGATGACTTGTGTGACATCACGCATCGTTTTGAACGCGATAGTCACAGTATTGCTCTTTTTGATACTAATCAAACTAGAATGAAGTTGTAGGACTCCTAATCACCTCTTTCTTAGACAATTTTAGAGAATCAATGAAACAATAAGAAGGTCTCCCTAAATGAAGACTTGTGTGAGATGTACACATGGTTTTGAACGCGATAATCATGGGTTTCTCTTTTTGACGCTAATCAAACTAGAATTAAAAAAATACAACTCTTAATCACCACTTTCTTTGTAAATTTAAAACAACCAATGAAACAATATGAAGGTCTCCCTAAATAAAGACTTGTGTGAGATCTACGCATCGTTTTGGACACGCTAGTGATGAGATTGCTCCTTTTGATGCTAATTTCAACTAGAACGAAGTAATAGGACTCATAATCACCTATATTTTGACAATTTGAGAAAACTAATGAAAAAATAAGGTGTCCCTAAATGAAGGCTTGTGTGAGATGTACGGATCGTTTTGAAGGCACTAGTCACAGTATTGCTCCTTTTGATACTAATCAAACTAGAACGAAGTTATAAAACTCCCAATCACCTCTTTCTTTGACAATTTTAGAGAATCAATGAAATAATAAGAAGGCCTCCCTAAATGAAGACTTGTGTGAGATGTACGCATGGTTTTGAACGCGATAATCATGGGTTTCTCTTTTTGACGCTTATCAAACTAGAACGAAAAAATACAACTCTTAATCACCTCTTTCTTTGTAAATTTAAAACAACCAATGAAACAATATGAAGATCTCCCTAAATAAAGAATGTGTGAGATCTACGCATCATTTTGGACACATTAGTGATGGGATTTCTCCTTTCGATGCTAATTTCAACTAGAACGAAGTAATAGGACTCATAATCACCTATATTTTGACAATTTGAGATAACTAATGAAAAAATAAGGTGTCCCTAAATGAAAGCTTGTGTGAGATGTACGGATTGTTTTGAAGGCACTAGTGATATGATTGCTCCTTTTGATGCTAATCAAATTAGAACGAAGTTATAGGACTCATAATCACATCTTTCTTTGACAATTTGAGAGAACAAATGAAATAATAAGAAGGTCTCCTTAAATCAAGGCTTGTGTGAGATGTACGCATCGTTTTTAATGCGATAGTCATGGGATTGCTCTTTTTGATGCTAATCAAATTAGAACGAAGTAATAGGACTCCTAATCACCTCTTTCTTTGACAATTCTAGAGAACCAATGAAATAATAAGAAGACAGAGTAAATGAAGACTTGTGTGAGATGTACGCATCGTTTTGAACGCGATAGTCACGGGATTGCTACTTTTAATGGTAATCAAACTAGAATGAAGTTATAGGACTCCTAATCACCTCTTTCTTTGACAATTTTAGGGAACCAATGAAACAATTAGAAGTTCTCCCTAAATGAAGACTTGTGTGAGGTCTACGCATCATTTTGGGAGCGATTGTGATGGGATTGCTCCTTTTGATGCTAATTTTAACTAGAACGAATTAATAAAACTCATAATCACCTACATTTTAACAATTTAAGAAAACTAATGAAACAATAAGATGATCTCCCTAAATGAAGACTTGTGTAAGATGTACGAATTTTTTTGAAGGTACTAGTGATAGGATTGCTCCTTTGATACTTATCAAAATAGAACGAAGTCATAAAACTCATAATCTCAACTTTCTTTGACAATTTGAGAGAACCAATGAAACAATAAGAAAGTCTCCATAAATCAAGACTTGTGTGAGATGTACGCATCGTTTTTAACGCGATAGTCATGGGATTGCTATTTTTGGTGCTAATCAAATTAGAATGATGTAATAGGACTCCCAATCACCTCTTTCTTTGGCAATTTTTGAGAACCAATGAAACAATAAGAATGTCTCCTTAAATGAAGACTTGTGTCAGATGTACGAATCATTTTTATCGCAATAGTCATGAGATTGTTACTTTTGATGCTAATTAAACTAGAACGAAGTTATAGGATTCCTAATCACCTCTTTCTTTGACAATTTTAGAGAACTAATGAAACAATAAGGTCTCCTAAAATGATGACTTGTGTGACATCACGCATCATTTTGAACGCGATAGTCACAGTATTGCTCTTTTTGATACTAATCAAACTAGAACGAAGTTATAGGACTCCTAATCAACTATTTCTTAGACAATTTTAGAGAATCAATGAAACAATAAGAACGTCTCCCTAAATGAAGACTTGTGTGAGATGTACACATGGTTTTGAACGCGATAATCATGGGTTTCTCTTTTTGACGCTAATCAAACTAGAATTAAAAAAATACAACTCTTAATCACCACTTTCTTTGTAAATTTAAAACAACCAATGAAACAATATGAAGGTCTCCCTAAATAAAGACTTGTGTGAGATCTACGCATCGTTTTGGACACGCTAGTGATGAGATTGCTCCTTTTGATGCTAATTTCAACTAGAACGAAGTAATAGGACTCATAATCACCTATATTTTGACAATTTGAGAAAACTAATGAAAAAATAAGGTGTCCCTAAATGAAGGCTTGTGTGGGATGTACGGATCGTTTTGAAGGCACTAGTCACAGTATTGCTCCTTTTGATACTAATCAAACTAGAACGAAGTTATAAAACTCCCAATCACCTCTTTCTTTGACAATTTTAGAGAATCAATGAAATAATAAGAAGGCCTCCCTAAATGAAGACTTGTGTGAGATGTACGCATGGTTTTGAACGCGATAATCATGGGTTTCTCTTTTTGACGCTTATCAAACTAGAACGAAAAAATACAACTCTTAATCACCTCTTTCTTTGTAAATTTAAAACAACCAATGAAACAATATGAAGATCTCCCTAAATAAAGAATGTGTGAGATCTACGCATCATTTTGGACACATTAGTGATGGGATTTCTCCTTTCGATGCTAATTTCATCTAGAACGAAGTAATAGGACTCATAATCACCTATATTTTGACAATTTGAGAAAATTAATGAAAAAATAATGTGTCCCTAAATGAAGGCTTGTGTGAGATGTACGGATCGTTTTGCAGGCACTAGTGATATGATTGCTCCTTTTGATGCTAATCAAACTCGAACGAAGTCATAGGACTCATAATCACATTTTTCTTTGACAATTTGAGAGAAGAAAAGAAATAATAAAAGGTCTCCTAAAATCAAGACTTGTATGAGTTGTACGCATTGTTTTTAACGCGATAGTCATGGGATTTCTCCTTTTGATGCTAATCAAATTAGAACGACGTAATAGGACTCCTAATCACCTCTTTCTTTGACAATTCTAGAGAACCAATGAAAAAAAGAAGGCACAGTAAATGAAGACTTATGTGAGATGTACACATCGTTTCGAACGCGATAGTCACGGGATTGCTACTTTTATTGCTAATCAAACTAGAATGAAGTTATAAGACTCCTAATCACCTCTTTCTTTGACAATTTTAGGGAACTAATGAAACAATAAGAAGATCTCTCTAATTGAAGACTTGTGTGAGGTCTATGCATCATTTTGGGAGCGATAGTGATGGGATTGCTCATTTTGATGCTAATTTTAACTAGAACGAAGTAATAGGACTCATAATCACCTACATTTTGACAATTTGTGAAAACTAATGAAACAATAAGAAGTTCTCCCAAATGAAGACTTGTGTAAGTTGTACGGATCGTTTTGAAGGTACTAGTGATAGGATTGCTCCTTTGATGCTAATCATACTAGAACGAAGTCATAGGACTCATAATCGCATCTTTCTTTGACAATTTGAGAGAACTAATGAAACAATAAGAAAGTCTCCATAAATCAAGATTTTGTGAGATGTACGCATCGTTTTTAACGCAATAGTCATGGAATTGCTCCTTTTGATGCTAATCTAATTAGAACGAAGTAATAGGACTCCCAATCACCTCTTTCTTTGACAATTTTAGAGAATCAATGAAACAATAAGAATGTCTCCTTAAATGAAGACTTGTGTCAGATGTACGCATCATTTTTATTGCGATAGTCATGAGATTGCTACTTTTGATGCTAATCAAACTAGAACGAAGTTATAGGACTCCTAATCACCTCTTTTTTTGACAATTTTAGAGAACCAATGAAACAATAAGGTGTCCTTAAATGAAGACTTGTGTAAGATGCAGGCATCATTTTGAACGCCATTGTCACAGTATTGCTCCTTTTGATACTAATCAAACTAGAACGAAGTTATAGGACTCCCAATCACCTCTTTCTTTGATAATTTTAGAGAATCAATGAAACAATAAGAAGGTCTTCCTAAATGAAGACTTGTTTGAGATGTACGCATAGTTTTGAACGCGATAATCAGAGGTTTCTCTTTTTGACGTTAATCAAACTAGAACGAAAAAATATAACTCTTAATCACCTCTTTTTTTGTAAATTTAAAACAACCAATGAAACAATATGAAGGTCTCCTTAAATAAAGACTTGTGTGAGATCTACGCATCGTTTTGGACACGTTAGTGATGGGATTGCTCCTTTTGATGCTAATTTCAACTAGAACGAAGTAATAGGACTCATAATCACCTATATTTTGACAATTTGAGAAAACTAATGAAAAAATAAGGTGTCCCAAAATGAAAGCTTGTGTAAGATGTACAGATCGTTTTGAAGGCACTAGTGATATGATTGCTCTTTTTGATGCTAATCAAACTAGAACGAAGTCACAGGATTCATAATCACATCATTCTTTGACAATTTGAGAGAACAAATGAAATAATAAGGTCTCCCTAAATCAAGACTTGTGTGAGATGTACGTATCGTTTTTAACGCGATAGTCATAGGATTGCTCCTTTTGATGCTAATCAAATTAGAACGAAGTAATAGGACTCCTAATCACCTCTTTATTTGACAATTCTAGAGAACTAATGAATTAATAAGAAAGCGGAGTACTTGTGTGAGATGTACGCATCGTTTTGAAAGCGATAGTCGCGGGATTGTTAGTTTTAATGGTAATCAAACTAGAATGAAGTTATAGGACTCCTAATCACCTCTTTCTTTGACAATTTTAGAGAATAAATGAAACAATAAGAAGGTCTCCCTAAATGAAGACTTGTGTGAAGTTTACGCATCATTTTGGGAGCGATAGTGTTGGGATTGCTCCTTTAGATGCTAATTTAAACTAGCACGAAGTAATAGGACTCATAATCACCTACATTTTGCAAATTTGAGAGAACTAATGAAACAATAAGAAGTTCTCCCTAAATGAATACTTGTGTAAGATGTACGGATCGTTTTGAAGGTATTAGTGATAGGATTGCTCTTTTGATGTTAATCAAACTAGAACGAAGTTATAAAACTCATAATCGCATCTTTCTTTGACAATTTGAGAGAACTAATGAAACAATAAGAAAGTCTCCATAAATCAAGACTTGTGTGAGATGTACGCATCGTTTTTAACGCGATAGTCATGGGATTGCTCCTTTTGATGCTAATCAAATTAGAACAAAGTAATAGGACTCCCAATCACCTCTTTCTTTGACAATTTTAGAGACCCAATAAAACAATAAGAATGTCTCCTTAAATGAAGACTTGTGTGAGATGTACGCATCGTTTTTATCGCGATAGTCATGAGATTGCTACTTTTGATGCTAATCAAACTAGAACGAAGTTATAGAACTCCTAATCACCTCTTTCTGTGACAATTTTAGAGAACCAATGAAACAATAAGGTCTCCTTAAATGAAGACTTGTGTGAGATGTACGCATCGTTTTGAACACGATAGACACAGTATTGTTCCTTGTGACACTAATCAAACTAGAACGAAGTTATAGGACTCCCAATCATCTCTTTCTTTGACAATTTTAGAGAATCAATGAAACAATAAGAAAGTCTTCCTAAATGAATACTTGTGTGAGATGTACGCATGGTTTTGAACGCGATAATCATGGGTTTCTCTTTTTGACGCTAATCAAACTAGAACGAAAAAATTCAACTCTTAATCACCACTTTCTTTGTAAATTTAAAACAACCAATGAAACAATATGAAGGTCTCCCTAAATAAAGACTTGTGTGAGATCTACGCATCGTTTTGGACACGTTAATGATGAGATTGCTCTTTTTGATGCTAATTTCAACTAGAACGAAGTAATAGGACTCATAATCACCTATATTTTGACAATTTGAGAAAACTAATGAAAAAATAAGGTGTCCCTAAATGAAGGCTTGTGTGAGATGTACGGATCGTTTTGAAGGCACTAGTAATATGATTGCTCCTTTTGATGCTAATCAAACTAGAACGAAGTTATAGGACTCATAATCACATCTTTCTTTGACAATTTGATAGAACAAATATAATAATAAGACTGTCCCCTTAAATTAAGACTTGTGTGAGATGTACGCATCGTTTTTAACGCGATAGTCATGGGATTGCTCCTTTTGATGCTAATCAAATTAGAACGAAGTAATAGGACTCCTAATCACCTCTTTCTTTGACAATTCTAGAGAACCAATGAAATAATAAGAAGGCAGAGTAAATGAAGACTTGTGTGAGATGTACGCATCGTTTTGAACGCGATAGTTACGGGATTGCTACTTTTAATGCTAATCAAACTAGAATGAAGTTATAGGACTCCTAATCACCTCTTTCTTTGACAATTTTAGGGAACCAATAAAACAATAAGAATGTCTCCCTAAATAAAGATTTGTGTGAGGTCTACGCATCATTTTGGGAGCAATAGTGATGGGATTGCTCCTTTTGATGCTAATTTTAACTAGAACGAATTAATAGGACTCATAATCACCTACATTTTAACAATTTAAGAAAACTAATGAAACAATAAGAAGCTCTCCCTAAATGAAGACTTGTGTAAGATGTACGGATTGTTTTGAAGGTACTGGTGATAGTATTGCTCCTTTGATGCTAATCAAACTAGAACGAAGTCATAAAACTCATAATCGCATCTTTCTTTGACAATTTGAGAGAACCAATGAAACAATAAGAAAGTGTCCATAAATCAAGACTTGTGTGAGATGTACGCATCGTTTTTAATGCGATAGTCATGGGATTGCTCCTTTTGATGCTAATCAAATTAGAACGAAGTAATAGGACTCCCAATCACCTCTTTCTTTGACAATTTTAGAGAACCAAGTAAACAATAAGAATGTCTCCTTAAATGAAGACTTGTGTGAGATGTACGCATCATTTTTATCGTGATAGTCATGAGATTGCTACTTTTTATGCTAATCAAACTAGAACGAAGTTATAGGACTCCTAATCACCCATTTCTTTGACAATTTTAGAGAACCAATGAAACAATAAGGTCTCCTTAAATGAAGACTTGTGTGAGATGTACGCATCGTTTTGAACGCGATAGTCACAGTATTGCTCCTTTTGATACTAATCAAACTAGAACGAAGTTATAGAACTCCCAATCACCTCTTTCTTTGATAATTTTAGAGAATCAATGAAACAATAAGAAGGCTTCCCTAAATGAAGACTTGTGTGAGATGTACGCATGGTTTTGAACGCGATAATCATGGGTTTCCCTTTTTGACGCTTATCAAACTAGAACAAAAAAATACAACTCTTAATCACCCCTTTCTTTGTAAATTTAAAACAACCAATGGAAACAATATGAAGGTCTCCCTAAATAAAGACTTGTGTGAGATTTACGCATCGTTTTGGACACATTAGTGATGGGATTGCTCCTTTTGATGCTAATTTCAACTAGAACGAAGTAATAGGACTCATAATCACCTATATTTTGACAATTTGAGAAAATTAATGAAAAAATAAGGTCTCCCTAAATGAAGGCTTGTGTGAGATGTACGGATCGTTTTGCAGGCACTAGTGATATTATTGCTCCTTTTGATGTTAATCAAACTAGAACGAAGTCATAGGACTCATAATCACATTTTTCTTTGACAATTTGAGAGAAGAAATGAAATAATAAGAAGGTCTCTCTAAATCAAGACTTGTGTGAGATGTACGCATTGTTTTTAGCGCGATAGTCATGGGATTTCTCCTTTTGATGCTAATCAAATTAGAACAATGTAATAGGACTCCTAATCACCTCTTTATTTGACAATTCTAGAGAACCAATGAAACAAAAAGAAGATAGAGTAAATGAAGACTTGTGTGAGATGTACGCATCATTTTGAACGCGATAGTCACGGGATTGCTACTTTTATTGCTAATCAAACTAGAATGAAGTTATAAGAATCCTAATCACCTCTTACTTTGACAATTTTAGGGAACCAATGAAACAATAAGAAGGTCTCTCTAATTGAAGACTTGTGTGAGGTCTACGCATCATTTTGGGAGCGATAGTGATGGGATTGCTCATTTTCAAGCTAATTTTAACTGGAACGAAGTAATTGGACTCATAATCACCTACATTTTGACAATTTGTGAAAACTAATGAAACAATAAGAAGTTCTCCCAAATGAAGACTTGTGTAAGATGTACGGATCGTTTTTAAGGTACTAGTGACAGGATTGCTCCTTTGATGCTAATCATACTAGAAACAATAAAACAATAAGAAAGTCTCCATAAATCAAGATTTTTTTAGATGTACGCATCGTTTTTAATGCGATAGTCATGGGATTGCTCCTTTTGATGCTAATCAAAATAGAACGAAGTAATAGGACTCCCAATCACCTCTTTCTTTGACAATTTTAGAGAACCAATGAAACAATAAGAATGTCTCCTTAAATGAAGACTTGTGTCAGATGTACGCATCATTTTTATCCCGATAGTCATGAGATTGCTACTTTTGATGCTAATCAAACTAGAACGAAGTTATAGGACTCCTAATCACCTCTTTTTTGACAATTTTATAGAACCAATGAAACAATAAGGTGTCCTTAAATGAAGACTTGTGTAAGATGCAGACATCGTTTTGAACGTCATTGTCACAGTATTGCTCCTTTTGATACTAATCAAACTAGAACGAAGTTATAGAACTCCCAATCACCTCTTTCTTTGACAATTTTGGAGAATCAATGAAGCAATAAGAAGGTCTTCCTAAATGAAGACTTGTGTGAGATGATGTACGCATGGTTTTGAATGCAATAATCATAGGTTTCTCTTTTTGACGCTAATCAAACAGGACGAAAAAATATAACTCTTAATCACCTCTTTTTTTGTAAATTTAAAACAACCAATGAAACAATATGAAGGTCTCCTTAAATAAAGACTTGTGTGAGATCTACGCATCGTTTTGGACACGTTAGTGATGTGATTGCTCCTTTTGATGCTAATTTCAACTAGAACGAAGTAATAGGACTCATAATCACCTATATTTTGACAATTTGAGATAACTAATGAAAAAATAAGGTGTCCCTAAATGAAAGCTTGTGTGAGATGTACGGATCGTTTTGAAGGCACTAGTGATATGATTGCTCCTTTTGATGCTAATCAAATTAGAACGAAGTTATAGGACTCATAATCACATCTTTCTTTGACAATTTGAGAGAACAAATGAAATAATAAGAAGGTCTCCTTAAATCAAGGCTTGTGTGAGATATACGCATCGTTTTTAATGCGATAGTCATGGGATTGCTCTTTTTGATGCTAATCAAATTAGAACGAAGTAATAGGACTCCTAATCACCTCTTTCTTTGACAATTCTAGAGAACCAATGAAATAAAGAAGACAGAGTAAATGAAGACTTGTGTGAGATGTACGCATCGTTTTGAACGCGATAGTCACGGGATTGCTACTTTTAATGGTAATCAAACTAGAATGAAGTTATAGGACTCCTAATCACCTCTTTCTTTGACAATTTTAGGGAACCAATGAAACAATTAGAAGTTCTCCCTAAATGAAGACTTGTGTGAGGTCTACGCATCATTTTGGGAGCGATTGTGATGGGATTGCTCCTTTTGATGCTAATTTTAACTAGAACGAATTAATAAAACTCATAATCACCTACATTTTAACAATTTAAGAAAACTAATGAAACAATAAGATGATCTCCCTAAATGAAGACTTGTGTAAGATGTACGAATTATTTTGAAGGTACTAGTGATAGGATTGCTCCTTTGATACTAATCAAAATAGAACGAAGTCATAAAACTCATAATCTCAACTTTCTTTGACAATTTGAGAGAACCAATGAAACAATAAGAAAGTCTCCATAAATCAAGACTTGTGTGAGATGTACGCATCGTTTTTAACGCGATAGTCATGGGATTGCTATTTTTGGTGCTAATCAAATTAGAATGATGTAATAGGACTCCCAATCACCTCTTTCTTTGGCAATTTTTGAGAACCAATGAAACAATAAGAATGTCTCCTTAAATGAAGACTTGTGTCAGATGTACGAATCATTTTTATCGCAATAGTCATGAGATTGTTACTTTTGATGCTAATTAAACTAGAACGAAGTTATAGGATTCCTAATCACCTCTTTCTTTGACAATTTTAGAGAACTAATGAAACAATAAGGTCTCCTAAAATGATGACTTGTGTGACATCACGCATCATTTTGAACGCGATAGTCACAGTATTGCTCTTTTTGATACTAATCAAACTAGAACGAAGTTATAGGACTCCTAATCAACTATTTCTTAGACAATTTTAGAGAATCAATGAAACAATAAGAACGTCTCCCTAAATGAAGACTTGTGTGAGATGTACACATGGTTTTGAACGCGATAATCATGGGTTTCTCTTTTTGACGCTAATCAAACTAGAATTAAAAAAATACAACTCTTAATCACCACTTTCTTTGTAAATTTAAAACAACCAATGAAACAATATGAAGGTCTCCCTAAATAAAGACTTGTGTGAGATCTACGCATCGTTTTGGACACGCTAGTGATGAGATTGCTCTTTTGATGCTAATTTCAACTAGAACGAAGTAATAGGACTTATAATCACCTATATTTTGACAATTTGAGAAAACTAATGAAAAAATAAGGTGTCCCTAAATGAAGGCTTGTGTGAGATGTACGGATCGTTTTGAAGGCACTAGTTATATGATTGATCCTTTTGATGCTAATCAAACTAGAAAGAAGTCTCAGGATTCATAATCACATCTTTCTTTGACAATTTGAAAGAACCAATGAAACTGTAAGAAAGTCTCCATAAATCAAGACTTGTGTGAGATGTACGCATTGTTTTTAATGCGATAGTTATGGGATTGCTCCTTTTGATGCTAATCAAATTATAACGAAGTAATAGGACTCCCAATCACCTCTTTCTTTGACAATTTTAGAGAACTAAAGAAACAATAAGAATGTCTCCTTAAATGAAGACTTGTGTGAGATGTACGCATCGTTTTTATCGTGATAGTCATGAGATTGCTACTTTTGATGCTAATAAAACTAGAACGAAGTTATAGGTCTCCTAATCACCCCTTTCTTTGACAATTTTAGAGAACCAATGAAACAATAAGGTCTCCTTAAATGAAGACTTGTGTGAGATGTCCGCATCGTTTTGAACGCGATAGTCACAGTATTGCTCCTTTTGATACTAATCAAACTAGAACGAAGTGATAGAACTCCCAATCACCTCTTTCTTTGACAATTTTAGAGAATCAATGAAACAATAAGAAGGCCTCCCTAAATGAAGACTTGTGTGAAATGTACGCATGGTTTTGAACGCGATAATCATGGGTTTCTCTTTTTGACGCTTATCAAACTAGAACGAAAAAATACAACTCTTAATCACCTCTTTCTTTGTAAATTTAAAACAACCAATGAAACAATATGAAGATCTCCCTAAATAAAGAATGTGTGAGATCTACGCATCATTTTGGACACATTAGTGATGGGATTTCTCCTTTCGATGCTAATTTCAACTAGAACGAAGTAATAGGACTCATAATCACCTATATTTTGACAATTTGAGAAAATTAATGAAAAAATAATGTGTCCATAAATGAAGGCTTGTGTGAGATGTACGGATCGTTTTGCAGGCACTAGTGATATGATTGCTCCTTTTGATGCTAATCAAACTTGAACGAAGTCATAGGACTCATAATCACATTTTTCTTTGACAATTTGAGAGAAGAAAAGAAATAATAAAAGGTCTCCTAAAATCAAGACTTGTATGAGTTGTACGCATTGTTTTTAACGCGATAGTCATGGGATTTCTCCTTTTGATGCTAATCAAATTAGAACGACGTAATAGGACTCCTAATCACCTCTTTCTTTGACAATTCTAGAGAACCAATGAAAAAAAGAAGGCAGAGTAAATGAAGACTTATGTGAGATGTACACATCGTTTCGAACGCGATAGTCACGGGATTGCTACTTTTATTGCTAATCAAACTAGAATGAAGTTATAAGACTCCTAATCACCTCTTTCTTTGACAATTTTAGGGAACTAATGAAACAATAAGAAGATCTCTCTAATTGAAGACTTGTGTGAGGTCTATGCATCATTTTGGGAGCGATAGTGATGGGATTGCTCATTTTGATGCTAATTTTAACTAGAACGAAGTAATAGGACTCATAATCACCTACATTTTGACAATTTGTGAAAACTAATGAAACAATAAGAAGTTCTCCCAAATGAAGACTTGTGTAAGTTGTACGGATCGTTTTGAAGGTACTAGTGATAGGATTGCTCCTTTGATGCTAATCATACTAGAACGAAGTCATAGGACTCATAATCGCATCTTTCTTTGACAATTTGAGAGAACTAATGAAACAATAAGAAAGTCTCCATAAATCAAGATTTTGTGAGATGTACGCATCGTTTTTAACGCAATAGTCATGGAATTGCTCCTTTTGATGCTAATCTAATTAGAACGAAGTAATAGGACTCCCAATCACCTCTTTCTTTGACAATTTTAGAGAATCAATGAAACAATAAGAATGTCTCCTTAAATGAAGACTTGTGTCAGATGTACGCATCATTTTTATCGCGACAGTCATGAGATTGCTTCTTTTGATGCTAATCAAACTAGAACGAAGTTATAGGACTCCTAATCACCTCTTTTTTGACAATTTTAGAGAACCAATGAAACAATAAGGTGTCCTTAAATGAAGACTTGTATAAGATGCAGGCATCGTTTTGAACGCCATTGTCACAGTATTGCTCCTTTTGATACTAATCAAACTAGAACGAAGTTATAGGACTCCCAATCACCTCTTTCTTTGACAATTTTAGAGAATCAATGAAACAATAAGAAGGTCTTCCTAAATGAAGACTTGTTTGAGATGTACGCATAGTTTTGAATGCGATAATCAGAGGTTTCTCTTTTTGACGTTAATCAAACTAGAACGAAAAAATATAACTCTCAATCACCTCTTTTTTTGTAAATTTAAAACAACCAATGAAATAATATGAAGGTCTCCTTAAATAAAGACTTGTGTGAGATCTACGCATCGTTTTGGACACGTTAGTGATGGGATTGCTCCTTTTGATGCTAATTTCAACTAGAACGAAGTAATAGGACTCATAATCACCTATATTTTGATAATTTGAGAAAACTAATGAAAAAATAAGGTGTCCCAAAATGAAAGCTTGTGTGAGATGTACGGATCGTTTTGAAGGCACTAGTGATATGATTGCTCCTTTTGATGCCAATCAAACTAGAACGAAGTCACAGGATTCATAATCACATCTTTCTTTGACAATTTGAGAGAACAAATGAAATAATAAGGTCTCCCTAAATCAAGACTTGTGTGAGATGTACGTATCATTTTTAACGCGATAGTCATGGGATTGCTCCTTTTGATGCTAATCAAATTAGAACGAAGTAATAGGACTCCTAATCACCTCTTTATTTGACAATTCTAGAGAACCAATGAAATAATAAGAAAGCGGAGTACTTGTGTGAGATGTACGCATCGTTTTGAACGCGATTGTCACGGGATTGTTACTTTTAATGGTAATCAAACTAGAATGAAGTTATAGGACTCCTAATCACCTCTTTCTTTGATAATTTTAGAGAATAAATGAAACAATAAGAAGGTCTCCCTAAATAAAGACTTGTGTGAAGTTTACGCATCATTTTGGGAGCGATAGTGTTGGGATTGCTCCTTTAGATGCTAATTTTAACTAGCACGAAGTAATAGGACTCATAATCACCTACATTTTGACAATTTGAGAGAACTAATGAAACAATAAGAAGTTCTCCCTAAATGAATACTTGTGTAAGATGTACGGATCGTTTTGAAGTTATTAGTGATAGGATTGCTCTTTTGATGTTAATCAAACTAGAACGAAGTTATAAAACTCATAATCGCATCTTTCTTTGACAATTTGAGAGAACTAATGAAACAATAATAAAGTCTCCATAAATCAAGATTTTGTGAGATGTACGCATCGTTTTTAACGCGATAGTCATGGGATTGCTCCTTTTGATGCTAATCAAATTAGAACGAAGTAATAGGACTCCCAATCACCTCTTTCTTTGACAATTTTAGAGACCCAATAAAACAATAAGAATGTCTCCTTAAATGAAGACTTGTGTGAGATGTACGCATCGTTTTTATCGCGATAGTCATGAGATTGCTACTTTTGATGCTAATCAAACTGGAACGAAGTTATAGAACTCCTAATCACCTCTTTATTTGACAATTCTAGAGAACCAATGAAATAATAAGAAAGCGGAGTACTTGTGTGAGATGTACGCATCGTTTTGAATGCGATTGTCACGGGATTGTTACTTTTAATGGTAATCAAACTAGAATGAAGTTATAGGACTCCTAATCACATCTTTCTTTCACAATTTTAGAGAATAAATGAAACAATAAGAAGGACTCCCTAAATGAAGACTTGTGTGAGGTTTACGCATCATTTTGGGAGCGATAGTGTTGGGATTGCTCCTTTAGATGCTAATTTTAACTAGAACGAAGTAATAGGACTCATAATCACCTACATTTTGACAATTTGAGAAAACTAATGAAACAATAAGAAGTTCTCCCTAAATGAATACTTGTGTAAGATGTACGGATCGTTTTGAAGGTATTAGTGATAGGATTGCACTTTTGATGTTAATCAAACTAGAACGAAGTTATAAAACTCATAATCGCATCTTTCTTTGACAATTTGAGGGAACTAATGAAACAATAAGAAAGTCTCCATAAATCAAGACTTGTGTGAGATGTACGCATCGTTTTTAACGAGATAGTCATGGGATTGCTCCTTTTGATGATAATCAAATTAGAACGAAGTAATAGGACTCCCAATCACCTCTTTCTTTGACAATTTTAGAGACCCAATAAAATAATAAGAATGTCTCCTTAAATGAAGACTTGTGTGAGATGTACGCATCGTTTTTATCGCGATAGTCATGAGATTGCTACTTTTGATGCTAATCAAACTAGAACGAAGTTATAGAACTCCTAATCATCTCTTTCTTTGACAATTTTAGAGAAGCAATGAAACATAAGGTCTCCTTAAATGAAGACTTGTGTGAGATGTACGCATCGTTTTGAACGCGATAGTCACAATATTTCACCTTTTGATACTAATCAAACTAGAACGAAGTTATAAGACTCCCAATCACCTCTTTCTTTGACAATTTAAGAGAATCAATGAAATAATAAGAAGGTCTCCCTAAATGAAGACTTGTGTGAGATGTACGCATGGTTTTGAATGCGATAATCATGGGTTTCTCTTTTTGACGCTAATCAAACTTGAACAAAAAAATACAACTCTTAATCACCTCTATCTTTGTAAATTTAAAACAACCAATGAATCAATATGAAGGTCTCACTAAATATAGACTTGTGAGAGATCTACGCATAGTTTTGGACACGTTAGTGATGGGATTGCTCCTTTTGATGCTAATTTCAACTAGAACGAAGTAATAGGACTCATAATCACCTATATTTTGACAATTTGTGAAAACTAATGAAAAAATAAGGTGTCCCTAAATAAAGGCTTGTGTGAGATGTACGGATCGTTTTGAAGGCACTAGTGATATGATTGCTCTTTTTGATGCTAATTAAACTAGAACGAAGTCATAGAACTCAAAATCACATCTTTCTTTGACAATTTGAGAGAACAAATGAAATAATAAGAAGGTCTACCTAAATCAAGACTTGTGTGAGATGTACGCATTGTTTTTAACGCGATAGTTATGGGATTGCTCCTTTTGATGCTAATCAAATTTGAACGAAGTAATAGAACTCCTAATCACCTCTTTCTTTGACAATTCTAGAGAACCAATGAAAATAAGAAGGCGGAGTAAATGAAGACTTGTGTGAGATGTACGCATTGTTTTGAACGGGATAGTCGCGAGATTGCTACTTTTAATGTTAATCAAACTAGAATGAAGTTATAGGACTCCTAATCACCTCTTTCTTTGACAATTTTAGGGAACCAATGAAACAATAAGAAGGTCTCCCTAAATGAAGACTTGTGTGAGGTCTATGCATCATTTTGGGAGCGATAGTGATGGGATTGCTCCTTTTGATGCTAATTTTAACTAGAACGAAGTAATAGGACTTATAATCACCTTCATTTTGACAATTTGAAAGAACTAATGAAACAATAAGAAGTTCCCCCTAAATGAAGACTTGAATAAGATGTACGGATCGTTTTGAAGGTACTAGTGATAGGATTGCTCCTTTGATGCTAATGAAGTCATAGGACTCATAATCGCATCTTTCTTTGACAATTTGAGAGAACCAATAAAACAATAAGAAAGTCTTCATAAATCAAGACTTGTGTGAGATGCACGCATTGTTTTTAACGCGATAGTCATTGGATTGCTCCTTTTGATGCTAATCAAATTAGAACGAAGTAATAGGACTCCCAATCACCTCTTTCTTTGACAATTTTAGAGAACCAATGAAACAATAAGAGTGTCTCCTTAAATGAAGACTTGTGTGAGATGTACGCATCGTTTTTATCGCGATAGTCATGAAATTGCTATTTTTGATGCTGATCAAACTAGAACGAAGTTATAGGACTCCTAATCACCTCTTTCTTTGACAATTTTAGAGAAGCAATGAAACAATAAGGTCTCCGTAATTGAAGACTTGTGTGAAATGTACGCATCGTTTTGAACGCGATAGTCACAGTATTGCTCCTTTTGATACTAATCAAACTAGAACGAAGTTATAGGACTCCCAATCACCTTTTTCTTTGACAATTTTAGAGAATCAATGAAACAATAAGGTCTCCCTAAATGAAGACTTGTGTGAGATGTACGCATGGTTTTGAACGCGATAATCATGAGTTTCTCTTTTTGACGCTTATCAAACTAGAACGAAAAAATACAACTCTTAATCACCTCTTTTTTGTAAATTTAAAACAACCAATAAAACAATATGAAGGTCTCCCTAAACAAAGACTTGTGTGAGATCTACGCATCATTTTGGACACGTTAGTGATGGGATTGCTCCTTTTGATGCTAATTTCAACTAGAACGAAGTAATAGGACTCACAATCACCTATATTTTGACAATTTGGGAAAACTAATGAAAAAATAAGGTGTCCCTAAATGAAGGCTTGTGTGAGATGTACGGATCGTTTTGAAGGCACTAGTGATATGATTGCTCCTTTTGATGCTAATCAAACTAGAACGAAGTCACAGGACTCATAATCGCATCTTTCTTTGACAATTTGAGAGAACAAATGAAATAATGAGAAGGTCTCCCTAAATCAAGACTTGTGTGAGATGTACGCATCGTTTTTAACGCGATAGATATGGGATTGCTCCTGTTGATGCTAATCAAATTAGAACGAAGTAATAAGACTCCTAATCACCTCTTTCTTTGACAATTCTGGACAACCAATGAAATAATAAGAAGGCGGAGTAAATGAAGACTTGTGTGAGATGTACGCATTGTTTTGATCGCGATAGTCACGGGATTGCTACCTTTAATGCTAATCAAACTAGAACGAAGTTATAGACTCCTAATCACCTCTTTCTTTGACAAATTTAGGGAACCAATGAAACAATAAGAAGGTCTCCCTAAATGAAGACTTGTGTGAGGTCTACGCATCATTTTGGGAGCGATAGTGATGGTATTGCTCCTTTTAATGCTAATTTTAACTAGAACGAATTAATAGGACTCATAATCACCTACATTTTGACAATTTGAAAGAACTAATGAAACAATAAAAAGTTCTCCCTAAATGAAGACTTGTGTAAGATGTACAGATCGTTTTGAAGGTACTAGAGATAGAATTGCTCCTTTGATGCTAATCAAACTGGAATGAAGTCATAAAACTCATAATCGCATCTTTCTTTAATAATTTGAGAGAACCAATGAAACAATAAGAAAGTCTCCATAAATCAAGACTTGTGTGAGATGTACGCATCGTTTTTAATGCGATAGTCATGGGATTGCTCATTTTGATGCTAATCAAATTAGAACGAAGTAATAGGACTCCTAATCACCTGTTTCTTTGACAATTTTAGAGAACCAATGAAACAATAAGAATGTCTCTTAAATGAAGACTTGTGTGAGATGTACGCATCGTTTTGAACGCGATAGTCACAGTATTGCTCCTTTTGATACTAATCAAACTAGAACGAAGTTATAGAACTACCAATAACCTCTTTCTTTGATAATTTTAGAGAATCAATGAAACAATAAGAAGGTCTCCCTAAATGAAGACTTGTGTGAGATGTACGCATGGTTTTGAACGCGATAATCATGGGTTTCTCTTTTTGAAGCTAATCAAACAAGAACGAAAAAATACAACTCTTAATCACCTCTTTCTTTGTAAATTTAAAACAACCAATGAAACAATATATGAAGGTCTCCCTAAATAAAGACTTGTGTGAGATCTACGCATCGTTTTGGACACGTTAGTGATGGAATTGCTCCTTTTGATGCTAATTTCAACTAGAATGAAGTAATAGGACTCATTATCACCTATATTTTGACAATTTGAGAAAACTAATGAAAAAATAAGGTGTCCCTAAATGAAGGCTTGTGTGAGATGTACGGATCGTTTTGAATGTCTCCTTAAATGAAGACTTGTGTCAGATGTACGCATCATTTTTATCGCAATAGTCATGAGATTGTTACTTTTGATGCTAATCAAACTAGAACGAAGTTATAGGACTCCTAATCACCTCTTTCTTTGACAATTTTAGAGAACCAATGAAACAATAAGGTCTCCATAAATGAAAATTTGTTTGAGATGTACGCATCGTTTTGAATGCGATAGTCACAGTATTGCTCCTTTTGATACTAATCAAACTAGAACGAAGTTATAGGACTCCTAATCACCTCTTTCTTTGACAATTTTAGATAATCAATGAAACAATAAGAAGGTCTCCTTAAATGAAGATTTGTGTGAGGTTTACGTATCATTTTGGGAGCGATAGTGTTGGGATTGCACCTTTAGATGCTAATTTTAACTAGAACGAAGTAATAGGACTCATAATCACCTACATTTTGACAATTTTAGAGAACTAATGAAACAATAAGAAGTTCTCCCTAAATGAAGACTTGTATAAGATGTACGGATCGTTTTGAAGGTACTAGTGATAGGATTGCTCCTTTGATGCTAATCAAACTAGAACGAAGTCATAGGACTCATAATCGCATCTTTCTTTGACAATTTGAGAGAACCAATGAAATAATAAGAAAGTCTCCATAAATCAAGACTTGTGTGAGATGTACGCATTGTTTTTAACGCGATAGTCATGGGATTGCTCTTTTTGATGCTAATCAAATTAGAACGAAGTAATAGGACTCCCAATCACCTCTTTCTTTGACAATTTTAGGAACCACTGAAACAATAAGAATGTCTCCTTAAATAAAGACTTGTGTAAGAGGTACGCATCGTTTTTATCGCAATAGTCATGAGATTACAACTTTTGATGCTAATCAAACTAGAACGAAGTTATAGGACTCCTAATCACCTCTTTCTTTGGCAATTTTAGAGAACCAATGAAACAATAAGGCCTCCTTAAATGAAGACTTGTGTGAGATGTACGCATCGTTTTGAATGCGATAGTCATAGTATTGCACCTTTTGATACTAATTATACTACAACGATGTTATAGTACTCTTAATCACCTCTTTCTTTTACAATTTTAGAGAATCAATGAAACAATAAGAAGGTCTCCCTAAATGGTGACTTGTGTGAGATGTACGCATGGTTTTGAACGCGATAATCATGGGTTTCTCTTTTTGACGCTAATCAAACTAGAACAAAAAAATACAACTCTTAATCACCTCTTTCTTTGTAAATTTAAAACAACCAACGAAACAATATGAAGGTCTCCCTAAATAAAGGCTTGTGTGAGATCTACGCATCGTTTTGGACACGTTAGTGATGGGATCTCTCCTTTTGATGCTAATTTCAACTAGAACGATGTAATAAGACTCATAATCACCTATATTTTAACAATTTGAGAAAACTAATGAAAAAATAAGATGTCCCTAAATGAAGGCTTGTGTGAGATGTACGGATCGTTTTGAAGGCACTAGTGATATGATTGCTCCTTTTGATGCTAATCAAACTAGAACGAAGTCATATGACTCATAATCACATCGTTCTTTGACAATTTTAGAGACCCAATAAAACAATAAGAATGTCTCCTTAAATGAAGACTTGTGTGAGATGTACGCATCGTTTTTATCGCGATAGTCATGAGATTGCTACTTTTGATGCTAATCAAACTAGAACGAAGTTATAGAACTCCTAATCACCTCTTTATTTGACAATTCTAGAGAACCAATGAAATAATAAGAAGGCGGAGTAAATGAAGACTTATGTGAGATGTACGCATCGTTTTGAACGCGATAGTCACGGGATTGCAACTTTTAATGGTAATCAAACTGTAATGAAGTTATAGGACTCCTAATCACCTCTTTGTTTGACAATTTTAGGGAACGAATGAAACAATAAGAAGGTCTCCCTAAATGAAAACTTGTGTGAGGTTTACGCAACATTTTAGGAGCAATAGTGATGGGATTGCTCCTTTTGATGCTAATTTTAACTAGAACGAAGTAATAGGACTCATAATCACCTACATTTTGACAATTTGAGAGAACTAATGAAACAATAAGAAGTTCTCCCTAAATGAAGACTTGTGTAAGATGTACAGATCATTTTGAAGGTACTAGAGATAGGATTGCTCCTTTGATGCTAATCGTGTAGGGTTTTTGGCACATAAACGCAGCGAAAATTAAAATTTTTTGAAACCCTAAAACAAGATCCATGCGAAAACATATTAATTCAGAGGTTAAGATATGTTTTACCGATTATTCAAGCCTGAAAGGAGACGATGGAGATTCTGGAACTGCTTCGAATCCTCAACGCAATCCAACGGAACTGCGCCTCTACGGTATCCACACAAACGTCCCGCGAATCGTCACATGATCTGCAGTAAGGAAAGCTGCGGTACTAGCCGCCAAGGATCTGGACTTTTTAAAAATTTTCTCTCTAGTCTCTCTCTAAGAGCGGTTAGGGTTTTGATATCGATGATCCCCTAAACGGCTGATATATCATATATATAGCAGTTAAAGGAATTAACCAAAACCTAATCCAATTAGAAAAATAAAATCCAAATTTATATATATATATATATATATATATATATATATATTATATCTTAATTAAGTCTTACTTAATTAATATACATATATATATATATACAAATTATCCTATTAATTTAAATTCATAATTTAAATACTATCAATCATATTGATATATTTAAATCCATACAATTTAAATTAATTCCCTTTTAATTACGTTCTAAGTGTGTGACTCTATAGGTTATTATTATGTTGGCAATAATTTTAAAATCATATTATAAAATTATAAACAGTGAGCGGCATCTAGTAATGCATCACTGCTACCCAAATAATAATAAGATCGGTGATTCGATACAACCTTTTTGTGACCAATGTTTCAATGTAATTTAATCCTTTTAACCTTGACATCCTAGATTAAACTCGAGGCATGGAATGTGTCATCCTCTTCATAATTTAATCTGAGTTTTCTTGCTTGATGAGTAGACTATATGAAACAAATCACTATTTGAGCATAGCCATGCATTTCATCGTCCTACTCAATCAAGAGGCCTATGGATATCTGTGACAAACAAGATTTTTGTAATTTATTTTGAATATTTATTGAATTAAATAAATATTTTTTTGATGATTTAATTATTGAGTTAAATAATTAATTGATGAATTTGTGGTAGATTAATTTAATTATATGTGTCACATTAGTTAAATTAATGTGGTGAATTTTTATATTCAAAGTATGTATTTAATTGAGCTTATTTGATTAATATATTAATTAATAAGCATAATGTTATTCTAATTAATTTATTAATTAATTAGAGATTTATGATTAGACATAATTAATAAATAAGAATTTTAATTGTGTGACTATGTGATTTAATGTAGATTTATGCTATTTTATTTAATTGATTTAAATAGCATTATTTGATTTAATTGGGTGTGACATTAATTAACTATATTATAATAAATTAATTAAAATAAATGAGAAGGGATTCCTTAAGCTAGCCAAACAAGGCCTTAAGGGGAGTTGGTCAGTTAACCCACTAAGGGACCAACTGACAACCACTCACCCATTATATATTATGATACGTATTATACTTATATACATATATACTATATCAATTCATATATTCATATCAGAGGAAATAAAAACTTAGAGAGTCAGAGAGAATTTTGAGAGAAAAGATTGAGGGAGAAGAATTTGAGAAATTTATATCATCATCCTTGAATCATCTTCACCAACTAGCAAGGGTAAATTCAGTTATATTAAGTTTTAAGCTTTCTATTTTTACGTACTTTGAAGTTCTCTGTAATCGTCAATTTTGAATCATTGTTGGTTATATGGTTTTATATGGGTTAAATTATGTTTATAACATGTTTTATACCATGTATACATAAATCACAGTGATCAATTTTATGTAATTACGTCTTAATTAAGTTTTCAAAACTTCCATTAACGTACTTTGAAGTTTTCTGTAAAAGACTAAATTGATGACTTGTTCATGATATGGCTATATATATATTAATTGATGTCCATAACATATTATATGCCATATATGCATAACTTTCAGTGATCACACCATGGAATTTTGTTGATAATTGGGTTTTCAAAAGTTACAGAGTGTAAAAATTGTACATATGGCCCATATGGCCCTTACGTACAAAATTTACACACCTTATGCGTTTATTTAACTTTAATTAACACTTGAATGTGATTGTGTACATTTAAACGAACAAAATGAAAGTTAAACGAATGGATTCGGTGTTATAACGAATCCGTAACGTTGAATTCTTGTTTTCTTTCAAAACTTTATAAAATGTTGAAAATAGTGAAATTAAATGTTGTGATTTGTGTAATTCCGTGATTTAAAGTGTTAAAAGCATGCTTAGAACATGGTATGATGTTTCTGTAAATTCTATATCTTATGGGTAGCCTTAAATTCATTACGTTAGTTTAATTTGGATTTATTTGGGTTGCTCTGTGTGTCATTCGCGAACTGGAAATATGGGTCTGCGTTGCCGCGCGGCCGCGCTGGTCCCAAGGGTAACTGGCGCGCGGCCGCGCCCCTTGCAGAAATTTGAAATTTTTTTGCTAAGTGTTCGTGTGTTCTAAGAGGTGGTTTAAAACCTAATGTAATGAACATAAAGACATGATTAAACATATAATAAGAGGTTAATAACTTATATTACGTGAGTAATTAATAAGTTAATTACATGACTTGAATCGTTAATTGTATAGTCCAATAACGTGCTCAAGACCGACGTGTGTGATTCGATACGTATATCGAGTTATTGATTAATTTGTATTGTGAACGTATTGATGTGTAGGGTTTAATAAAGAACGTGAATTATAATTGTAGCTTGTGCAAGAGGCAAGTATCCTATCCCTAACTTATTGATTTAGCAAGTTCCCTAAATTCTAATTTATTCATTTATTAAGCCTTAGACTTGTGTTTCTATATCGAGTAAGCTCGTGTTTTTAATTGTTCAAGTTCGAAATTCATATTACATATTGTAACTCTTTTAAAAGCATGATTCAGTGATACAATACTTATTCGATTGTATACTCTTGAGATTTATTATTCAAGTTGAATATCGATGTTATTGTTGAACCTTATAGGACTAGTGAACCCTTATTGATTCGACTAGTCCATAGTTGATGAACGTTCTAAATTCCAAAATACTTATTGAGCTTATCCAAACCAAACTTCCTTTGGTGCGGACTCTGATGTCAAAACTGAGATGAACAACCCTGTAAAAGGGGATTATTTACGCTTTAGCGTTGAGATATTGTGCACAATATGGTACTAAGGGCTGATCCCCCTAAGTACGAGAAGTAGAGTCCATAGTCTTATGACTGTTAAAGGTTTTAAGTATAAACACTTTACAACCTAGGACATAGTTCAAGGTCTTATGACCCTCAGATGATATTTTGATTCCTGTTATTTATCCTCGAGTCAAAAGTTGAGTTTCTTTATTCAGATGTCCTTGATTCACTCGCATGTTATTATATTGTTGTCATATTATTATACTTGTGGGCAACCGTGCTCACTCTTGCGTAATAATAACATTGCAGTTAAGAACGAAGGGTCTGACGAGCCTTCTACTAGCAAAGGCAAGGGCAAAGTCAACAAGTGATGAAGACTTGTTGTTTATTTTATGTGTTTATGTTTCAGACTTATGTTAAAGTTGTGTAAAACTTATTTAATTATTTATATTTCCGCATTTGATATTTAAGGTTAAGTACGACCTGGGATTGATGTATTTCTTTTCAGATGTTGTAACCCCATAAGGGGAGGATTATTTCTATTTATTTCATGGTTTGCATTTACTATGGGTAGATAGATAGATGATATTTGTACAGTGAACACCAAGTCCCGTGGAAATTGAAGTACCCGGATTTGGGGGTGTCACAGGTTGGTATCAGAGCTGTAGGTTATGAACCTTAGGTGGGGAAAAACCTTAGGATAGTAGCCTTTTTAGAGATCGAGAACATAGTAATGATAACTCTTATCGAGTTCTAAGAAAGATAATAACTTACCTTATGTGCTACGTGCTTATACTTATATATTCGAGTCTCGATTAGCATCACGTAATTACTAAAACTTAAAATTTTATTTGTCAGGATGACGAATGCTGGAGAACCTAGTCAGTCCAGGGACCTTGTACCCCTAGAGGCTAGAGAGGAGGAGCCCCGAGATATCCACGTAGTTTGGGAGCAGTTAGTCCGACGAGAGCCATCACCCTTGATCACAGTCATTGGTCAGGAGATTGTGCCGGTGTCTAATTCAGAGGAGGACTCTGAGGAAGACCCTGAGGAGATTGAAGTTCAGGCTGAGGCAGCTGAAGAGGAGGAGGAAGACCCTGAAGAGTTCCCGCCGAACTCTATCAGTGCTGAGATGTATGACGAGCTGTATGACCGTAACATAGAGTTACGTGATACTGTTCAGGAGCTGAGGGAGACTGTTCAGGAGCTGAGGGAGCGGTCGGTTACTCAACAGTCTACCATCGAGCTGAGGGATGGAGAGGTTGAGGCTCTTCACACACGTTTGGGAAATGTAGAGTGGAATTTGGCTCACGAGAAGGGCCAAACCGAGCAGAAGTCAGAGGAAATTGAGGAATTGAAGAATGAACTAAAAGAGAAATCAGCAAGGCTGGCCATAGCAGAGGAGGCTTGGGTAAGGGAATCACAACGAGCAGATCTCGCAGAAGATAATTGTCGGGCGAAGAAGGCCAAGCTTGAAGAGACGTACTCTATACTTCAGTATGCAATTGACGAGGCCCAGGATCGGGTTATGAGGTACCCAATTCAGTTTGAAGGACTACCGTCGTACATGCTAGATCGCAGGACGATGTCTCGGATTATGGAAGAAGAGCGTGGCAAAGCTGTTCGTCGCCTTAATGGGCAGTGATAGGAACATTTGATTTTGTGAAACCTATCTGGTAGTTAATAATGTAAATTCCAATGTGTTTATAAACAGAGGAATATTTTATGTTTTAAATCCTGTAGATTCTTTATCTCAGGATAGTTGATGTAAATAGCAGTGATGCTATCGTATTATGTTAAAACTTTTGATTTAGTAATATATCAGAGTTTATTTGAGATAATGTGTTGACTGATTGTGTCTAAATGTTTAAGTTAAGCCTTAGATATTTAAAAGATTGAATAAAGTTCTAATACGCGTATTTCTTAAGAGTAAAATGCCGCCAAGGAGACGATCTAACCGTCAACAGGCCCAAGAAGGGTCAACTAACAACAACAACGACGCCAATGCTAACCCCGTTCAGCAGTTGGCGAACTTACTTGCTGGAGCGCTTAACAACCAACCTCAAGCTCCACCGACCACAACGTTCAAGGACTTCAAGGCGGTGGGACCGCCAGAGTTTAAAGGCACCATGAACCCGATAGAAGCTCAAACCTGGGTCATGGAGATGGAAAAAGTTTTTGACGTCGCCAGAGTCAGAGAGGACCAGAAAACCGCCTATGCAACGTTCATGCTGAAATCTGAGGCCAGCTATTGGTGGCAAGCGAATAAGGTCCGGGAAGGATCAGGTGGAAACAGGGGAAACAGCGGTGGAAGTGCTTTAACTATCACGGGACCAACCGCAACCAACCGACCAACCGCCAGGACCTTCAACATGACCGTGCAGGATGCTGTGCAGTCTCGCGATGTGGTGTCAGGTATCATTCCGATCAATAAAGTTAATGCTTATGTACTATTTGATTCGGGTGCTACTTGTTCATTTATATCCGATGACTTTGCTAAGAACTTAGAACTTCCTATGGACGAGTTAGAATACCCCATGAATATAGAGATTGCGAATAGAGAAGTAATCCCTGTTAAGTATGTACACAAGAACTGTAGAGTAGATATTAAGGGTAACATTATGAACGTAAATCTTATCCCGATTAGACTTGGGGAATTCGATGTTATTCTGGGAATGGATTGGCTAGTCAATTATGGGGCTGTAATTGATTGCCAGAGGAAGTGTATCAACCTTATGACCCCGTCAAAGGTTGTGTTTTATGGCAGTAAATCGCCTAGACAAGCGAGTTGTCTGACGATGATGCAGGCCAGGAAGTTGTTAAGACAAGGCTGTGTAGGATATTTAGCCTACATAGTCGATAGTCGTAAAGAAAATTCGAAATTAGAAGATATACCAGTCGTGAGGGACTTCTTAGACGTATTTCCGGATGATCTGCCAGGACTTCCGCCAGACAGAGAGGTTGAGTTTGTGATCGATTTGGCGCCAGGGACGGCCCCAATATCGAAGGCACCATACCGGATGGCTCCGGTAGAGATGAAAGAGTTAATGGTACAACTACAAGAGTTACTGGACAAGAAGTACATCCAACCGAGCGTATCGCCGTGGGGAGCGCCGGTGTTATTTGTGAAGAAGAAGGACGGGACGATGCGGCTTTACATCGACTACAGAGAACTGAATAAGGTCACAATTAAGAATAGATATCCATTACCGAGGATCGACGATCTGTTCGACCAATTGAAGGGTGCAAGGTACTTTTCAAAGATAGACTTGAGGAGTGGCTATCATCAGCTGAAGGTGAGGCCAGAGGATGTTCCAAAGACAGCATTTAGGACTCGATATGGTCACTACGAATTTTTGGTAATGTCATTTGGTCTAACGAATGCTCCTGCAGCATTCATGGGCTTAATGAATGGAGTGTTCAAGCCGTTTTTGGACAAATTCGTGGTGGTCTTTATCGACGATATTTTGGTATACTCGAAGACCAAGGAAGAACATGTAGAACATCTGAAGTTAACATTAGAGGCGTTGAGAAGAGAGAAGTTGTACGCCAAATTTTCTAAATGTGAATTCTGGATTGAAAGAGTGCAATTTCTTGGACATGTGATCGACAAGGACGGAATTTCGGTAGATCCCTCTAAAGTCGAAGCTGTGATGAACTGGGATCTGCCGAAAACACCGTCGGAAGTGAGGAGTTTTCTTGGATTGGCGGGTTATTATAGAAGATTTATTCAGGACTTTTCCAAGATCGCAACTCCGCTGACAAATTTGACTAGAAAATCGGTGAAATTCGTTTGGACAGAGAAGTGTGAGGAAAGTTTCCAAGAGCTCAAGAGGAGGTTGAGTTCAGCACCTGTGTTATCCCTTCCGGACGACACAGGCAATTTTGTGGTTTATAGTGATGCGTCGCATAAAGGACTTGGCTGTGTGCTTATGCAAAACGGCAGGGTCATTGCGTATGCGTCACGACAATTGAAAGACTATGAGAAGGGGTATCCGACCCATGACTTGGAGTTAGCTGCCGTGGTATTTGCTTTAAAAATTTGGAGACACTATCTCTATGGGGAGAAGTGTGAAATATATACAGAACACAAGAGTCTGAAATATATCTTTACACAGAAGGACTTGAATATGCGCCAGAGAAGGTGGCTGGAGTTAATTAAGGACTATGACTGTGAAATCTTATACCATCCGGGTAAGGCTAATGTGGTTGCCGACGCCTTAAGCAGAAAGGGTCGGGAGAAATTGATGATGTTGACTACTCAGGAGGAACTAATTTCAGCAATGGAAAAGCTGAAATTGGAAGTGAAGTATTCGATGGAGATTGACGAGAAGTTGTTTCAGATTCAAGCTGGTACAACCCTATTGGATAAAGTTAAGGAAGCTCAACTTCAGGACGAAGAATGTGAGAAGGTTAAGAAAAAGATATCTGAAGGAACCGAACCGAGATTCAAGATAGACAGTGAGGGACTACTGAGATTTGAGAATAGAGTTCGGGTACCGTCAGTGCCAGAGATTAAGGATGACATTTTGAGAGAGGCTCATAGCTCACGGTATTCAATTCACCCCGGTAGTACCAAGATGTACCAGGATCTTCGACAGCACTTCTGGTGGCCGAATTTGAAACGAGATGTTGCTGAGTGTGTTGCAAAGTGTCTAACCTGTCAGAAAGTGAAAGCAGAACATCAGAGACCAAGTGGTTTGCTACAACCCCTGGAAATCCCAGAATGGAAATGGGAACACATTACGATGGATTTCGTGGTTGGCCTTCCGACGACTCAGAAAGGCTACGACGCAGTATGGGTTATCGTTGACCGACTGACGAAATCCGCACACTTCCTTCCGATTAAAATCAGATTCAACTTAGACCAGTTGGCAAGGCTATATGTGAAAGAGATTGTTTCGAGGCACGGAGTTCCGGTGTCAATTGTTTCCGACAGAGATCCGCGTTTCACATCGAACTTCTGGAAGCGACTACAAGAATGTATGGGGACACAGTTGAGAATGAGTACGGCTTATCACCCTCAGACAGATGGGCAGAGTGAAAGAACGATCCAGACATTGGAAGATATGTTGAGAGCATGCATCATGGATTTTAAAGGAAATTGGGATGATCACCTACCGCTTGTGGAATTCGGTTACAACAACAGTTACCACGCTAGTATTGGCATGCCGCCTTACGAAGCGTTGTACGGAAGAAAATGCAGAACCCCGCTATACTGGGATGAAGTTGGCGAGGGACAACTATTAGGTCCAGAACTGGTACAGCAGACAGCAGAGATAGTCAAAGTGATCAGAACAAGACTGGTAGCAGCTCAGGATAGGCAGAAGAAATACGCCGATCCACACCGTAAGAACGTTGAGTTTGAATCGGGTAGCTATGTGTTCTTGAAAGTCTCTCCCTGGAAGGGGAAGATCAGATTCGGTAAGAAGGGAAAATTGAGCCCAAGGTTCATTGGACCCTTTGAAGTACTGCGAAGGATTGGAGAAGTTGCGTATGAGGTAGCCTTACCTCCGGCGCTTGAGAATGTCCACAACGTCTTTCATGTGTCAGTTTTACGCCCCTACAAACCCGATTACAAACATGTGATTGAATATGAACCCCTACATTTTGAGAAAGACTTATCCTATGAAGAAATTCCTGTTCAGATTGTTGACAGGAAAGAGCAAGTCCTCAGAAATAAAATTATACCTTCTGTTAAGGTAATTTGGAGGAACCACAATGCTGAAGAAGCTACGTGGGAACTCGAAGAGCATATGATGAAGAATTACCCAGATTTATTTACTTAATTTTTTTGTTTATGCGATTCTGGGGACAGAATCTTTGTAAGGGGGGGAGAATGTAACGGGACGAAATTTAATTGAACCGTGATTCTGGGGACAGAATCCTTTTAAGGGGGGAAAGATGTGACAAACAAGATTTTTGTAATTTATTTTGAATATTTATTGAATTAAATAAATATTTTTTGATGATTTAATTATTGAGTTAAATAATTAATTGATGAATTTGTGGTAGATTAATTTAATTATATGTGTCACATTAGTTAAATTAATGTGGTGAATTTTTATATTCAAAGTATGTATTTAATTGAGCTTATTTGATTAATATATTAATTAATAAGCATAATGTTATTCTAATTAATTTATTAATTAATTAGAGATTTATGATTAGACATAATTAATAAATAAGAATTTTAATTGTGTGACTATGTGATTTAATGTAGATTTATGCTATTTTATTTAATTGATTTAAATAGCATTATTTGATTTAATTGGGTGTGACATTAATTAACTATATTATAATAAATTAATTAAAATAAATGAGAAGGGATTCCTTAAGCTAGCCAAACAAGGCCTTAAGGGGAGTTGGTCAGTTAACCCACTAAGGGACCAACTGACAACCACTCACCCATTATATATTATGATACGTATTATACTTATATACATATATACTATATCAATTCATATATTCATATCAGAGGAAATAAAAACTTAGAGAGTCAGAGAGAATTTTGAGAGAAAAGATTGAGGGAGAAGAATTTGAGAAATTTATATCATCATCCTTGAATCATCTTCACCAACTAGCAAGGGTAAATTCAGTTATATTAAGTTTTAAGCTTTCTATTTTTACGTACTTTGAAGTTCTCTGTAATCGTCAATTTTGAATCATTGTTGGTTATATGGTTTTATATGGGTTAAATTATGTTTATAACATGTTTTATACCATGTATACATAAATCACAGTGATCAATTTTATGTAATTACGTCTTAATTAAGTTTTCAAAACTTCCATTAACGTACTTTGAAGTTTTCTGTAAAAGACTAAATTGATGACTTGTTCATGATATGGCTATATATATATTAATTGATGTCCATAACATATTATATGCCATATATGCATAACTTTCAGTGATCACACCATGGAATTTTGTTGATAATTGGGTTTTCAAAAGTTACAGAGTGTAAAAATTGTACATATGGCCCATATGGCCCTTACGTACAAAATTTACACACCTTATGCGTTTATTTAACTTTAATTAACACTTGAATGTGATTGTGTACATTTAAACGAACAAAATGAAAGTTAAACGAATGGATTCGGTGTTATAACGAATCCGTAACGTTGAATTCTTGTTTTCTTTCAAAACTTTATAAAATGTTGAAAATAGTGAAATTAAATGTTGTGATTTGTGTAATTCCGTGATTTAAAGTGTTAAAAGCATGCTTAGAACATGGTATGATGTTTCTGTAAATTCTATATCTTATGGGTAGCCTTAAATTCATTACGTTAGTTTAATTTGGATTTATTTGGGTTGCTCTGTGTGTCATTCGCGAACTGGAAATATGGGTCTGCGTTGCCGCGCGGCCGCGCTGGTCCCAAGGGTAACTGGCGCGCGGCCGCGCCCCTTGCAGAAATTTGAAATTTTTTTGCTAAGTGTTCGTGTGTTCTAAGAGGTGGTTTAAAACCTAATGTAATGAACATAAAGACATGATTAAACATATAATAAGAGGTTAATAACTTATATTACGTGAGTAATTAATAAGTTAATTACATGACTTGAATCGTTAATTGTATAGTCCAATAACGTGCTCAAGACCGACGTGTGTGATTCGATACGTATATCGAGTTATTGATTAATTTGTATTGTGAACGTATTGATGTGTAGGGTTTAATAAAGAACGTGAATTATAATTGTAGCTTGTGCAAGAGGCAAGTATCCTATCCCTAACTTATTGATTTAGCAAGTTCCCTAAATTCTAATTTATTCATTTATTAAGCCTTAGACTTGTGTTTCTATATCGAGTAAGCTCGTGTTTTTAATTGTTCAAGTTCGAAATTCATATTACATATTGTAACTCTTTTAAAAGCATGATTCAGTGATACAATACTTATTCGATTGTATACTCTTGAGATTTATTATTCAAGTTGAATATCGATGTTATTGTTGAACCTTATAGGACTAGTGAACCCTTATTGATTCGACTAGTCCATAGTTGATGAACGTTCTAAATTCCAAAATACTTATTGAGCTTATCCAAACCAAACTTCCTTTGGTGCGGACTCTGATGTCAAAACTGAGATGAACAACCCTGTAAAAGGGGATTATTTACGCTTTAGCGTTGAGATATTGTGCACAATATGGTACTAAGGGCTGATCCCCCTAAGTACGAGAAGTAGAGTCCATAGTCTTATGACTGTTAAAGGTTTTAAGTATAAACACTTTACAACCTAGGACATAGTTCAAGGTCTTATGACCCTCAGATGATATTTTGATTCCTGTTATTTATCCTCGAGTCAAAAGTTGAGTTTCTTTATTCAGATGTCCTTGATTCACTCGCATGTTATTATATTGTTGTCATATTATTATACTTGTGGGCAACCGTGCTCACTCTTGCGTAATAATAACATTGCAGTTAAGAACGAAGGGTCTGACGAGCCTTCTACTAGCAAAGGCAAGGGCAAAGTCAACAAGTGATGAAGACTTGTTGTTTATTTTATGTGTTTATGTTTCAGACTTATGTTAAAGTTGTGTAAAACTTATTTAATTATTTATATTTCCGCATTTGATATTTAAGGTTAAGTACGACCTGGGATTGATGTATTTCTTTTCAGATGTTGTAACCCCATAAGGGGAGGATTATTTCTATTTATTTCATGGTTTGCATTTACTATGGGTAGATAGATAGATGATATTTGTACAGTGAACACCAAGTCCCGTGGAAATTGAAGTACCCGGATTTGGGGGTGTCACAATATCACCCCTAATATATATAGGAGGGTTAAATTCCATCTAGATCACTCATATTCCTCACACGATTCATGATGTACCCAATAATCACCTTTATCGTCCACCTATTAAAGGTGGCCTCTGATGATATCAAAGTACATAAATTCTCGTGTAGTAATATAGTGATTTCAGGTCAGAGGATCATTACATCATTGTCACTATGAGAATTTCTTATGACACTTTGCATAATGCTCCACGTAGAATTCTCATGGTGGTCTGCCCAGTACATTGTTCTCTAACATGTACCTATGCATTGACTCAATATCTCATATATTTATGACCAATGAGATTTGGTCATCAGTCAATCCACATACTAGTCTCAATGTATCATTGTTGTCCCATTAACAATGACACTCGACTAGGGACATTTAAGAGTAATGATACTAATTGTAACTATATGATCTCATGTTCAAGTCACATACTTGAAGCCATATAATTTGTATCACTATTCTAAAGACTTTTATTATGTTAACATTTATATAACGCAGTAAATAAAACCATAATAAAATAATTCATTTATTCAATCAAATATAATATCAAAAATATTTAAGCAATTACATCAAAGAATTAGCCTCTAGGGCATAAACTCTAACAAATCAAACTAGAACGAAGTCATAGGACACATAATCGCATCTTTCTTTGACAATTTGAGAGAACCAATGAAACAATAAGAAAGTCTCCATAAATCAAGACTTGTGTGAAATGTACGCATCGTTTTTAACGCGATAGTCACGGGATTGCTCCTTTTGATGCTAATCAAATTAGAACGAAGTAATAGGACTCACAATCAACTCTTTCTTTGACAATTTTAGAGAACCAATGAAACAATAAGAATGTCTCCTTAACTGAAGACTTGTGTGAGGTGTACGTATAGTTTTTATCGCGATAGTCATGAGATTACTACTTTTGATGCTAATCAAACTAGAACGAATTTATAGGACTCCTAATCACCTCTTTCTTTGACATTTTTAGAGAACCAATGAAACAATAAGGCCTCCTTAAATGGAAGACTTGTGTGAGATGTACGCATCGTTTTGAACGCGATAGTCATAGTATTGCACCTTCTGATACTAATCAAACTACAACAATGTTATAGGACTCTTAATCACCTCTTTCTTTTACAATTTTAGAGAATCAATGAAACAATAAGAAGGTCTCCCTAAATGAAGACTTGTGTGAGATGTTCGCAAGGTTTTGCACGCGATAATCATGGGTTTCTCTTTTTGACGCTAATAACACTAGAACGAAAAAATACAACTCTTAATCACCTATTTCTTTGTAAATTTAAAACAACCAATGAAACAATATGAAGGTCTCCCTAAATAAAGACTTGTGTGAGATCTACGCATCGTTTTGGACACGTTAGTGATGAGATCTCTTTTTTTGATGCTAATTTCAACTAGAACAAAGTAATAGGACTCATAATCACGTATATTTTTACAATTTGAGAAAACTAATGAAAAAATAAGGTGTCCCTAAATGAAGGCTTGTGTGAGATGTACGGATCATTTTGAAGGCACTAGTAATATGACTGCTCCTTTTGATGCTAATCAAACAAGAACGAAGTCATAGGACTCATAATCACATTGTTCTTTGACAATTTGAGAGAACAAATGAAATAATAAGAAGGTCTCCCTAAATCAATCCTTATCAATGTACGCATCATTTTTAACGCGATAGTCATGGGATTGCTCCTTTTGATGCTAATCAAATTAGAACGAAGTAAAAGGACACCTAATCACCTCTTTCTTTGGCAATTCTAGAGAACCAATGAAATAATAAGAAGGCGGAGTAAATGAAGACTTGTGAGAGATGTACGCATCGTTTTGAGCGCAATAGTCATAGGATTGCTACTTTTAATGCTAATCAAACTAGAATGAATGTTGGGTTTGTATGTAACGCAATCATGCAATCAAATCACATAAATAGGGCGGAAGCGTAAAAACTAGGTTTTCAAAATTTATACAAACCCATAACCATGATCATGCTTTGTGCTTGTTATCAATAACAGAAAAGAGAGAACATGGAATTATACCTTTGAAGATCTAAGCTTTCTCAGGTACAAGTTCTACTCCTTTGATTCCTTTGATTCCTCTGATAGTGGCTCCTTCCCTTGAATAATGTCAGCCACCCAAATGTTTGGCCTCTAACGGTGATCCACCAAGGAAGATGAAGAACTCAAGAAGATGGGTTATTGGCTTAACCCTTGTTTCTATCTCTATAGAATATGTGTACTCCCAACTCTTGGAAAATTTCATATCCCTTATTTCTAATACAAGACTCTCTTATATAGATATTAGGTTAACCCTCCTAATCCAATTAGAATAGGGTTTTATTTAATTAATTTATATCCTAATCTTTATTAGGATTGAGAGAGAGTACTGATATTATATTAATTCCTAAACTCCTTTAGAATTAAAATAATAATAATAATAATAATATTAATAAGACTCCTCTTATTAATTTATATTTAATATTTCTAAAATATTAAATAATAAACATTAAGCTATTTAATTTATTCTATCATCATAGATTAAATTAATTATACTTAATGCATTATTACTATCATGCCATTTTCTTCTTAAATAATTCTTCTTCCTTTTATGGTGTGACCCTTTAGGTTCTCCATATTAAACCGGTTGTGAATAAATCAATCAGAACAATTCTAATCTTATTTAAATAAACAAATTAAACTAATAATCTATTTAAATAAATAACATTTATTCTACAATAGGGATAAGCCTCCCTAGCGATCAACGACTTTCCAGATAATATAGATTTCAACATTAATCATAAAAGAACCTGTGAGTTAATAGTTACCGTACAATTCAATCCTTCCACCATACAATGTCCCAATTAAATATAAGATATGGATTTACTGTCAAGTCTTAATTTATTTAATCATATGTATTTCGATTAGAAAATGCACAACTCCAAATAATGCAAATTAGAAACCTCTTTCTAATTTCATTATACCTTGGCCAAGGATTCCTGGGTTGTCTTTTAACGAATCACATAGGACATATCTCCTCTTTTACTAGAGGTGGTAGATTCTTTATTGATCATTCATTATCTCCATATGTAACTCATTACACCCAAGCATACCCTATATATGCCTTAAAAGGCCTTAAGGAATTAGTCAAAGTATAATTTGTTACATACAAGATACTATGATGATCTCAAGTCCAAGGATCACATGTACTACTATCACATTAGGAATTCCTATTGACAGGCGAGTAAAACTCCATTAGGTATTCCATAGCGAGTCACGTTCAGTGAACTTATTCTCCAATAAGCACCTACATACTTGCTTTAGTGTCTCCACACAAATGACCATGAGATCAGTCATCCTCATCCAATGAGCAAGCAACATATGTACCAATCTATCCGGATTTACTAATCCCCTTTTTAGTAATCCCACGATTGGGAACTATTTTAGTTTTAAAGCTTTCTAAGAATTTAGATCTCATTAGCATGATCAACATCATGATTCTAAAAGCATTGCTTAAAACTATGGGTTATTTACATATTATAAAAACAGCACCATGTAGATAATTAAATGCCTTTAATAAATAAATATTTTATTAATAAATAAATAAGATTGTTTACAAAGTATGTGCTTTATCATCATACATGATTGGCTTGTATGCACACTACTATCAGTTATAGGACTCCTAATCACCCCTTTCTTTGACAATTTTAGGGAACCAATGAAACAATAAGAAGACCTCCCTAAATGAAGACTTGTGTGCGGTCTACACATCATTTTGGGAGCGATAGTGATGAGATTGCTCCTTTTGATGCTAATTTTAACTAGAACGAAGTAATAGGACTCAAAATCACCTACATTTTGATAATTTGAGAGAACAAATGAAACAATAAGAAGTTCTCCCTAAATGAAGACTTGTGTAAGATGTACGGATCGTTTTGAAGGTACTAGTGATAGGATTGCTCCTTTGATGGTAATCAGACTAGAACGAAGTCATAAAATACATAATCACATCTTTCTTTGACAATTTTAGAGAACCAATGAAACAATAAGAAAGTCTCCATAAATCAAGACTTGTGTGAGATGTACGCATCGTTTTTAATGCGATAGCCATGGGATTGCTCCTTTTGAGGCTAATCAAATTAGAACGAAGTAATAGGACTCCCAATCATATCTTTCTTTGACAATTTTAGAGAACCAATGATGTTATAAGAATGTCTCCTTAAATGAAGACTTGTGTGAGATGTACGTATCGTTTTTATCGCTATAGTCATGAGATTGCTACTTTTGATGCTAATCAAACTAGAACGAAGTTATAGGACTCCTAATCACCTCTTTCTTTGACAATTTTAGAGAACCAATGAAATAATAAGGTCTCCTTAAATGAAGACTTGTGTGAGATGTACGCATCGTTTGGAATGCGATAGTCATAGTATTGCTCCTTTTGATAGTAATCAAGCTAGAACGAAGTTATAGAATTCCTAATAATCTCTTTATTTGACAATTTTAGAGAATCAATGAAACAATAAGAAGGTCTCCCTAAATGAAGACTTGTGTGAGATGTACGCATGGTTTTGAACGCGATAGTCATGGGTTTCTCTTTTTGACGGTAATCAAACTAGAATGAAAAAATACAACTCTTAACCACCTCTTTCTTTGTAAATTTAAAACAACCAATGAAACAATATAAAGGTGGAGCTAAATAAAGACTTGTGTGAGATCTAAGCATCGTTTTGGACACGATACTGATGGGATCTCTCCTTTTGATGCTAATTTCAACTAGAACGAAGTAATAGGACTCATAATCACCTATATTTTGACAATTTGAGAAAACTACTGAAAAAATAAGGTGTCCCTAAATGAAAGCTTGTGTGCGATGTACGGATCGTTTTGAAGGCACTAGTGATATGATTACTCCTTTTGATGCTAATCAAACTAGAACGAAGTCATAGGACTCATAATCACATCTTTCTTTGACAATTTGAGAGAACAAATGAAATAATAAGAAGGTCTCCCTAAGTCAAGACTTATGAATGTACGCATCGTTTTTAACGCGATAGTCATGGGATTGCTCCTTTTGATGCTAAACAAATTAGAACGAAGTAATAGGACTCCTAATCACCTCTTTCTTTGACAATTCTATAGAACCAATGAAATATTAAGAAGGCGGGGTAAATGAAGACTTGTGTGAGATGTACGCATCGTTTTGAACGCGATAGTCATGGGATTGCCACTTTTAATTCTAATCAAACTAGAATGAAGTTATAAGACTCCTAATCACCTCTTTCTTTGACAATTTATTGAAGCAATGAAACAATAATAAGGTCTCCATAAACGAAGACTTGTGTGAGGTCTACGCATCATTTTGGGAGCGATAGTGATGGGATTGCTCCTTTTGATGCTAATTTTAACTAGAACGAAGTAATAAGACTAATAATCATCTACATTTTGATAATTTGAGAGAACTTATGGAACAATAAGAAGTTCTCCCTATATGAAGACTTGTGTAAGATGTAAGGATCGTTTTGAAGGTACTATTGATAGGATTGCTCCTTTGATGCTAATCAAACTAGAACGAAGTCATAAAACTCATAACCGCATCTTTCTTTGACAATCTGTGAGAACCAATGAAACAATAAGAAAGTCTCCATAAATCAAGACATGTGTTAGATGTACGCATCGTTTTTAACACGATAGTCATGGGATTGCTCCTTTTGATGATAATCAAATTATAACTAAGTAATAGTACTCCCAATCACGTCTTTCTTTGACAATTTTAGAGAACCAATGAAACAATAAGAATGTCTCCTTAAATGAAGACTTGTGTGAGATGTACGCATCGTTTTTATAGCGATAGTCATGAGATTGCTACTTTTGATGCTAATCAAACTAGAACGAAGTTATAGGACTCCTAATCACCTCTTTGTTTGACAATTTTAGAGAACTAATGAAACAATAAGGTCTCTTTAAATGAAGACTTGTGTGAGATATACGCATCGTTTTGAACGCGATAGTCATAGTATTGTTCCTTTTGATACAAATCAAACTAGATCGAAGTTATAGGAATCGTAATCACCTCTTTCTTTGACAATTTTATAGAATCAATGAAACAATAAGAAGGTCTCCCTAAATAAAGACTTGCGTGAGATGTACGCATGGTTTTGAACGCGATAATCATGGGTTTCTCTTTTTGACGGTAATCAAACTAGAACGAAAAAATACAACTCTTAAGCACCTCTTTGTTTGTAAATTTGAAACAACCAAAGAAACAATATGAAGTTCTCCCTAAATAAAGACTTGTGTGAGATCTACGTATCGTTTTGGACACGTTAGTGATGGGATTGCTCCTTTTGATGCTAATTTCAACTAGAACTAAGTAATAGGACTCATAATCACCTATATTTTGATAATTTGAGAAAACTAATGAAAAAATAAGGTGTCCCTAAATGAAGGCTTGTGTGAGATGTACGAATCGTTTTGAAGGCACTAGTGATATGATTACTCCTTTTGATGCTAATCAAACTAGAACGAAGTCATAGGACTCATAATCACATCTTTCTTTGACAATTTGAGAGAACAAATGAAATAATAAGAAGGTCTCCCTAAATCAAGACTTGTGTGAGATGTACGCATCATTTTTAACGCGATAGTAATGGGATTTCTCCTTTTGATGCTAATCAAATTAGAACAAAGTAATAGGACTCCTAATCACCTTTTTCTTTGACAATTCTAGAGAACCAATGAAATAATAAGAAGGCGGAGTACATGAAGACTTGTGTGAGATGTACGCATCATTTTGAACGCGATAGTCATGGGATTGCTACTTTTAATTCTAATCAAACTAGAAAAAAGTTATAAGACTCCTAATCACCTCTTTCTTTGACAATTTTTGGGAACCAGTGAAACAATAAGGTCTTCCTAAATGAAGGCTTGTGTGAGGTCTACGCATCATTTTGGGAGCGATTATGATGGGATTGCTCCTTTTGATGCTAATTTTAACTAGAACGAAGTAATAGGACTCATAATCACCTACATTTTGAAAATTTGAGAGAACTAATTAAACAATAAGAAGTTCTCCCTAAATGAATACTTGTGTAAGATGTACGGATCGTTTTGAAGGTACTATTGATAGGATTGCTCCTTTAATGCTAATCAAACTAGAACGAAGTCATAGGACTCATACTCGCATCTTTCTTTGATAATTTGAGAGAACCAATGAAATAATAAGAAAGTCTCCATAAATCAAGACTTGTGTGAGATGTACGCATCGTTTATAATGCGATAGTCATGGGATTGCTCCTTTTGATGCTAATCAAATTAGAACGAAGTAATAGGACTCCCAATCACTTCTTTCTTTGAAAATTTTAGAGAATCAATGAAACAATAAGAATGTCTCCTTAAATGAAGACTTGTGTGAGATGTACGCATCGTTTTTATCGCGATAGTCATGAGATTGCTACTTTTGATGCTAAACACACTAGAACGAAGTTATAGGACTCCTAATCTCCTTTTTCTTTGACAATTTTAGAGAACGAATGAAACAATAAGATCACCCTAAAATGAAGACTTGTGTGAGATGTACGTATCATGTTGAACGCGATAGTCATAGTATTGCTCCTTTTGATACTAATCAAACTAGAACGAAGTTATAGGACTCCTAATCACCTCTTTCGTTGACAATTTTAGAGAATCAATGAAACAACAAGAAGGTCTCCTAAACCCGGACCTCTTGGGATCGACCTGTCTCCTAAACCACAGTAGTTGGCGCAGCGGTAAGGAACGACCTGGGGTGAGCCATAAACCCGGACATCTTGGGATCGATCTTCGCTAGCAACAATTGTGAGGCAGGGTTAAACCTGTTGCGTGGCCACGGACAGCTGGCGTAAGCCAGTGTGCAAGCCAAAACGGTTGAGTCCGGCCCGGGTGATTAGTTCGACCCGCGAGTTGGGAAACACCATGTTAGCAAAATAAATAAATAAATAAAAATAAAAATAAAATAAGAATGTCTCCTTAAATGAACACTTGTTTGAGATGTACACATCGTTTTTATCACGATAGTCATGAGATTGCTACTTTTGATTCTAATCAAACTAGAACGAAATTATAGGACTCCTAATCACCTCTTTCTTTGACAATTTTAGAGAACCAATGAAACAATAAGGTCTCCTTAAATGAAGACTTGTGTGAGATGTACGCATCGTTTTGAACACGATAGTCATAGTATTGCCCTTGTGATACTAATCAAAATAGAACAAAGTTATAGGACTCTTAATCACCTTTTTCTTTGACAATTTTAGAGAATCAATGAAACAATAAGAAGGTCTCCCTAAATGAAGAGTTGTGTGAAATGTACGCATGGTTTTGAAAGCGATAATCATGGGTTTCTCTTTTTGACGCTAATCAAACTAGAACGAAAAAATATAACTCTTAATCACCTCTTTCTTTGTAAACTTAAAACAACCAATGAAACAATATGAAGGTTTTCCTAAATAAAGACTTGTGTGAGATCTACGCATCGTTTTGGACACGTTAGTGATGGGATTACCCCTCTTGATGCTAATTTCAACTAGAGCGAAGTAATAGGCCTCATAATCACTTATATTTTGACAATTTGAGAAAACAAATGAAAAAAATAAGGTGTCCCTAAATGAAGGCTTGTGTGAGATGTACGGATCTTTTTGAATGCACTAGTGATATGATTGCTCCTTTTGATGCTAATCAAACTATAATCACATCTTTTTTTGATAATTTGAGAGAACAAACGAAATAATAAGAAGGTCTTCCTAAATCAGGACTTGTGTGAGATGTACGCATCGTTTTTAACGCGATAGTCATGAGATTGCTCCTTTTGGTGCTAATGTAATTAGTACTGTGACGCCCCCAAATTCGAGTTCTTTAACATCGAGTTTGGTGCTCACGATACATCAACATCATAAACATTCTATAACTATTGCGGAATAATAAATGTACATCGTTCATTAATATAAAGTCTTACAACAATAATCCCAAGGTTTTCTTAACCTTAACTTAAACTTACCTTTGCTATTACAAAAGGTTTACATAACTAATTATATTAGATTAGATAATAATTAAACATCTTTAACAACTACTATTCCTGAACCTTGCCCTTGCCTTTATCTTTCTTATTTGATGCCTCTGGCTTAGCTGAAATAAACGTCATGATATAGCAAGAGTAAGCAACTAATTTGCTTAGCAAGTTTAAATACAAGGGAGATATATCATGATTAGAAAGAAATTTAACGTTCAATGTCCAACAATGGAATTCGATTGTGAAAGAACATGAATTAAGTCTCAATAATTGAATAATAGATGCTGAGTGGTTTGAAATAACCATGAACATATACTAAGGTTGTCAGTATTTAAACTGGTCCTTTTAGTAAATTTTGGTAGTCAAGGGGATCAGCCTTTCATACCCGGTGAATTATGCATAAACACTTAATAGTCGAGCAACAATTGTTTTTCAATATAATGCTTTAATAGAATTGTTCTTTTCCTCAGTCTCGAGTCCTTACCAAATCAATTGGTTAAGAACAGCTTTTAAAATCTATTTGATTTATCAAATTTAAAACATATTCGATCAAGCTGACACAACTAGCATAGATCTATCTCATAAACAGTTCACGAATAAAAGAACTTTAATTGATTCACAGTTCAATAATTATAGAACAAGAATTCAGTTGCACAAAGTGCGATAAACAATAATCATTAAGGAATGTGGAATAATCAACAATAATTATCCACTAACATGCTTTAAAATAATAACTCGAGTTTGAGTTAAAGAACTTGCCTTGTCTGCGAACTACTGCTACGCAATTCTATAATCCGCTTAAGGAATTTAACTTATCCTCTTTGGAAAGACCTATCATAGATCATTCAATTAGTATAACATATAATTATTCATAACATTATTATTCTCATATATTATCTAACATTAATCACATAATTAAATATTAGATATCACATTAATTCCTTAATAATATTATTGTCCCTTGATAATATTATTATTAAGTAAGTATCTTAACGCTTGAACAATATTATTAACCTTGTAATAATATTCTATTCGCTTCCTAATATTATTAATTATTTAATAATATTTTAGTCTCTCTCTAATATTATTAATCTTATTAGTCTTTAATTATTATTTAACACTAATTAAATAATAATTAATCAATATTTATCTTTATTTATTATTTAATATTAATTAAATAATAAATAATTAATGTATTAACTTTATTAGTCTTTAACTATTATTTAACCTTAATTAAATAATAATTAATTAATATTTATATTAATTTATTATTTAATATTAAATAATAAATAATTAATTAATACTGATCCTTATTTATTATTTAATCTTAATTAAATAATAAATATTAATTAATTTATTTATCCTTGAATAATAAATAATTAATTTACTTCATAAGTTTTTAATTATTCTTTCTTATTAATCTAAGAATAATTAATTATTATTGTTATTATTTATTATTTAATATTAATTAAATAATAAATAATTTTTTTATAAATTTTATGTCAATGTAAGTAAGTAATTATATTATTATTATATAATCTTACTTAAATATTCTTTAATTATTATTTAATATTAATTAAATAATAATTAATCAATTGTTTAACTCTATTTATTATTTAATCTTAATTAAATAATCAATAGTTAGTTTCTTATCACTAATTCTACTTAATTATCACTTTAATATTTTTTAAATAATAATTAAATAGTTAATTATATTTAAATTATATGTATTTAGTTTAATAATCATTTAGTGGCATTAATGATTATTAATTAGTAGGTTTTAATTGATTTAAATGCATTTAAACCATTAATTACCCAATAATTACGTAACTGTTCAGAAAAATTCTAAATAAAATATTTTAATTTTCTACATAATTTTAGAAAATTTTGGGTCCTGGACTCACCACCAGAACCGGTCGGAAAGTAGGTGAACCGGTCGTCGGAAAATTTTCCGGTTCGCCGGAAAATGCTGAACCGGTCATTTTCTATATTTTTCTTAAATATTTTAGCCTTTGTTGACAGTTTCGGGGTCCTTCACTAAAACCTCCACAAAATGAAATCTACAGCTCCGTTTTAGGTCCAATTGGTATCGTTGGATTCGTATTTTCCCGAGCTACAGTTTTCATTTATCAAACATCAAATTTGGACCCGTTTTGGTCACTGAAATTGGGCCGGAAGTGCACTGTTCGTGAGTGTTTTTCGACAGCGGGGTCTTTTGTTAGAAAAATCATAACTTAGTCGTTTTAAATCGGTTTTTAGTCGTTCCACTTGGAGAATCTTCGTATTGAATAGCTCTATCACCCAAAGGTGACGGATCATGAATCCGACTTACAGAACGTGAACAGTAACTCCGGGAGAGGCTGTTCCGTTTTAGTTTTCAAGTAAAAATATTTTTAGGCATTCTAACAAACTTTTCAATATAAACAGATATGAATATACATGCTAAACCCATTTAATCCTAGACCCACTAATCTAACAAGCTTTTAGACATAATGAGCTTGAAGATAGCATTTTTACCATAGAAATCAAAAAAACTAAAGAACTATAGTTGTGAGTGTTTTATTACCTCTTAGTCTTGATGGCTTGCTTTCTAAGCTTTCCAAAGTAAGTAATGAACTGAGATGACATCCATGAATTCTTGCATTATTTTTGGAACCTCAACTCCATATGTCATGCTTGGTATTTATAGCCTCTCAAGTATATAGATATAAGTGTTAAATGTATATATTTTTGCTAGCCAACTCATTTGTCAAAGTAGGTCCTTATTTTGTGGGATTTCTTTGAAAAAAATGACCACAACAATCAAGCTAGCTCCCTACCAAATCTCACCCGCCCATGCCCCCAATTTCAAGTGATTTTTGATTTATTTTTATTATGTAATTTGACAAAAATGAAGTCTTCTAGAAGGCTTATCAATTGGGTCATTGAATTGGGCTTTTAATTTAATTATTTGGGCTATTAATTTGCATACTAATCTTCAAGTCCACACCCAAATAAATAGTGGGCTTCATTAATAAACCAATAGGGCTAGTCCACTAGTATTAATTGGACTATACAATTATTCATACTTCACATAGTTCTCATTAATTAATAATTATATTAATTAATTTACACAGTCAATTTAAACTTACTATATTCAATTTAATCAAATATTGAGTTACTTACTATCTTATCAATTGTTTGCTATTAAAACTCTTAGGTTAGTCCACTAATTTAAATAACTATTAGTGGGACCTCTTTTACTAACAATTAGTTACATAAATTATTAATCACACAAAGGTTTAAATTAAATCATACAAAATTAATTCATTAGAAATAAATTTTTTATTTAATTAGTAATGAAACTTGAAAATCCTTGATCATTACATTCTCCCCCCCTTATAAGAATTCCGTCCCCGGAATTTCAACATAAGGTTACTCAAAAAGATGCGGATAATTCGCTCTCATCTTTTCCTCAAGCTCCCACGTAGCTTCTTCGGTGTTGTGGTTTCTCCACAGAACTTTAACAGAATATATAACCTTATTCCTTAACTTCTGCTCTTTCCTATCTATAATTTCTATAGGAATTTCCTCGTACGATAAATCCTTCTCGACTTGAATTGGCTCATATGATTTAACATGTTTGTAATCCGGCTTGTAAGGACGCAAGACTGACACATGAAACACATTATGAATATGTTCCAGTTCAGGAGGTAAAGCTACGTCATATGCCACTTCGCCTATCTTCTTCAATATCTCGAACGGTCCAATAAATCTCGGACTCAGCTTTCCCTTCTTGCCAAATCTTATCTTCCCTTTCCAGGGAGATACTTTCAAAAACGCATAGCTTCCCACCTCGAAGTCTCTTTTCTTGCGATGAAGATCGGCATATTTCTTTTGACGATCTTGAGCTGCTGCTAGTCGAGCTCTTATTACCTTGATGATCTCCACGGTCTGCTGCACCAATTCTGGCCCCAACAGTCGCCGTTCACCTACTTCATCCCAACATAAGGGCGTTCTGCATTTCCTTCCATACAGTGCTTCATATGGCGGCATTCCAATGCTTGCATGATAACTATTATTATATGCAAACTCTACTAACGGAAGATGATCTTCCCAGCTCCCTTTGAAGTCCATCACACAGGCTCTGAGCATATCTTCTAATGTTTGAATCGTCCTTTCGCTTTGCCCATCAGTCTGTGGATGATATGCTGTACTTAACCTTAACTGTGTCCCCATTCTTTCTTGAAGACTCCCCCAAAAGTTTGACGTGAAGCGCGGATCTCTATCCGAAACAATTGATATTGGCACTCCATGTCTTGAAATAATTTCCTTGATATACAATTTGGCAAGCTGATCCAAATTATACCTTATCCTGATCGGCAAAAAGTGCGCTGACTTTGTAAGACGATCCACTATCACCCATATGGCATCATATCCTTTCTGTGTTGTTGGAAGTCCTACCACAAAATCCATTGTGACATGCTCCCATTTCCATTCAGGAATTTCTAATGGATGCAATAGTCCACTTGGTCGTTGATGTTCTGCCTTGACCCTTTGGCAAGTTAAGCATCGGCTGACACATTCTGCAACCTCTCTCTTCAGATTCGGCCACCAATAGTGTTGACGTAGATCTTGATATAACTTCGTGCTTCCTGGGTGTATCGAGTATCTAGTACTATGGGCCTCTTGCAAAATTTCCTCTCTTAACTCTAGCACTGCAGGTACCCAAATTCTTCCTTCAAATCTTAGCAATCCGGTGCCATCGATTTTATACTTCAACTCTTCGCCTTCAGCCAATCGTTTCTTAATGTCACCACATTCTTCATCATTTTCTTGTGCCTCCTTCACCCTGTCGAGTAAAGTCGGACTTGCTTCCATTTCTATCACTTTATCCGAATTCTTCGGATTTTTCACCTCCAACTCCATTTTCTCCATTTCTTTTATTAATTCTTCTTGTTCTGTCAATACGAACAACTTTTCTTTGCTTTTCCTGCTTAAAGCATCTGCTACCACGTTAGCCTTTCCCGGATGATATAAAATCTCACAATCGTAATCCTTGATCAATTCTAACCATCTCCTCTGCCTCATGTTCAACTCCTTATGTGTAAAGATATACTTCAAACTCTTGTGATCTGTGTATATTTCACACTTTTCTCCGTAGAGATAATGTCTCCAAATCTTAAGGGCAAAAACTACCGCTGCCAATTCCAGGTCATGGGTAGGATATCCCTTCTCATAGTCCTTTAATTGTCGTGATGCGTACTCAATGACTTTACCATTCTGCATCAATACGCAACCTAGTCCCTTGTGTGACGCATCACTATACACTGTAAAACCCCCAGTACTATCTGGCAATGATAATACAGGTGCTTCGCTTAATCGCTTCTTCAGTTCTTGAAAACTTTGCTCACATTTGTCTATCCATACATACTTCACAGTCTTTCTAGTCAAATTCGTTAACGGCGTTGCTATCTTCGAGAAATCTTGAATGAACCTTCGATAATATCCGGCCAATCCTAAGAAACTTCTGATCTCTGTCGGTGTCTTCGGTTGTCCCCAATTTTTCACCGCTTCTACTTTCGCTGGATCAACAGAAATTCCCTCGTTGTCGATAACATGCCCCAAAAACTGAACTCTCTTCAACCAGAATTCACACTTCAAAAATTTCGCATATAGCTTCTCCTTTCTTAACGTCTCCAATACTATCCTTAGATGTTCGGCATGCTCCTCTTCAGTCTTTGAATACACCAGAATATCGTCAATGAACACAACCACAAACTTATCCAAGTACGGTTTAAATACTCTGTTCATCAAATCCATAAAAGCAGCTGGCGCATTCGTCAGTCCAAACGACATCACTAGGAACTCATAATGGCCGTAACGAGTTCTAAATGCTGTCTTTGATACATCCTCCGTTCTAACCTTCAACTGATGGTAACCAGTCCTTAAGTCAATCTTCGAAAAACATCTCGCTCCTTTAAGTTGATCAAACAGATCGTCTATTCTCGGTAACGGATATTTGTTCTTGATTGTCACCTTATTCAACTCTCTATAGTCCATACATAGCCTCATCGAACCATCTTTCTTCTTTACAAACAACACAGGTGCTCCCCACGGAGATACACTCGGTTGGATGTACTTCTTGTCCAACAACTCTTGTAGCTGGATCATCAACTCTTTCATTTCTACCGGAGCCATCCTATATGGTGCTTTCGATATCGGCGCTGTCCCCGGTACTAAATCAATCACAAACTCTATCTCTCTGTCTGGCGGAAGTCCCGGAAGTTCTTCTGGAAAGACATCCCTAAACTCATTAACTATAGGTATCTGCCCCATGTCCGAATTCACAACCCGTGTATCCATTACATGAGCCAAATAACCTTCACATCCTTTTCGTAACATCCTCCTGGCCTGCATCATCGTCAGACAACTAGTTTGTCTTGGCGACTTGCCACCATAAAATATAACCTTAGGCTTATTTGGTGTCTTAAGGCGTATACTCTTCTTCTGGCAATCTATAACTACCTCATGGTTAAACAACCAATCCATTCCTAGGATAACATCAAATTCCCCTAAGCGTATCGGAATCAAATTCACGCTTAACTTATGTCCCCTTATTTCCACACCACAATTGCTATGGATAAACTCTACAGGGATCACTTCTTTGTTTGCAACTTCTATGTTCATAGGGTTCTTTAACTTTTCACAGGGTAAGTTTAATCGTCTAGCAAATTCCTCAGACACAAATGAACAGGTAGCTCCCGAATCAAACAATACATATGCATTTATATTATTGATCGGAATTATACCTGACACCACCTCCTTTGATGCAACTGCGTCTTGCACAGTTATGTTGAAAGTTCGGGCTGTCGGCTTGCTCTGCTGCGTTGGCCCTCCAATTGTTAACTTTGGGGTACTGCTTCTGTTTTCACTTCCTCTGTCAGTATTCTTCTTAAATGGGCAATCCTTAAACCGATGTCCCGTTCCCCCACAAGAAAAGCAACCTCCCTTCTTTGGTTTAGGACAATTTGGTGAGATATGTCCTTCCTGACCGCAGTTATAACATACATTCTTACCCTTCATACACTCCCCAGAGTGATTCTTTCCACACTTACTACATGTTAACTTCTTTTGTGGCGTACTTCCTTGTTGAGTTCCCAAGTCATTACTAATGTTCCACTTACGCTTTTTACTGTTACTGCCACCACTGCTGGCACCCTGATGTCCACCTTCAATCTTCTTCTTGTTCTTCTCCCGGTTAAATTTAGATACTGCCTCACTACTACTTTCTGCAATGATAGCTTTTTCTTAACAGTGCTGAAAATGTAGCAATTTGTAGCACTGCAACTTTGCTGTGAATCCACGGCTTTAGCCCATTCTCAAACCTACGCGCCTTCCGTACTTCTGTATCTACTTGATGAGGTGCGAATCTGGCTAGCTCATTGAATTTTGCTGCATATTAGGCAACTGTCATATTTTCTTGCTTTAATTCAAGAAACTGCACTTCCATTCTGGCTTGCATAGCCTCCGAGAAATAATTTTCAAGAAACAATTCCTTAAATCTGGTCCAGGTTACTATACCTTCTCCAGCCCGAGTTTGATTGGATTCCCACCAGTAGTTCGCCTCTCCTTTCATCAAATACGTTGCAAAAGCTGTCTTTTGCTCCTCCGTAACCCTTGCAATGATAAAGGCCTTTTCAATTTCCTTCACCCAAATTTGGGCTTCTATGGGGTCTGTTGTTCCTTGAAATTCTGGCGGACCTACTTCTTTAAAATATTTAAAATTTGCCAATTGATTCCCTGGAGGATTTGCTGCTGCTGGTGCTCTATTCTGCATAGCCTCTGTCAACATATTCACAAAATCTTGCATTGGGTTTGGTGGGTTTGCTTGTTCCCTATCCCTATTTTCATTTTCAGTTTCTGCTCCTTCATTTACATTTCTCTGTAATCTCGGTATTCCTCTTCCTCTCCATCTTGGTGGCATTTTCTTGATTGAATAAAACCTTAAATTATTACTTTGAGTTTCCTGGTATGCCATAATTTATTAGTGTTTAAATTATAATATAAAATTTTAAAATCTAACCATTATATAATTAATGTGACGCCCCCAAATTCCAGGACCGCCACTTGGTCTCTCGAATTCGGTTCATCACGTGCTCATGGTAATACATCACAATAATAATAATTAAATATCATACGATCACAGCGGAAAATCTATTCTAGAATAATTTACAATGATTTATTATAATTATTCCCCCAAGTCTCGCAACCTACAGTACTTAATAGATTACATAATAATATCAGTTAACGACTTATTACATAATCTAACTTAAGCTTAAACATAATCAAATCTAGTCTTACTACATCATCTTCATACAATATTAATATATTTAAAACATAACAGACATAAGCTAGTTGGTAGCTTTGCCCTTGCCCTTATCAACGCCCGAAGGTTCACCATGCTCTGCCTTAACTGAAATGTTTTAGGGAAAGCAAGAATGAGCACAAATTGCCCAGCAAGTAATATACAATAAGGGTGAGTAATAAGATTCTCAATTCTCGAAAGGGTATAACAAGATTTGATAGTTCAAGAATAACAAGAATATCAACAGTTCTCAATATCAGTCGCTAAGGACAGGATAATATCAATATGATTCAATAATAAGTTAATTCAAGATTTCAAATAATTGAATACTGAGTAGTCACTACGGACTATGAACTTCTACTAGAATTGACAGTAATAAACTGAAAATCCAACAAAAACAGGTTCAACAGGTGATCAGCCTAAAGTACCCTTGTTATGCATAACAATCAACCATACTCAAGTGTGCACGTCGGTTCTCCGACAATTATATATTCCCTTCAAAGAAGGCTGTTCTTCTCAGTCAAATACAAGATCCCGCACCAATCAATTAGTTTGGGTCGCTTTTCAATAATATAAGTCTAGCCGAATCAAATGGCATAGACACTTTCACAATATTCAAGAACAATACTAAGTTCAACATGAATAATAGCTTTAATGAAATAAGAGTTCAAGTATGCTAATTCGATTCAACCGATTAAATAGGAAACTAGTTCGCAATACACAAGATAGGATACTTGCATAGTAAAAGAGTATAAGTTAGGAAACTTTCACAATCATAGATTTCCTTGCATAAAGTAAATGCGTCGGTTGGGATACTTGCACTTTAGAAGAGTGTAAGTAAGAGAACTTGCCTTTAGCGTAGTTTATCCACGAAAAGCAATCAACACTTTCGAATTCCTATCGTAATACAGTTACGTATATATATGATATTCATTAGTCATATAATTTAACTTCACATTTTCTCTTTGAATATACGATCAACACATAAGCTAAGTTTTACCTAGCTACACAGTTATATAGAATATAATTTCTATCCTTAACGTTCCTTCTTTAGAGTTTAAACGCATTCTCATATTATATAAGATCTCAACAATTAGCAAACATGCTTGCATATTATTAATATCACATAAGACCACAATCAATACTAAATATATTTCATTTTAGCAAGTTACGGCATCTCCTTAAGTTAACCGTCAAAAATCGGGTTCAAGTAACATCATATAATATCGCGTAGCATGTATTCATATTTAAAGGATACTTTCAAGCTTGTATAACTTTTCCAAATCCAATCGTACATGGTATAGGTTCTTAAGTTAATACTTAAAGCCATTCAAGGACACGAACTCATATGGTCTAACATGATTGCTTTTAAACACATAAGATATTCATATAACTTGTATTAGTCATGCTCATGAGTACTCGTATTGCATATATGTAGCTAGCATTGTTATTATCTTGAAAACATGCTTTGTTCATGCTAAACTTTAATCACGGCAACTAATCATAGTATATATATATGCATGACACATGAATGAGTCTAAGAGTACTATCACATGTGTCCATAAATATCAGAATTTAAATCTCCACATATCGTGTTAATGCTCATGTGCAAGGCTTGTATTTCTATTGGTGAATCTTACTAATAGAGCCTAACATGTTCATGCTTCCTTACGAACTATATAAACACAATTTAAGGCTTCATTCATATATTTCAAAGTTATCTAAACATGCTCATAACATCAAAATGACTATATAGCATTTACATGATCATATCCACCTTCAAACTTATATTTTTGTTAGGAATGAGCACTAGTTAGGTTCACATGTTCACATTCTATTACGGAACCAATATAGATAAGCTAACATGCACTTCATGTGTCTCTAGGTGGTACTAACGTGCTTGCAAGGTCAGTATGTAAACATGCTTTATATATGTTAACGTCGTTTATGAAACTTTAAATTCGTTTCCAAACTATGTGTCGTTTGGTTAACCATGTATGCTAATATACTAGAACATGCTTACATTGCCTCATTAGGTTTATATATATGTGTTAATCATGCTCCCATGCTTGTTTAAACAAAAATCAAACAATTGGTGCATAGCAGTTTTGTTGCAGAATGCAGAAAACTGAACACAGAGGCTGGCGCTGCGGCGCGGCACAGTAGCTTAATACTGGCGCTGCGGCGCGAGTGGCGCTGCGGCGCGGGCTGCGGCGCGTGTGGCACTGCGGCGCGGGCTGCGGTGCTGCGGCGTCGAGGCAGTTTTCTGGTTCAGACTGCAGCGAAAACCGACCCAAAACCTCCCCTCTCATCGAATTTCAACATACCCAGACTTGTTTAACCTACTAACACATACATGTATGCTTATATAACAGTCAATAGTAATTATCAATTCCCAATTTCATGAACTCTAACTTAATTTATGAATTTCATGTATTTACAGAAATTGAAGAGGAACAATGGAAATGAAAGACTATTCAGTGGTTCCATCATGTGGGTATGTTCATATAACAACAATATAAGGGGTCTACAAACCAATCATGAACCAATTTGGCATAATCAAGAATTTCAACAAAACTCAGAGAACAACAATGGAGTTCTGTTGACAGAAAATGAAAATGAAGACACGAAGAGGATTTATACCTCTGTTATGGAGTAAGCTTGCTGATGCTACTATAGAAATTCCTTCTGAACTAAATAGGCAATCACAGTATACTCTCTTCTCTTAGAAATATTTCAGCAATGAAATGAAGGTGCAGGGAGTTCCTTTATATAGAAGAATGAATACACAGTCCAAGCTTCTAACTCCCAAATCAAACTAACGGATTGTCAAATTGCATGAAGGTTATAGAATGGTAGGTATTTAGTTGTTATAATCCATCATTAAAACCACTCCCTTGCTCATCATTGCTACAAGGCTATGGAAATTTACTGAGTTCAAGGAGAAGCAATAGGCTTAGGCCATAATGGTTGTGCACGTGAATGAGGGAAAGGAGAGTGACTATTATATTGGGACAAGCCAAGCAAATCTCAGCATTCTTACAAATGGACTATATGCTACACTTATGTTATATATTATATGTACTCTTAGGTTATAATTACAATGTTCTCCCCATAATGTAATAAATGCAATTTGAATACATATAATCTATGTATATTTTATCTTACCGATATAATACAATCGGATACTACCACATTACATTATATCATATATTATTAAATTGTTCACCATATATTCATGATGTCTCACTTTATTAAAATTAATAGTTTATAATATGTTCATGATATATTATACAGTGTATTCTCACATATTTATTGTCACATCAGTATTATCATGCATTCATAACATATAGTTTTAACATAATCACATTATGCTTCATGTAATATATGGTTTCTATGTGTAATATATTCGCATTGCATTATATAACATAGTTTATGTATATACATGCATGGTCACACTTAAGTGTCTCTCTACACTATATAATATAGTTGTATTCCATATACTTTATATATTCAAATATTACACATTTGCACATATCAATTAATATAATCTTATTATATTAATCACTCACTTATTTATTTTATTATTCATAATGTCAAATAAATAAACTATTTATCTCGTTGATTAATTAACAATAATATTAATTAATTTGTTCATCATTGACTATTAATTATACCAAATTAATAATCATAGGATTAATTATCACATTAACAAATATAAATCTCAGCACAATTATAAACAAGTGGATTATGATTATTATATTTCTTGCAATAATAATCACATATTATTAATCAACCATAATTAATATCCCACAACAATCAATTAATATTCTCTAATAACAATTAACAATTAATTAATTGTTCCCTTGAAAATTCTTCGTTAATTAATATAATTATTAATATTTCCCATCACTGTGCCACACTAGGCTCTCAACGAGTTTATCGTAAACTCCACATTTTTCTCAATTGTCATAGATATTCAATTTAATATAATTGAATTAATCATTCTCATAACACAAAATCATTTATATTCAAATAAATTCTCATTTCCATTAATATATTTATTTAATAATATATGAAAATTCTCGGGTATTACATCCTCCCCCCCTTATAAAAATTCCGTCCCGGAATTGCTACAAGGTTACACAAATAGATGGGGATAGTCCCTCATCATCCTATCTTCTAACTCCCACGTTGCCTCCTCGACATCGTGGTTACGCCAAAGTACTTTTACAGATGAAATAACTTTATTTCTCAAAGTTTGTTCTTTCCTATCTAATATTTGGATAGGAATTTCTTCATACGCCAAGTTCTTCTCCACTTGAATGGGCTCATAAGAAATCACGTGCTTGTAGTCGGCCTTTTACGGTCGCAACACGGAAATGTGGAACACGTTGTGGATATGCTCCAACTCGGGTGGTAACGCAACTTTGTATGCCACTTTGCCCACTCGCTTCAGTATCTCGAACGGTCCTATGAATCTTGGACTCAATTTTCCTTTCTTGCCGAAACGGATTTTTCCCTTCCATGGAGATACCTTCAAGAATACGAAACTGCCGACTTTGAAGTCTCGGTCCTGCCGATGCAAATCTGCGTATTTCTTCTGGCGATCTTGAGCTGCTACGAGTCTGGCTCTTATCACTGTCACCATGTCTACGGTTTGTTGAACTAACTCTGGTCCGAGTATTCGTCGTTCTCCGACTTCGTCCCAACATAACGGCGTTCTGCACTTTCTCCCGTAAAGAGCTTCGTACGGTGGCATGCCAATACTCGCATGGTAGCTATTATTATATGCGAATTCTACTAAGGGTAGGTGGTCGTCCCAATTTCCCTTAAAATCCATCACGCAAGTCCTAAGCATGTCTTCTAGCGTTTGTATTGTTCGCTCACTTTGTCCGTCTGTTTGAGGATGATAAGCTGTACTCAACCTCAACTGCGTTCCCATTCTTTCCTGCAAACTCTTCCAAAAATTGGACGTGAAGCGCGGATCTCGATCAAAGACAATTGACACCGGCACTCCATGTCGTGAAATAATTTCTTTTACATATAGGCTTGCTAATTGGTTCAAACTGTAGCGGATCTTGATTGGTAGAAAGTGTGCGGTCTTCGTTAGTCGATCCACGATAACCCAAATAGCATCATAACCTTTCTGTGTAACTGGAAGTCCTACCACGAAGTCCATGGTAATATGTTCCCATTTCCACTCTGGTATTTCTAACGGTTGTAGTAAACCACTTGGCCGCTGATGCTCTGCTTTAACGCGTTGGCAAGTCAAGCATTTACTGACGCACTCTGCGACTTCCCGTTTCAAATTAGGCCACCAAAAATGTTGCCTTAGATCTCGGTACATCTTTGTGCCTCCCGGATGAACGGAATATGTCGTATTGTGTGCCTCGTGCAAAATCTCTTCCCTCAACTCGGTTACTGCTGGTACCCACACTCTCCCTTCAAATCTTAAAATACCGTCTTTATCCATTCGAAATTTTTCTTCCTCACTTTCTGTGATCATCTTTCGGATTTTCTCACACTCTTCATCCTTTTCCTGAGCTTCCTTTACTCTATTCAACAACGTCGGACAAGCTTCCATTACAATTAACTTTTCACCAGACTTTTCTGGTCCTTTTACTTCTATCTCCAATTTTTCCATCTCTCTTATCAACTCTTCCTGAGTCGTCAAATTAAACAACTTCTCCCTTCCTTTCCTGCTCAGAGCGTCGGCAACCACATTTGCCTTTCCCGGGTGATAAAGAATATCGCAGTCATAGTCTTTGATTAATTCTAACCACCTTCTCTGCCGCATGTTTAACTCCTTCTGTGTGAAGATATATTTCAGACTTTTGTGGTCCGTGTATATCTCACATTTTTCTCCGTATAGATAATGTCTCCATATCTTTAACGCAAAAACTACTGCCGCTAACTCTAAGTCATGAGTAGGGTATCGTTTTTCGTAATCCTTCAATTGTCGTGACGCATATGCAATAACCTTGCCATGTTGCATGAGCACACAGCCAAGCCCCTTGTGCGATGCATCACTACACACCGCAAAATTTCCCGCATCATCTGGTAATGATAACACAGGTGTTTCGCTCAATCTCCTTTTCAGTTCTTGAAAACTTTCTTCGCATTTGTCGGTCCATACAAATTTCACCGTCTTTCTAGTCAAATTGGTCAACGGGGTTGCTATCTTAGAAAAATCTTGGATGAATCTTCGATAGTACCCAGCTAACCCTAGAAAGCTTCTCACCTCCGTCGGTGTTCTCGGTTGTTCCCAATTACTTACTGCTTCAACCTTCGCAGGGTCTACAGAGATTCCATTCTTATCCACCACGTGGCCTAAGAATTGAACCTTCTTCATCCAAAATTCGCACTTAGAAAATTTTGCATACATCTTCTCCTTCCTTAGTGCCTCCAAAATAATCTTTAGATGTTCGGCGTGTTCTTCCTCTGTCTTCGAGTAGATCAAAATGTCATCGATAAAGACCACTACAAATTTATCCAAGTATGGCTTGAAAACTCGGTTCATCAAGTCCATAAATGCTGCCGGAGCATTAGTCAATCCGAATGACATTACCAAAAACTCGTAGTGTCCATAACGGGTTCGAAACGCAGTCTTTGGTATGTCCTCATCCCGTACCTTCAGTTGATGATATCCTGTTCGTAGGTCAATCTTTGACAAACACTTTGCTCCCTTCAGTTGATCAAATAAGTCGTCTATCCTCGGTAGCGGATATCGATTCTTGATCGTTACTCTGTTCAATTCTCGATAATCGATACAGAGTCTCATCGATCCGTCCTTCTTCTTAACGAATAGTACTGGTGCTCCCCAAGGAGAAACACTCGGTCGAATGTAACCCTTATCCAACAACTCTTGCAATTGTATCATCAATTCCTTCATTTCTACTGGCGCCATACGATATGGAGCTTTCGAAATCGGTGCCGTTCCCGGTGCTAAGTCTATTACGAATTCGATTTCTCTGTCTGGCGGAAGACCAGGCAGATCGTCCGGAAACACATCTTGGAATTCATTAACTACGTATATATCCTTAATTTCTACTCCCTTTTTCCGAGTATCAACGATGTAAGCTAAATATCCTACACATCCTTTCCTTAACAATTTCTTGGCCTGCATCATCGTAACGCAACACGATTGCTTAAGCGATGAGCTACCATAAAACACTACCTTAGACTTACTCGGAGTCTGAAGGTTCACACATTTGTTCTGACAGTCAATTAACGCAGCATGGTTATACAACCAATCCATTCCCAGTATTACGTCAAATTCTCCCAGCCTAATAGGAATCAAGTCTATGCTCAGTTCATGTTTACTAATATTTGCGCGATAATTTCGATAAATGTATTCTACAGGGATCACTTCCTTATTAGCAACTTCTATGATCAAAGGATTTTCTAATAGTTCTCGAGGTGTACTAAGTCTACTAGCAAATTATTCAGATACAAAAGAACAGGTGGCACCCGAATCAAATAATACATAAGCATTTATATCATTGATTGGGATTATACCTGACACCACATCCTTCGCAGCCACTGCGTCTTGGACGGTCATGTTAAAGGTTCTGGCGGTTGGGCGGTTGGATTGTGCCGGTCCACCGATCATCAGCTTGTTGCCTCCTTGCTGATTACTACCCCCGCCACTTCCCTTCTTTGGGCAGTCCTTAATTCGGTGCTCCGTCGAGCCACACACAAAGCATCCTTGTATCTTTTTCGGTTTCAAACAGTTGGGCGAGATGTGCCCTTCCTGTCCGCAGTTGTAGCAAGTGCCACGTCCCTTCCAGCACTCGCCCTGGTGATTCTTCCCACACTTCGGGCATCCTTCAGCCCTCTTCTTGAAACCTCCACGAAAATTCCCTGATTGATTATTGTTGTTGTTTTTGTTGTTGTTGTTGTTGTTGTTGTCCCACTTTCTCTTTCCCAAGTTGCTTCCTCCGCTACTGCTTCCTCCCGTACGATTCTCTCCTCCAGTATTCTTTTCTTTGTTATACAGACTTAAGGCCTCACTGCCACCTTCCGCAATGATTGCCTTCTCCAGTAATGTTGCAAAGGAATCAATTTGAAGAACTGATACCTTATTGAACAGCCATGGCTTCAACCCTTGTTCAAAGCGTCTAGCCTTCCTCTCTTCATCACCAACTTGGTGCTCCGCAAATCGCTCTAGTTCATTAAACCTAGCCGCGTATTGCGCCACCGTCATCTCACCTTGTTTTAACTCTAGGAATTTCACCTCCATCCTATTCTTCATACTCTTTGGAAAGTAATTCTCGAAGAACAGTGTCTTAAACTTATCCCAAGCTATTATCCCTTCTCCAGCTCTTTGTTGATTAGCCTCCCACCAGTAGTTCGCTTCTCCCCTCATCATGTACGTGGCAAACACCGTCTTCTGATCTTCGCCTACGCTAGCTATAGTGAAAGCTTTTTCGATCTCTTTGATCCACGTTTGTGCGACGATTGGGTCAGTATTTCCCTCGAACTCCGGGGGTCCTACACTCTTAAAGTCTTTAAAGGTTGTTACTGGCACAGTTTGAGGGTTCGGGCGAACGGGTTCATTGTTCCTTCCCCTTAAGGCTTCTCCTAACAAGTCTACCAGTTTCTGGATCGGGTCTACTTGTTCTCTCTCATTGTTAACGGATTCTTCGGGTGCAGTCAATCTACGTCTGGGCGGCATTATCTGCATCACAATTTTTCATTTTATTATTATTCAAGTATATCACTTAAGTATTTCTTTTAATACTAAAAGAATAAATTTATAACACGTTTCTAAAATCAACTCCATTTATATTCATATGCCATTTCATTACATGATTTTCCTAGCATACCGCTATAAATGTTATCACATATATCCCCTAATATCACAAAAGACGGGGAATATACCAACCTACTACCATACTACCCTTCTAACAAAAGCTAACTCGGGGTTTACATCATCATCCCACATCTTACATAAAAGATCGGGATTACAACATAGTATATACAATACATAAAGACACAACTAGTACTACCTCTAGACTGACTAAGGAAATCTCATCCCATCATCCCGCGCTCCACTGCGCTCTTGTACTCCAACTGTGCTATATACGCAACCAGCTCTCGGCTCAAGGTATGTAGAGTCTGTCCCTGTTCTGCCGGGTAGTGGTACACACCATCAATCACCCTTTCAAAAGCTGAACGGAACACATACCCCATCTTGTTCATCTTTCTCTTCTTGCACCTGACCTCGTCCTCAAGGTCGTCAGCTCTCTCATTGGACGCTTCCCACTTCTCCTCGAAGTGTAACCTATCCATCACCTCCAACGCTAGCTAAGTACGGAGTGCCTCTTTCTCAGTCTTCTCACTCAGTTCCCTCTGCTCAACCTCTTCTAGCTTCTCTGCCAAATCTGCATTCCTAGCCACTGACCCGTGAAATAGAGTCCCCATCTGGATCCCTGCCTCCCTACGGTAGGCAATCTCCACCTCTAACTCTTGCATAGCCAGCTTCCTCTGGTGGTCCTCGTCCCTCAGCTTTTGGAACTCAGACTCTCTCTCGTGGGCCTCTGCCTCCAGCTCCTGAACTCTACAGTCTAACTCTAGGATCCGCTCCTTATACTCTCCTAGCATCTGCTCCTCTATAGTAGCCTCATCAGAGTCCTCTACTGGCTCATCCTCCATCGGTTCCTCCTCTGGATCAGACTCTATCTCAATCTCGTCCTCGTCGTCAGACTCGAATGGTGCAACAGCCTGCACTGGTGTAGCCTCTAGAGGTGCCTCGTATACTACATGTATATCCCTGGGCTCCTCCTCTGTAACTCTACTAGGTACCCCTGTGTCTGTCATCCTACACTCACAAACACAAGACAAGAAATAGCATCTCCATTAGAATGTTAAACAAAATATAAGTTCATTGTATAGAATGAAGTTACATTTCATAACAGACTAAGTCTCTCAAGGAAAACTCTACATGAGTTTTATCTCCTTCCTAACTTCTAAGTTCACCTAAGTTATAGTCTAAGGACACTCGTTCCTAAGGTTTATAACTACGGCTTTGATACCAACCTGTGACGCCCCCAAATTCCAGGACCGCCACTTGGTCTCTCGAATTCGGTTCATCACGTGCTCATGGTAATACATCACAATAATAATAATTAAATATCATACGATCACAGCAGAAAATTTATTCTAGAATAATTTACAATGATTTATTATAATTATTCCCCCAAGTCTCGCAACCTACAGTACTTAATAGATTACATAATAATATCAGTTAACGACTTATTACATAATCTAACTTAAGCTTAAACATAATCAAATCCAGTCTTACTACATCATCTTCATACAATATTAATATATTTAAAACATAACAGACATAAGCTAGTTGGTAGCTTTGCCCTTGCCCTTATCAACACCCGAAGGTTCACCATGCTCTGCCTTAACTGAAATGTTTTAGGGAAAGCAAGAATGAGCACAAATTGCCCAGCAAGTAATATACAATAAGGGTGAGTAATAAGATTCTCAATTCTTGAAAGGGTATAACAAGATTTGATAGTTCAAGAATAACAAGAATATCAACAGTTCTCAATATCAGTCGCTAAGGAAAGGATAATATCAATATGATTCAATAATAAGTCAATTCAAGATTTCAAATAATTGAATACTGAGTAGTCACTACGGACTATGAACTTCTACTAGAATTGACAGTAATAAACTGAAAATCCAACAAAAACAGGTACAACAGGTGATCAGCCTAAAGTACCCTTGTTATGCATAACAATCAACCATACTCAAGTGTGCACGTCGGTTCTCCGACAATTATATATTCCCTTCAAAGAAGGTTGTTCTTCTCAGTCAAATACAAGATCCCGCACCAATCAATTAGTTTGGGTCGCTTTTCAATAATATAAGTCTAGCCGAATCAAATGGCATAGACACTTTCACAATATTCAAGAACAATACTAAGTTCAACATGAATAATAGCTTTAATGAAATAAGAGTTCAAGTATGCTAATTCGATTCAACCGATTAAATAGGAAACTAGTTCGCAATACACAAGATAGGATACTTGCATAGTAAAAGAGTATAAGTTAGGAAACTTTCACAATCATAGATTTCCTTGCATAAAGTAAATGCGTCGGTTGGGATACTTGCACTTTAGAAGAGTGTAAGTAAGAGAACTTGCCTTTAGCGTAGTTTATCCACGAAAAGCAATCAACACTTTCGAATTCCTATCGTAATATAGTTACGTATATATATGATATTCATTAGTCATATAATTTAACTTCACATTTTCTCTTTGAATATACGATCAACACATAAGCTAAGTTTTACCTAGCTACACAGTTATATAGAATATAATTTCTATCCTTAACGTTCCTTCTTTAGAGTTTAAACGCATTCTCATATTATATAAGATCTCAACAATTAGCAAACATGCTTGCATATTATTAATATCACATAAGACCACAATCAATACTAAATATATTTCATTTTAGCAAGTTACGGCATCTCCTTAAGTTAACCGTCAAAAATCGGGTTCAAGTAACATCATATAATATCGCGTAGCATGTATTCATATTTAAAGGATACTTTCATGCTTGTATAACTTTTCCAAATCCAATCGTACATGGTATAGGTTCTTAAGTTAATACTTAAAGCCATTCAAGGACACGAACTCATATGGTCTAACATGATTGCTTTTAAACACATAAGATATTCATATAACTTGTATTAGTCATGCTCATGAGTACTCGTATTGCATATATGTAGCTAGCATTGTTATTATCTTGAAAACATGCTTTGTTCATGCTAAACTTTAATCACGGCAACTAATCATAGTATATATATATGCATGACACATGAATGAGTCTAAGAGTACTATCACATGTGTCCATAAATATCAGAATTTAAATCTCCACATATCGTGTTAATGCTCATGTGCAAGGCTTGTATTTCTATTGGTGAATCTTACTAATAGAGCCTAACATGTTCATGCTTCCTTACGAACTATATAAACATAAGTTAAGGCTTCATTCATATATTTCAAAGTTATCTAAACATGCTCATAACATCAAAATGACTATATAGCATTTACATGATCATATCCACCTTCAAACTTATATTTTTGTTAGGAATGAGCACTAGTTAGGTTCACATGTTCACATTCTATTACGGAACCAATATAGATAAGCTAACATGCACTTCATGTGTCTCTAGGTGGTACTAACGTGCTTGCAAGGTCAGTATGTAAACATGCTTTATATATGTTAACGTCGTTTATGAAACTTTAAATTCGTTTCCAAACTATGTGTCGTTTGGTTAACCATGTATGCTAATATACTAGAACATGCTTACATTGCCTCATTAGGTTTATATATATGTGTTAATCATGCTCCCATGCTTGTTTAAACAAAAATCAAACAATTGGTGCATAGCAGTTTTGTTGCAGAATGCAGAAAACTGAACACAGAGGCTGGCGCTGCGGCGCGGCACAGTAGCTTAATACTGGCGCTGCGGCGCGAGTGGCGCTGCGGTGCGGGCTGCGGCGCGTGTGGCACTGCGGCGCGGGCTGCGGCGCTGCGGCGTCGAGGCAGTTTTCTGGTTCAGACTGCAGCGAAAACCGACCCAAAACCTCCCATCTCATCGAATTTCAACATACCCAGACTTGTTTAACCTACTAACACATACATGTATGCTTATATAACAGTCAATAGCAATTATCAATTCCCAATTTCATGAACTCTAACTTAATTTATGAATTTCATGTATTTACAGAAATTGAAGAGGAACAATGGAAATGAAAGACTATTCAGTGGTTCCATCATGTGGGTATGTTCATATAACAACAATATAAGGGGTCTACAAACCAATCATGAACCAATTTGGCATAATCAAGAATTTCAACAAAACTCAGAGAACAACAATGGAGTTCTGTTGACAGAAAATGAAAATGAAGACACGAAGAGGATTTATACCTCTGTTATGGAGTAAGCTTGCTGATGCTACTATAGAAATTCCTTCTGAACTAAATAGGCAATCACAGTATACTCTCTTCTCTTAGAAATATTTCAGCAATGAAATGAAGGTGCAGGGAGTTCCTTTATATAGAAGAATGAATACACAGTCCAAGCTTCTAACTCCCAAATCAAACTAACGGATTGTCAAATTGCATGAAGGTTATAGAATGGTAGGTATTTAGTTGTTATAATCCATCATTAAAACCACTCCCTTGCTCATCATTGCTACAAGGCTATGGAAATTTACTGAGTTTAAGGAGAAGCAATAGGCTTAGGCCATAATGGTTGTGCACGTGAATGAGGGAAAGGAGAGTGACTATTATATTGGGACAAGCCAAGCAAATCTCAGCATTCTTACAAATGGACTATATGCTACACTTATGTTATATATTATATGTACTCTTAGGTTATAATTACAATGTTCTCCCCATAATGTAATAAATGCAATTTGAATACATATAATCTATGTACATTTTCTCTTACCGATATAATACAATCGGATACTACCACATTACATTATATCATATATTATTAAATTGTTCACCATATATTCATGATGTCTCACTTTATTAAAATTAATAGTTTATAATATGTTCATGATATATTATACAGTGTATTCTCACATATTTATTGTCACATCAGTATTATCATGCATTCATAACATATAGTTTTAACATAATCACATTATGCTTCATGTAATATATGGTTTCTATGTGTAATATATTCGCATTGCATTATATAACATAGTTTATGTATATACATGCATGGTCACACTTAAGTGTCTCTCAACACTATATAATATAGTTGTATTCCATATACTTTATATATTCAAATATTGCACATTTGCACATATCAATTAATATAATCTTATTATATTAATCACTCACTTATTTATTTTATTATTCATAATGTCAAATAAATAAACTATTTATCTCGTTGATTAATTAACAATAATATTAATTAATTTGTTCATCATTGACTATTAATTATACCAAATTAATAATCATAGGATTAATTATCACATGAACAAATATAAATCTCAGCACAATTATAAACGAGTGGATTATGATTATTATATTTCTTGCAATAATAATCACATATTATTAATCAACCATAGTTAATATCCCACAACAATCAATTAATATTCTCTAATAACAATTAACAATTAATTAATTGTTCACTTGAAAATTCTTCGTTAATTAATATAATTATTAATATTTCCCATCACTGTGCCACACTAGGCTCTCAACGAGTTTATCGTAAACTCCACATTTTTCTCAATTGTCATAGATATTCAATTTAATATAATTGAATTAATCATTCTCATAACACAAAATCATTTATATTCAAATAAATTCTCATTTCCATTAATATATTTATTTAATAATATATGAAAATTCTCGGGTATTACAATTAACACATTGGATTTTTAAAATTCAGCTTACTGAATTAACATATTAGCAGATAGACAATATACTATCTTAAGTCTCCTACTTATTACATAATCATACACATAATCATATAACTGCATTTATATTCATATACCAAATCTTAGTGTTACACACTTACATGCCTGGCATATTTCTATAAATGCTACCATCCCATTTTAAATAACAAAAGATGGGAGTCACTTAAGTCATTCTTTCCTACCTACATAAGTGGAAATACAACCTATAGACAAACTACCTCGCACCTGCTGAGGCTAATAAAAAAACCCTAGTAAACCAAAAGTAGTACTAGTGCATCTATTTACATAATATATCTACCAACATCACTGTGATAGTAGTGTGCATACAAGCTAATCATGTATGATGATAAAGCACATACTTTGTAAACAATCTTATTTATTTATTAATAAAATATTTATTTATTAAAGGCATTTAATTATCTACATGGTGCTGTTTTTATAATATGTAAATAACCCATAGTTTTAAGCAATGCTTTTAGAATCATGATGTTGATCATGCTAATGAGATCTAAATTCTTAGAAAGCTTTAAAACTAAAATAGTTCCCAATCGTGGGATTACTAAAATGGGATTAGTAAATCCGGATAGATTGGTACATATGTTGCTTGCTCATTGGATGAGGATGACTGATCTCATGGTCATTTGTGTGGAGACACTAAAGCAAGTATGTAGGTGCTTATTGGAGAATAAGTTCACTGAACGTGACTCGCTATGGAATACCTAATGGAGTTTTACTCGCCTGTCAATAGGAATTCCTAATGTGATAGTAGTACATGTGATCCTTGGACTTGAGATCATCATAATATCTTGTATGTAACAAATTATACTTTGACTAATTCCTTAAGGCCTTTTAAGGTATATATAGGGTATGCTTGGGTGTAATGAGTTACATATGGAGATAATGAATGATCAATAAAGAATCTACCACCTCTAGTAAAAGAGGAGATATGTCCTATGTGATTCGTTAAATGACAACTCAGGAATCCTTGGCCAAGGTAGAATGAAATTAGAAAGAGGTTTCTAATTTGCATTATTTGGAGTTGTGCATTTTCTAATCGAAATACATATGATTAAATAAATTAAGACTTGACAGTAAATCCATGTCTTATATTTAATTGGGACATTGTATGGTGGAAGGATTGAATTGTACGGTAACTATTAACTCACAGGTTCTTTTATGATTAATGTTGAAATCTATATTATCTGGAAAGTCGTTGATCGCTAGGGAGGCTTATCCCTATTGTAGAATAAATGTTATTTATTTAAATAGATTATTAGTTTAATTTGTTTATTTAAATAAGATTAGAATTGTTCTAATTGATTTATTCACAACCGGTTTCATATGGAGAACCTAAAGGGTCACACCATAAAAGGAAGAAGAATTATTTAAGAAGAAAATGGCATGATAGTAATAATGCATTAAGTATAATTAATTTAATCTATGATGATAGAATAAATTAAATAGCTTAATGTTTATTATTTAATATTTTAGAAATATTAAATATAAATTAATAAGAGGAGTCTTATTAATATTATTATTATTATTTTAATTCTAAAGGAGTTTAGGAATTAATATAATATCAGTACTCTCTCTCAATCCTAATAAAGATTAGGATATAAATTAATTAAAAGTATTTAATTAATTAATTAAATAAAACCCTATTCTAATTGGATTAGGAGGGTTAACCTAATATCTATATAAGAGAGTCTTATATCATAAATAAGGGATGGTAAAAATTTTCCAAGAGTTGGGAGTACACATATTCTATAGAGATAGAAACAAGGGTTAAGCCAATAACCCATCTTCTTGAGTTCTTCATCTTCCTTGGTGGATCACCGTTAGAGGCCAAACATTTGGGTGGCTGACATTATTCAAGGGAAGGAGCCACTATCAGAGGAATCAAAGGAATCAAATGAGTAGAACTTGTACCTGAGGAAGCTTAGATCTTCAAAGGTATAATTCCATGTTCTCTCTTTTCTGTTATTGATAACAAGCACAAAGCATGATCATGGTTATGGGTTTGTATAAATTTTGAAAACCTAGTTTTTACGCTTCCACCCTATTTATGTGATTTGATTGCATGATTGCGTTACATACAAACCCAACAGTGGTATCAGAGCCTAACTTTGTGCTAATTATCAATTTTATAATTCCATGTATGAATTGATGTGAGAATTGGATCGTTTTTCTGGACAAAAATCATTTTCTGCAAGTTTCTGCGACGAACGGTGCAGCTGCGCAGCTGCCCAGTTCATTACTGGCGCAGCTACGCCGGTCTGCAAAAACTGCTGCTTCCGTCTACCTGCGCAGCTGCGCAGCTGCCCAGTTCATTACTGGCGCAGCTGCGCCGGTACCTGGACAGACCCTGAAAATTGATTTTAATTAATTAAGTAAACTGTTTATTTAATTGATAAAGTTTTAAAATAAAGAAGTTTATTTTATCTGAAATATGATTTCAGAATGCTAAAATTAAAGGAGTTTAATATGGATTTATTTTTGATTAAAATAAAAGAGTTTATTTTGTTTCAAAAATAAAATTTAGCAAAACTTTTGTCCATTAAATAACATCGATCCATATATGGAATAGCATTGTTATTCATGAGATGAATGGATATTTATTGATGTATATGTTGATGTGTATGATAATAAATGAGGTTGATTATGGACTATGACCAATGTGATTGGATTTTATTTTGGATGAATGCTTGAATGTATGAGTTTTATAAAATGGGGTCTGCGTACCTCGTCTTCTCTAGTTTTATTCTCGATGTAAATTCTATCTCCTTTCTATGTACTTCCCCTTGACTGCTGATCAAGGTTTCTATTTAATTTTAAATAGTTAATGTAATAGAGATAGTTAGAATTATTTTGAAGAAATTGGAGACCAAGGAGCAAGGAACGCATGAAGACTCGTTTGTATGGAGCCCGGGTTTAAATGTAATAGTTACATTTAAAATTTAAATTCTTGCACTCCTAGGTTTGACCTTTTGGTTCACTTGGTGGCTCTAGTGAACCAAACTAGAATAAAAGTCCATAATCAATCCGGGTAGAATATAGTATTCTATATTGCATGCTAAATATTATATATATTATATTTTATACAAACATGCTTCGCATGTTTAATAAAATGACGCTTATTTTATATATATATATGTGAATGCGCGCTTAAAAAGATGAGACAAATAATAACAAACCCCTCAAAGAAATAATATTAAGTCTGAAGCGTTCAAATGATATTTGGAATATCGAACGTCGCCTTCTAGCATGATTAGTTAATAGAGTATTAAATATTTAATATGAGTTTGTTGTGCTATCCACAAGGCGAGTATTGAATATTTAAGATGTTAATTAATCACATTTGATGCTTATCAAGAAAATTGAACGATCTAGTCTTGTTGTGCTATCCACAAGGACGAAAATTTTTCTTTTTTGAATTTATGGAAGTGCTAGGCTGGACTTAACTTAAATCATTTTAGTTCGGATGTGCACACACATGACCATTATGATTTAAGAGGCAAAATAAAAGGAGTTACATGGTGATGTAATTGACAAGAGTTGTCTACCTATTTATTTGTATATCGCTTGTTGTGCTATCCACAAGGTTATATACATTTGAAATGGGATCCTTAATCTCACTAGCAAATCTTTAATTAGATGTTGCCGAACTATATGAGTGAGGGTAATATAGTTTGATGAAAATAGTGGGAGATACCAATTTAAAATAAAGACCTAAATTTATTTTGGTATGCAAAGTTAATAAAATGAATGTTTGCTAAAATGTTGTCTTTTCACATGCAGAATTTTAAAAATGTCAAAATCACTAATCTCACTACGAAGCATACTTGATGCAAATAAGCTTACCGGCCCGAATTATGAGGACTGGCTAAGAAATCTGAGAATTGTTCTCACTGCTGAAAAGATTTCTTATGTCCTAAATTCCACTATCCCTGGAACTGTTCCAGAAACAGCCTCTGAGGAAGAGATTGCCATCATTGTAAAGTGGCAAGATGATGCATCTGTGGCTCAATGCATCATGCTCGCATCCATGAATAACGAGCTCCAGCGTCAGCACGAAAAAATGGATGCTCCTGCTATGCTGCTTCACCTCAAGGAGTTGTATGGTGAACAGAGTAGGACTGCTAGATATGAGATATCTAAGGAGCTCTTCCGATCTCGGATGACCGAGGGCACTGCCGTCGAGACTCATGTTCTGAAGGTAATCAATTTGATTGAACGCCTTGGACAGCTTGGGTTCGTCATGGATGGGGAGTTGAGTCAAGACTTGGTCTTGCAGTCACTCCCTGAGACCTTCTCGCAGTTTGTGGTTAATTTTCACATGAATAAACTAGATGTCAGCTTACCTGAGCTGCTTAACATGCTGAAAACTGCAGAAGGTCACTTCTCATCCAAGAAGAACCATGTCTTGATGGTGGATTCTTCCAATAAAAGGAAGAGGCCCAAGGTGTCTTCTGAAAAGAAGAAATCTAAGAAGGCTAAGGGAAAAGGGAAAGAAAAGGAGCAAAAGAAACCTGAACCAGCTAAAGGAATGTGCTTTCATTGCAATGAGCCGGGACATTGGAAGAGGAACTGCAAGAAGTTTCTAGCAGAGAAGAAGCTTGGAGAAGCTTCGACTTCCAATCAAGGTTTGTTTATGATTGAAATTAATTTTTCTGAAAGTCATAATTCTACTTGGGTATTGGATACCGGTTGTGGTTCTCACATATGTAATAATGTGCAGGGACTGGTCAGAAGTAGAAAGCTGAACAAAGATGAGGTGATCCTACGAGTGGGAAATGGAGCAAAAGTTGCTGCATTAGCTGTAGGAACTTATTGTTTAGCAATGCCTTCGGGCAAATCCATTTATCTTAATAATTGTTATTATGTTCCGAATATTATTAAAAACATTATTTCAATTTCTGTATTGGATATGGAAGGTTTTGACGTTATTATAAAGAACAATGGTTGTTCTATTTATAAAGACGATGTTTTATATGGTATTGGAAATTTGCGAAATGGACTTTATACACTTGACTTACAAGAAAATATATTTCAAATTGAACAAACTAAGAAAAGGAAAAGAGATGATATTAATTATACCTACATGTGGCACTATAGACTCGGTCATATCAATGAAACAAGATTATCCAAGTTGCATAAAGATGGACTCCTCGAGCTACCCGATTATGAATCATATCCAACTTATGAATCTTGTCTCATGGGTAAAATGACTAAATCTCCTTTTAGTGAAAAAGGAGAGAGAGTTACAGAGTTGTTGGCATTGATTCACACAGACGTTTGTGGACCTATGACAACAAGTGCACGGGGTGGGTATTCTTATTTTATTACTTTCACTGATGATCACTCAAGATTTGGATATGTGTATTTAATGAAATACAAATCAGAATCATTTGAAAAGTTCAAAGAGTTCAGAAGTGAAGTAGAGAAACAAACGGGCAAGAGTATTAAGATACTTCGATCAGATCGAGGTGGAGAATACTTAAGCAGTGAGTTTCTCAATTGTCTCAGAGAAAATGGTATAATCTCACAATGGACTCCTCCAGGTACACCACAGTTAAATGGAGTATCTGAAAGGAGAAATCGAACACTGTTGGACATGGTTCGATCCATGATGAGTTTTACCGACCTTCCAATTTCCTTCTGGGGATATGCCCTAGAAACGGCTGCATACCTACTTAACAAGGTACCTACCAAATCCGTCCCAAAGACTCCATATGAGATGTGGAAAGGGAGGAAACCAAATCTTAAGCATGTTAAGACTTGGGGTTGTCCAGCTTATGTCAAAAAGTTTGAAAATGATAAGCTACAGACTAAATCCGATAAGTGTAGATTTGTGGGATACCCTAAAGAAGCCGTAGGGTATTATTTCTATCATTCAACTGATCAAAAGGTGTTTGTTGCGAAACATGCTACCTTCTTGGAGAAAGAGTTTATCCATGAAGGGGTCAGTGGGAGTAAGATATATCTTGAAGAAGTTCAAGAACCACAAGTTACCACGGATCAAAGTCAGGTACCTAACCAAGTAGAAGAACCTACTGTACCACACCATGTTCGTAAATCTGGAAGAGTACCGAAGATACCTGAGAGGTATGGATTCGTTATAGAGGATGACGATGAGGTACACATCATGAATGATGATGATCCATTAAATTACGAACAGGCTATGAGTAATAAAGACTCAGGGAAATGGCTTGAAGCCATGAAATCTGAAATGGACTCCATGTATGAAAACAAAGTATGGTCTTTGGTTTCACCACCTGAAGGTATTAAACCTATTGGGTGTAAATGGGTTTTTAAGAAAAAGACTGGAGCAGACGGAAAGGTAGAGACCTATAAGGCCCGACTGGTTGCAAAAGGTTTCAAACAAAGACAAGGAGTTGACTATGATGAAACCTTCTCACCAGTAGCCATGCTCAAGTCCATTCGGATTTTGCTTGCGATTGCAGCTTACAACGACTATGAGATCTGGCAGATGGACGTGAAAACGGCCTTCCTCAATGGGAAACTTGAGGAGGATGTGTATATGACACAGCCAGAGGGATTTATTTCAAAAGTTGGAACAAATCAAGTCTGTAAGCTACAACGATCCATTTATGGGTTGAAGCAAGCTTCTCGTAGATGGAACATTCGTTTTGATGAGACAATCAAAGAGTTTGATTTTATCAAAAACGAGGATGAACCATGTGTATACAAGAAGGTTAGTGGGAGCGCAGTATCATTCCTTGTATTATATGTTGATGATATATTACTGATATGGAATGACATTCCTATGTTACAATCCATTAAAATCTGGTTATCTAAAAACTTCTCTATGATGGACTTGGGTGAAGCATCCTATATTTTGGGGATAAAGATCTATAGAGATAGATATAAAAGGATGCTCGGCTTATCCCAAGGAACGTACATTGATACAATGCTAAAGAGGTTTAGCATGGAAGATTCCAAAAGAGGTCTCATGCCGATGAGCCATGGAATACATCTCTCCAAGAAACAGGCCCCAAAGACACCTGAGGAGAGAGACCGTATGAGTAAGATCCCTTATGCTTCTGCAATAGGATCTATCATGTACGGTATGATATGTACTAGACCGGATGTTGCTCACGCACTTAGTGTAACAAGCAGATACCAGTCGAATCCAGGAGAAGAGCACTGGAAGGTAGTGAAAAATATCCTAAAGTACTTGAGAAGGACTAAAGATATTTTTCTTGTCTACGATGGGTCTGAATTAAAACTCGAGGGATTCACGGACTCAAGTTTTCAAACAGACCAAGATGACAGTAAATATATTTCAGGGTATGTGTTTACCTTGAACGGAGGTGCAGTGAGTTGGAAGAGTTCCAAGCAGCAAACGGTTGCTGATTCAGTGACAGAGGCAGAGTATATAGCTGCAAGTGAAGCTGCAAAGGAAGCTGTTTGGATGAAGAAGTTCATAACTGAACTTGGTGTGGTTCCTAGCATTGGAGAAGCAGTTCCCGTATACTGTGACAACACCGGAGCGGTTGCACAGGCTAAGGAACCTAGGTCTCATCAGAAATCTAAACACGTGTTGCGGCGATTTCACTTGATCAGGGAGATCATTGAAAGAGGAGACGTCACCTTGGAGCGTGTAGACTCTCAAGACAACATTGCAGATCCATTTACTAAAGCTTTAACACAACAGCAGTTTGATCGTCACTTAGAGAAGATGGGTATGAGATACCATGGCGATTGGCTTTAGTGCAAGTGGGAGATTGATAGTAGTGTGCGTACAAGCCAATCATGTATGATGATAAAGCACATAATTTGTAAACAATCTTATTTATTTATTAATAAAATATTTATTTATTAAAGACATTTAATTATCTACATGGTGCTGTTTTTATAATATGTAAATAACTCATAGTTTTAAGCAATGCTTTTAGAATCATGATGTTGACCATGCTAATGAGATCTAAATTCTTAGAAAGCTTTAAAACTAAAATAGTTCCCAATCGTGGGATTACTAAAAAGGGGATTAGTAAATCCGGATAGATTGGTACATATGTTGCTTGCTCATTGGATGAGGATGACTGATCTCATGGTCATTTGTGTGGAGACACTAAAGCAAGTATGTAGGTGCTTATTGGAGAATAAGTTCACTGAACGTGACTCGCTATGGAATACCTAATGGAGTTTTACTCGCCTGTCAATAGGAATTCCTAATGTGATAGTAGTACATGTGATCCTTGGACTTGAGATCATCATAATATCTTGTATGTAACAAATTATACTTTGACTAATTCCTTAAGGCCTTTTAAGGCATATATAGGGTATGCTTGGGTGTAATGAGTTACATATGGAGATAATGAATGATCAATAAAGAATCTACCACCTCTAGTAAAAGAGGAGATATGTCCTATGTGATTCGTTAAATGACAACCCAGGAATCCTTGGCCAAGGTAGAATGAAATTAGAAAGAGGTTTCTAATTTGCATTATTTGGAGTTGTGCATTTTCTAATCGAAATACATATGATTAAATAAATTAAGACTTGACAGTAAATCCATGTCTTATATTTAATTGGGACATTGTATGGTGGAAGGATTGAATTGTACGGTAACTATTAACTCACAGGTTCTTTTATGATTAATGTTGAAATCTATATTATCTGGAAAGTCGTTGATCGCTAGAGAGGCTTATCCCTATTGTAGAATAAATGTTATTTATTTAAATAGATTATTAGTTTAATTTGTTTATTTAAATAAGATTAGAATTGTTCTAATTGATTTATTCACAACCGGTTTAATATGGAGAACCTAAAGGGTCACACCATAAAAGGAAGAAGAATTATTTAAGAAGAAAATGGCATGATAGTAATAATGCATTAAGTATAATTAATTTAATCTATGATGATAGAATAAATTAAATAGCTTAATGTTTATTATTTAATATTTTAGAAATATTAAATATAAATTAATAAGAGGAGTCTTATTAATATTATTATTATTATTATTATTTTAATTCTAAAGGAGTTTAGGAATTAATATAATATCAGTACTCTCTCTCAATCCTAATAAAGATTAGGATATAAATTAATTAAAAGTATTTAATTAATTAATTAAATAAAACCCTATTCTAATTGGATTAGGAGGGTTAACCTAATATCTATATAAGAGAGTCTTATATCATAAATAAGGGATGGTAAAAATTTTCCAAGAGTTGGGAGTACACATATTCTATAGAGATAGAAACAAGGGTTAAGCCAATAACCCATCTTCTTGAGTTCTTCATCTTCCTTGGTGGATCACCGTTAGAGGCCAAACATTTGGGTGGCTGACATTATTCAAGGGAAGGAGCCACTATCAGAGGAATCAAAGGAATCAAAGGAGTAGAACTTGTACCTGAGGAAGCTTAGATCTTCAAAGGTATAATTCCATGTTCTCTCTTTTCTGTTATTGATAACAAGCACAAAGCATGATCATGGTTATGGGTTTGTATAAATTTTGAAAACCTAGTTTTTACGCTTCCGCCCTATTTATGTGATTTGATTGCATGATTGCGTTACATACAGACCCAACACACTGCTCATCCTGAGAAGTCTCGTCATCATGCTCGTGCTCCTGAGTCTGGGATGCACCTCCATGGACTCGACGTCGAACAGATCGACTCGATTCACCTACCTCAAAATGTGACCTTCTCACCCCAGCTCTCTGTCTCATGTAGGCCATATCCAAGGCTCGCCCCAAGGTATCAATCCTAACATCCTTCTCATCTATCACCTCATACAGCTGATCGACCAGCCTTGCCGCCTTCACCCAAGCATCTCCCACTCTGATCCGGTCCACTTTCTCTAAATCAAATTTGTACATCATAGCTTGATTCTCAATCATCACTTCACCCATCTTTGACTCAGCCAGCTCAATCTTTCCCTTCAGCATTGCTAATTCTATCTGTGACTGGTATGCAACATCCTTATATTGCTGCTCGGTGTACTGGATAGAGTGATTTTCTGCCTCTAACTGTGCTACCCTCTCTTCCAACTCATGATTTCTTGCTGACAACTCCCCAATCAAGGCATCTGGGAAAGTATCCTCCATCACTTCTTGCTTTACTGGATCCTGGCCCACAGAGTGGCTACCTTGGCTATCCTGAGCCATCCTATAATCACAAATAAACAACATTAGTACCACAATAAAATATATCCATTGATAAAATGAAATGATATTTTATTAAGTACAACCACAACTCGATGAATTTCCACAATTCACCCCTTAGCATACTTTATACGAGTTTTCTTCTAAGGTTATAACCTAGGTTTCGCATTCCTAAAGTTTATAACCTACAGCTTTGATACCAACCTGTGACGCCCCCAAATCCGAGTTCTCTAACATCGAGTTTGGTGCTCACGATACATCAACATCATAAACATTCTATAACTATTGCGGAATAATAAACGTACATCGTTCATTAATATAAAGTCTTACAACAATAATCCCAAGGTTTTCTTAACCTTAACTTAAACTTACCTTTGCTATTACAAAAGGTTTACATAACTAATTATATTAGATTAGATAATAATTAAACATCTTTAACAACTACTATTCCTGAACCTTGCCCTTGCCTTTATCTTTCTTATTTGATGCCTCTGGCTTAGCTGAAATAAACGTCATGATATAGCAAGAGTAAGCAACTAATTTTCTTAGCAAGTTTAAATACAAGGGAGATATATCATGATTAGAAAGAAATTTAACGTTCAATGTCCAACAATGGAATTCGATTGTGAAAGAACATGAATTAAGTCTCAATAATTGAATAATAGATGCTGAGTGGTTTGAAATAACCATGAACATATACTAAGGATGTCAGTATTTAAACTGGTCCTTTTAGTAAATTTTGGTAGTCAAGGGGATCAGCCTTTCATACCCGGTGAATTATGCATAAACACTTAATAGTCGAGCAACAATTGTTTTTCAATATAATGCTTTAATAGAATTGTTCTTTTCCTCAGTCTCGAGTCCTTACCAAATCAATTGGTTAAGAACAGCTTTTAAAATCTATTTGATTTATCAAATTTAAAACATATTCGATATAGCTGACACAACTAGCATAGATCTATCTCATAAACAATTCACGAATAAAAGAACTTTAATTGATTCACAGTTCAATAATTATAGAACAAGAATTCAGTTGCACAAAGTGCGATAAACAATAATCATTAAGGAATGTGGAATAATCAACAATAATTATCCACTAACATGCTTTAAAATAATAACTCGAGTTTGAGTTAAAGAACTTGCCTTGTCTGCGGACTACTGCTACGCAATTCTATAATCCGCTTAAGGAATTTAACTTATCCTCTTTGGAAAGACCTATCATAGATCCTTCAATTAGTATAACATATAATTATTCATAACATTATTATTCTCATATATTATCTAACATTAATCACATAATTAAATATTAGATATCACATTAATTCCTTAATAATATTATTGTCCCTTGATAATATTATTATTAAGTAAGTATCTTAATGCTTGAACAATATTATTAACCTTGTAATAATATTCTATTCGCTTCCTAATATTATTAATTATTTAATAATATTTTAGTCTCTCTCTAATATTATTAATCTTATTAGTCTTTAATTATTATTTAACACTAATTAAATAATAATTAATCAATATTTATCTTTATTTATTATTTAATATTAATTAAATAATAAATAATTAATGTATTAACTTTATTAGTCTTTAACTATTATTTAACCTTAATTAAATAATAATTAATTAATATTTATATTTATTTATTATTTAATATTAAATAATAAATAATTAATTAATACTGATCCTTATTTATTATTTAATCTTAATTAAATAATAAATATTAATTAATTTATTTATCCTTGAATAATAAATAATTAATTTACTTCATAAGTTTTTAATTATTCTTTCTTATTAATCTAAGAATAATTAATTATTATTGTTATTATTTATTATTTAATATTAATTAAATAATAAATAATTATTTTATAAATTTTATGTCAATGTAAGTAAGTAATTACATTATTATTATATAATCTTACTTAAATATTCTTTAATTATTATTTAATATTAATTAAATAATAATTAATCAATTGTTTAACTCTATTTATTATTTAATCTTAATTAAATAATCAATAGTTAGTTTCTTATCACTAATTCTACTTAATTATCACATTAATATTTCTTAAATAATAATTAAATAGTTAATTATATTTAAATTATATGTAATTAGTTTAATAATCATTTAGTGGCATTAATGATTATTAATTAGTAGGTTTTAAATGATTTAAATGCATTTAAACCATTAATTATCCAATAATTACGTAACTGTTCAGAAAAATTCTGAATAAAATATTTTAATATTCTACATAATTTTAGAAAATTTTGGGTCCTGGACTCACCACCAGAACCGGTCGGAAAGTAGGTGAACCGGTCATCGGAAAATTTTCCGGTTCGCCGGAAAATGCTGAACCGGTCATTTTCTATATTTTTCTTAAATATTTTAGCCTTTGTTGACAGTTTCGGGGTCCTTCACTAAAACCTCCACAAAATGAAATCTACAGCTCCGTTTTAGGTCCAATTGGTATCGTTGGATTCGTATTTTCCCGAACTACAGTTTTCATTTATCAAACATTAAATTTGGACCCGTTTTGGTCACTGAAATTGGGCCGGAAGTGCACTGTTTGTGAGTGTTTTTCGACAGCGGGGTCTTTTGTTAGAAAAATCATAACTTAGTTGTTTTAAATCGGTTTTTAGTCGTTCCACTTGGAGAATCTTCATATTGAATAGCTCTATCACCCAAAGGTGACGGATCATGAATCCGACTTACAGAACGTGAACAGTAACTCCGGGAGAGGCTGTTCCGTTTTAGTTTTCAAGTAAAAATATTTTTAGGCATTCTAACAAACTTTTCAATATAAACAGATATGAATATACATGCTAAACCCATTTAATCCTAGACCCACTAATCTAGCATGCTTTTAGACATAATGAGCTTGAAGATAGCATTTTTACCATAGAAATCAAAAAAATTAAAGAACTATAGTTGTGAGTGTTTTATTACCTCTTAGTCTTGATGACTTGCTTTCTAAGCTTTCCAAAGTAAGTAATGAACTGAGATGACATCCATGAATTCTTGCAATATTTTTGGAACCTCAACTCCATATGTCATGCTTGGTATTTATAGCCTCTCAAGTATATAGATATAAGTGTTAAATGTATATATTTTTGCTAGCCAACTCATTTGTCAAAGTAGGTCCTTATTTTGTGGGATTTCTTTGAAAAAAATGACCACAAAAATCAAGCTAGCTCCCTACCAAATCTCACCCGCCCATGCCCCCAATTTCAAGTGATTTTTGATTTATTTTTATTATGTAATTTGACAAAAATGAAGTCTTCTAGAAGGCTTATCAATTGGGTCATTGAATTGGGCTTTTAATTTAATTATTTGGGCTATTAATTTGCATACTAATCTTCAAGTCCACACCCAAATAAATAGTGGGCTTCATTAATAAACCAATAGGGCTAGTCCACTAGTATTAGTTGGACTATACAATTATTCATACTTCACATAGTTCTCATTAATTAATAATTATATTAATTAATTTACATAGTCAATTTAAACTTACTATATTCAATTTAATCAAATATTGAGTTACTTACTATCTTATCAATTGTTTGCTATTAAAACTCTTAGGTTAGTCCACTAATTTAAATAACTATTAGTGGGACCTCCTTTACTAACAATTAGTTACATAAATTATTAATCACACAAAGGTTTAAATTAAATCATACAAAATTAATTCATTAGAAATAAATTTTTTATTTAATTAGTAATGAAACCTGAAAATCCTTGATCATTACAAGTACGAAGTAATAGGACTCCTAATCACCTCTTTCGTTGACAATTCTAGAGAACCAATGAAATAACAAGAAGGCGGAGTACATGAAGACTTGTGTGAGATGTACGCATCATTTTGAACGCGATAGTCATGGGATTGTTACTTTTAATGCTAATCAAACTAGAATAAAGTTATAGGACTCCTAATCACCTCTTTCTTCGACAATTTTAGGGAACCAGTGAAACAATAAGGTCTTCCTAAATGAAGGCTTGTGTGAGGTCTACGCATCATTTTGGGAGCGATTGTGATGGGATTGCTCCTTTTGATGCTAATTTTAACTAGAACGAAGTAATAGGACTCATAATCACCTACATTTTGAAAATTTGAGAGAACTAATGAAACAATAAGAAGTTCTCCCTAAATGAATACTTGTGTAAGATGTACGGATCGTTTTGAAGCTACTATTGATAAGATTGCTCCTTTAATACTAATCAAACTAGAACGAAGTCATAGGACTCATAATTGCATCTTTCTTTGACAATTTGAGAGAACCAATGAAATAATAAGAAAGTCTCCATAAATCAAGACTTGTGTGAGATGTACGCATCGTTTTTAATGCGATAATCATGGGATTGCTCCTTTTGATGCTAATCAAATTAGAACTAAGTAATAGGACTCATAATCATATATTTCTTTGACAATTCTAGAGAACCAATGAAATAATAAGAAGGCGGAGTAAATGAAGACTTGTGTGAGATGTACGCATAGTTTTGAACGCGATAGTCATGGGATTGCTACTTTTAATGCCAATCAAACTAGAATGAAGTTATACGACTCCTAATCACCTCTTTCTTTGATAATTTTATGGAACCATTGAAACAATAAGAACATCTCCCTAAATGAAAACTTGTGTGAGGTCTACGCATCATTTTGGGACCGATAGTGATGGGATTGCTCCTTTTGATGCTAATTTTAACTAGAATGAAGTAATAGGACTCATAATCACCAACATTTTTACAATTTGAGAGAATTAATGAAACAATAAGAAGTTCTCCCTAAATGAAGACTTGTGTAAGATGTACGGATAGTTTTGAAGGTACTAGTGATAGGATTGCACCTTTGATACTAATCAAACTAGAACAAATTCATAAGACTCATAATCGCATCTTTCTTTGACAATTTGAGAGAACCAATGAAACAATAAGAAAGTCTCCATAAATCAAGACTTGTGTGAAATGTACGCATCGTTTTTAATGCGATACTCATGGGATTGCTCCTTTTGTCGCTAATCAAATTAGAACGAAGTAATAGGACTCCCAATCACCTCTTTCTTTGACAATTTTAGAGAACTAATGAAACAATAAGAATGTCTCCTTAAATGAAGACTTGTGTGAGATGTACGCATCGTTTTTATCGCGATAGTCATGAGATTGCTACTTTTGATTCTAATCAAACTAGAACGAAGTTATAGGACTCCTAATCACCTCTTTCTTTGACAATTTTAGAGAACCAATGAAACAATAAGGTCTTCTTAAATGAAGACTTGTGTGAGATGTACGCATCATTTTGAACGCGGTAGTCATAGTATTGCTCCTTTGGATACTAATCAAACTAGAACGAAGTTATAGGACTCTTAATCACCTCTTTCTTTGACAATTTTAGAGAATCAATGAAACAATAAGAAGGTCTCCCTAAATGAAGACTTGTGTGAGATGTACGCATGGTTTTGAACGCGATAATCATGGGTTTCTCTTTTTGACGCTAATTAAACTAGAACGAAAAATAAAACTCTTAATCACCTCTTTCTTAGTAAATTTAAAACAACCAATGAAACAATACGAATGTACTCTGCTGTGCATGCTTCGTGTGTTCTGCTTTTGCTGCATGTGGCCTGTTTTTGTTCCATGTTGCTGCTTTTGAGTGTTTGATCCTACAGTTGTGTCTGCTATTCTATTTCTAGTGTCTGCAGGTTTATTCATTTTGGTTTCTCAAAAGGGTTTGCAGTTCTTCCAGAAGAAGGTGTAACAGCCTGCTGCTACTGGTTTTGGGGTCTGCTGGGTTTGCTGGGTTTGTTTTGCCCAAGCCTGCAGCTGCTCTTAGTTTTATCTGGTTTGCTACTGGCTAGGTTAGTTTGGATTGCTTCTTCTACTCTAAGAATGCTGATGTTCAACTCTGCCGGACTCTGCTGCTGGGTGTTCTGCTGCTGGTCTGCTACTGGTTTGCTCCTTGGCCTTGCCAGTTTTTGGTTTTCTAGTTTGGTTCTGGGGCTGGGTCACGCTATTTTTTTTGGTCTTTTTGGTTTCTGAAAGTTTTCCCCTGTTTGCTGGGCAAAGTGTTTGGCTATGCTCTTGCTGGGCTGTTTCCTTCTGTTGCTGTTGCTGTAAAAGTCTGCTGGCTGCTGCTGCAGGTTTTATGCAAGTTTTCTGCCTCGTTTCGATCCTGTGCTCCTGGGTCTCCTCTTGGCTGATATGGTTGGCTGTTGTCTCCTGTTGTGGTCTGTTTTGTGTGAAGCTGATGTAGTCAGCTTTATGGGTTTGCAGGTTCTGTGTTTTTACTGCAGAATTGGTTCTGTGTGCTGCAGAATTGGTTCGTGTATTGGCTGGTTTAGTCCGTGTGCCGCAGGTTGGGCTGTTTTTGGATGCAGGCTATTTTTTGGTCTGAGCTGTGCCTGCCAGTTTCTGCTGGCTTTGTGGGATGCAGTCTCTTGATTGGTCTCAGTCTCTTTTGGACTGAGCTTCGGGTCTGTTGCTGCTGTTTGTTTTCATCATTGTGTTGCTGCATGCTCATCCTGTATGCTGCTTCTAGTTTGTATGTTGTGTAGCTGGCTTGTGTTCTGCTGTGCTAGTATTCTAGTTTTCTACTGTTGAAGATGTTGCATAAAATTTTGATTTGTTGATGATGCTTTCTGTAGTTGACTTTTTTCTTGGATTTGAAACTTCTGTTTCTGATTGATGTTGACTGTGGGTCCATTCTATTTTTTTCCTTTGTTGGGCTCATGCCTTGTAATCTTCTATAGTCTTGACATAATAGGGCTTGTCCTATGATGTCTATGCTATATTCTCCCAATGAGGGTTTGTAACTTCATTTTATTTTAATACAGTCTACATTTAGCCAAAAAAAAAATATGAAGGTCTCCCTAAATAAAAACTTGTGTGAGATCTACACATTATTTTGGACACGTTAGTGATGGGATTGCTCCTCTTGATGCTAATTTCAACTAAAACGAAGTAATAGGACTCATAATCACCTATATTTTGATAATTTGAGAAAAATAATGAAAAAAATAAGGTGTCCCTAAATGAAGGCTTGTGTGAGATGTACGGATCGTTTTGAAGGCACTAATAATATGATTCTCCTTTTGATGCTAATCAAACTAGAACGAAGTCATAGGACTCATAATCACATATTTCTTTGACAATTTGAGAGAACAAATGAAATAATAAGGTCTCCCTAAATCAAGACTTGTGTGAGATGTACGCATCGTTTTTAATGCGATAGTCATGGGATTGCTCCTTTTGATAATAATCAAATTAGAACGAAGTAATAGGACTCCTAATCACCTCTTTCTTTGACAATTCTAGAAAACCAATGAAATAATAAGAAGGCAGAGTGAATGAAGACTTGTGTGAGATGTACGCATCGTTTTGAACGTGATAGTCATGAGATTGCTACTTTTAATGCTAATCAAACTAGAATGAAGTTATAGGACTCCTAATCACCTCTTTCTTTGACAATTTTAGGGAACCAATGAAACAATAAGAACGTCTACCAAAATGAAGACTTGTGTGAGGTCTACGCATCATTTTGGGAGCGATAGTGATGGGATTGCTTCTTTTGATGCTAATTTTAACTAGAACGAAGTAATAGGGCTCATAATCACCTACATTTTGATAATTTGAGAGAACTAATTAAACAATAAGAAGTTCTCCCTAAATGAAGACTTGTGTAAGATGTACGGATAGTTTTGAAGGTACTAGTGATAGGATTGCTCCTTTGATGCTAATCAAACTAGAACAAAGTCATAGGACTCATAATCGCATCTTTCTTTGACAATTTGAGAGAACCAATGAAACAATAAGAAAGCCTCCATAAATCAAGACTTGTGTAAGATGTACGTATCGTTTTTAACGCGATAGTCATGGGATTGCTCCTTTTGTCGCTAATCAAATTAGAACGAAGTAATAGGACTCCCAATCACCTCTTTCTTTGACAATTTTAGAGAACTGATGAAACAATAAGAATGTCTCCTTAAATGAAGACTTGTGTGAGATGTACGCATCGTTTTTATCGCGATAACCATAAGATTGCTACTTTTGATTCTAATCAAACTAGAACGAAGTTATAGGACTCCTAATCACCTCTTTCTTTGACAATTTTAGAGAACCAATGAAACAATAAGGTCTCCTTAAATGAAGACTTGTGTGAGATGTACGCATCGTTTTGAACGCGATAGTGATAGTATTACTTCTTTTGATACTAATCAAACTAGAACGAAGTTATAGGACTCTTAATCACCTCTTTCTTTGACAATTTTAGAGAATCAATGAAACAATATGAAGGTCTCCCTAAATGAAGACTTGTGTGAGATGTACGCCTGGTTTTGAACGCGATAATCATAGGTTTCTCTTTTTGAAGCTAATCAAACTATAACGAAAAAATACAACTCTTAATCACCTCTTTCTTTGTAAATTTAAAATAAGCAATGAAACAATATAAAGGTCTCCCTAAATAAAGACTTGTGTGAGATCTACGCATCGTTTTGGACACGTTAGTGATGGGATTGCTCCTCTTGATGCTAATTTCAACTAGAACGAAGTGATAGGACTCATAATCACCTATATTTTGACAATTTGAGAAAACTAATGAAAAAAATAAGGTGTCCCTAAATGAAGGCTTGTGTGAGATGTACGGATCGTTTTGAAGGCACTAGTGATATGATTGCTCCTTTTGATGCTAATCAAACTAGAACGAAGTCATAGGACTCATAATCACATCTTTCTTTGATAATTTGATTGAACAAATGAAATAATAAGAAGGTCTCCCTAAATGAAGACTTGTGTGAGATGTACGCATCGTTTTTAAAGCGATAGTCATGGGATTGCTCCTTTTGATGCTAATCAAATTAGAACGAAGTAATAGGACTCCTAATCACCTCTTTCTTTGACAATTCTAGAGAACCAATGAAATAATAAGAAGACGGAGTCAAGACTTGCGTGAGATGTACGCAACATTTTGAACGCGATACTCATGGAATTGCTACTTTTAATGCTAATCAAACTACAATGATGTTATAGGTCTCCTAATCACCTCTTTCTTTGACAATTTTAGGGAACCTATGAAACAATAAGAAGGTCTCCCTAATTGAAGACTTGTGTGAGGTCTACGCATTATTTTGAGAGCTATAGTGATGGGATTGCTCCTTTTGATGCTAATTTTAACTAGAATGAAGTAATAGGACTCATAATTACCTACATTTTGACAATTTGAGAGAACTAATGAAACAATAAGAAGTTCTCCCTAAATGAATACTTGTGTAAGATGTACGAATCGTTTTGAAGGTACTAGTGATAGGATTGCTCCTTTGACGCTAATCAAACTAGAACAAAGTCATAGGACTCATAATCACATCGTTCTTTGACAATTTGAGAGAACCAATGAAACAATAAGAAAGTCTCCATAAATCAAGACTTGTGTGAGATGTACGCATCGTTTTTATCGCGATAGCCATAAGATTGCTACTTTTGATTCTAATCAAACTAGAACGAAGTTATAGGACTCCTAATCACCTCTTTCTTTGACAATTTTAGAGAACCAATGAAACAATAAGGTCTCCTTAAATGAAGACTTGTGTGAGATGTACGCATCGTTTTGAACGCGATAGTGATAGTGTTGCTTCTTTTGATACTAATCAAACTAGAACAAAGTTATAGGACTCTTAATCACTTCTTTCTTTGACAATTTTAGAGAATCAATGAAACAATATGAAGGTCTCCCTAAATGAAGACTTGTGTGAGATGTACGCCTGGTTTTGAACGCGATAATCATGGGTTTCTCTTTTTGAAGCTAATCAAACTAGAACGAAAAAATACAACTCTTAATCACCTCTTTCTTTGTAAATTTAAAATAAGCAATGAACCAATATAAAGGTCTCCCTAAAGAAAGACTTGTGTGAGATCTACGCATCGTTTTGGACACGTTAGTGATGAGATTGCTCCTCTTGATGCTAATTTCAACTAGAACGAAGTGATAGGACTCATAATCACCTATATTTTGACAATTTGAGAAAACTAATGAAAAAAATAAGGTGTCCCTAAATGAAGGCTTGTGTGAGATGTACGGATCGTTTTGAAGGCACTAGTGATATGATTGCTCCTTTTGATGCTAATCAAACTAGAACGAAGTCATAGGACTCATAATCACATCTTTCTTTGACAATTTGAGAGAACAAATAAAATAATAAGGTCTCCCTAAATTAAGACTTGTGTGAGATGTACGCATCATTTTTAACGCGATAGTCATGGGATTGCTCCTTTTGATGCTAATCAAATTAGAACGAAGTAATAGGACTCCGAATCACCTCTTTCTTTGACAATTCTAGAGAACCAATGAAATAATAAGAAGGCGGAGTAAATGAAGACTTGTGGGAGATGTATGCATCGTTTTGAACGCGATAGTCATGGGATTGCTACTTTTAATGCTAATCAAACTAGAATGAAGTTATAGGACTCCTAATCACCTCTTTCTTTGACAATTTTAGGGAACCAATGAAACAATAAGAATGTCTACCTAAATGAAGACTTGTGTGAGGTCTACGCATCATCTTGTTAGCGATAGTGATGGGATTGCTCCTTTTGTTGCTAATTTTAACTAGAACGAAGTAATATGACTCATAATCACCTACATTTTGACAATTTGAGAGAACTAATGAAACAATAAGAAGTTCTTCCTAAATGAAAACTTGTGTAAGATGTACGGATAGTTTTAAAGGTACTAGTGATAGGATTGCTCCTTTGATGATAATCAAACTAGAACAAAGTAATAGGACTCATAATCACATCTTCTTTGTCAATTTGTGAGAACCAATGAAACAATAAGAAAGTCTCCACCACACACTTAAACAATGTTTCTCTCTCTAGAAATTTTGCTCTGCCTTCTCTCTAGACTTTGTTTCCTTGCCTGCCCTCCTTTTGCCCCCACCTAATTTTTCCAGCCTTCACCTAATTTTACCGGTCCTCTCTCTTACCCGTTCGTGCCTTTAACTTTCCTTTTTGGGTTATGTCCTCTTCCTTTCCTCCTTTGACCCTCCTCACCAAATCTTTTTCGTTTCTCCATTTCCTTCCCTTTCCCCTTCTGTTTTCTCCGGTGTTCTCGCCGTCCCCTTTCCTTCCCACTCGTTGCCTCTGGGTTTTCTTGTCTACTCTGGCTTGCCATCCCTTTGTTCTGGTCCCATGGTTGATCACGATCGCCTTTCCGCGGGGAACTCTGAGAGCTCCCAGTCTCGTGACTTATTTGTCGAGTATGGGATTTCCAAACCAAACTCCCCCATTACTACCATCGAAATGGGTGAATCGGAGGCTATTCCCCATTTTATGTCTTTCAGTTCGAATGAATCTACTGCTTCTGAGGTCCCCTTGGGGGATAATCTCGGTCCGATGTCTCCTTCGGCTGCTCAAGAGATTTTAGAGCAGCCCAATACTTCTCTAGGAACGATCGAGAAGAAGCTCTTGCAGAAAGGAAAAAGAATGCTAAGCTTATGGCTTATTTATCTGCTCTTGGCCTTCCGTTGGCAGATGTAAATGACCTACCCACTATTGGAACCTTTGCTGCCATAGCAAATGCACGCAAAGTGTTTGATGAATGTCCTGTGTTTGGAAATGGATCCTCTAAGGCTTCCTCCCCTGTTCCGGTGTCTGGCAGCTCTCTTATTCCCACGTATTGTGTTGGTGAGACTTCTAAACCCCCTTCTCTACTTGACCCAATAGGTCAGCTGTTGCCAGGTTCTCCCCCTTTACGGGTTAGCCCCTCGTCTGGCCCGTGCCCTGGCGTTAGCCCTGGTTTTGGTAGGCCCACCCATGCCCCCCCTTGGAAGAAGGAGAAATTCCAAGCCTTGCTGCTGGCATCTCTAAGTCTTGGTGTGATATAGTCTCTGCTAATACCTCAAAATCTCTGGATTTATCCTTCTTCGCTCCTTCTCCTGTCTCGGAAGATGGCAGTATCATTGTGAAACCTCCGGTGGAAGCCCTCTTAAGAGGGAACAAAATGTGGTCTTCTAGTCTTGTTGGATACTTTCTCCATTCTAAGTTACCTTATAAGGTAGTGGAGCCTATTGCACATCGTATTTGGGGTATCCTTGGGCTCCAAAAAGTTTTTCTCCATGAAAAGGGCTACTACATCTTTAAGTTCAAAACTGTCTCGGATAGGGACAATGTTATGGCATCAGGCCCTTGGCACTTTGCTTCCAAAGTTATTATTCTTCAGCCTTGGAAGGCAGGGGTTGAAATATCTAAGTCTGAATGCTCAAAAGTTCCCATCTGGGTTAAATTAAGCAAAGTTCCTTTTCCTTACTGGTCTGCTGAAGGTATAAGCTACATTGCTAGCAATATTGGAAAACCTCTTTTTGCTGATGAAATGACTGCAAAATTGGACCCTATGAGTTTTGCTAGAGTTTGTATTCAGATTGATGCTAGCTTTTCTTTCCCAAGCTCCATCAAAGTTGTTGTCTTTAATGAGGATTCACTTGAGGAAGTGGTGCTCCCTGTTACTGTTGATTATCAGAGCAAACCTCCCTCTTGCCAGGCTTGTAATGTTTTTGGTCACTCTCCCTTGAAATGTCCAAAATCTAATTTCCAATGGATTCCTAAGGTTATTAAACCTGTCGCAGCTACTGAAACCCCTGTCCCGGACCCCTTGCCTATTTTGTCTACTGGTGTTGCGGTCATAAGTCCTTCTGGTACTCTGGAACCGGGTAGTTCGGTGTGGGTCACTGTCTCAAAAGGGGCAAAACCACCAGCTAGGGTTGACTCATTTTCCTCTCATGGGAAGGAAACTAACCCCTTTTCCCCACTAGCAGGTTCTTCGTTGGGTCTACGAGCTTTATCTGATTCTGAATCCCCTATTGCCCACAATCCTATTGTGGACAAGATCAAGCTGGTTGATGAGAAAGACGGTAAGGATTTTTGCCTGAAGGCTAAAGCTGGGAAGGAACTCTCCAAGGAGGCTAAAAAGAGACTCAAAGGCCTTGGAGTCTCTTCTGCTCTAACTTAGTTTATGTTAGCTACATATAATGTCAGAGGTCTTAATAAGAAGCCGAAGCAGGCTTATGTTCGTCAAATGATTTCTGACAATAATATTTCTTTTGTTTGGCTGCTTGAAACTAGAGTCAAGGAACATAACTATTCCAGAATATCAAACTCTGTCTATAGGAACTGGAACTGGGGTTGTAACTATGACCACCATGCTAATGGTCACATTTGGGTTGGATGGAATCCCATCATATGGAATGTGGATTTCTTTTTTGTTTCCTCCCAACTTATTCATTGTAAAGTCAAGCATCTCAATAGTAAATCTAATAGTTTTTTTATCTCTATTGTCTATGGGCTTAACTCAATTGTGGAGAGATGAGACCTTTGGAAATCCTTAATTTTGCTTAATTCTAATAACTGTTAGTGTATTCTGGGAGACTTTAATGCCATCAGAGACCTGGCCGAGTCTGACAGGGCCAATGATTCGTGGAACTGTGGTATGGAGGATCTCCGTGACTGTTTGGAACACATTGGAGCTGAGGACATCCGTGGTGTTGGCCCCCTTTTCACCTGGTGGAATAATCAAGTTGAGCATCCCATCCTCAGAAAGTTGGACAGGGCTATCGGTAACGAGGTCTGGTTCTCCTCCTTTCCAAATGTTCAGGTCACCTTCGGGCCAAGAGGTATCTCGGACCATTCTCCAGTTATTCTCAACACTGGCTCACACCTTGTCTCCTCAAGGAAACCATTTCAGTTCTTTAATAATTTGACTAAACTTGATGGGTTCCTTGAATGTGTTGCTGACATCTGGAGTCGTCCCGTGCTTGGGAATCCCTTCCGTATTTTCTCTGAAAAGCTAAAAATGACAAAGAGGGCCCTTATCTCTCTAAATAGAATTTCTGGCAATGTTACCACTTCAGTTAAAATTGCCACAGATGCTCTTCACAGTACTCAAACCCTTCTTCAGGTAAGGCCTAGGGATTTGGCTCTCATTGAATCTGAAAAGCTTTGCCTACATTCGCTTTGGCAAGCTCTCGCAGTGGAGGAAACTCTTCTGCAACAAAAGTCTAGTGTTAATTGGTTGGCATTGGGGGACCGCAATTCTAAGTTCTTTTTCAACATGGTCAAGAGTAGATGGAATTCTAATAAGATCCTGTCCATTAAAAATAATGTTGGAGTTCTTGTTCATGGACAGCAGGCGGTGGAATCGGTTGCCACTAAGTACTTCCAGGATCTGTTTAACCCAGAGTCTGTCACTATTTTACAATAGGATTGGGATGTTCCTCCTGCTAAAGTTATTAGTCCGGGCCAGGCTGGCCTTCTCATTGCCCCTATCACTGATGAGGAAATTCTCTCCACTTTAAATTCCATGAAGAAGTCTAAAAACCCTGGCCCTGATGGGTTTAATGTGAATTTCTTCACTCACTGTTGGGACATTGTGGGTAATGATTTCTCAAATCTTGTTAAACACTTTTTCGCTACAAGTTATATGCCTAAGGGTATTAACTCTACGGCTATCGCCCTCATTCCCAAATGTGCAACCCCGTCTGCAATGTCTGACTTCCGACCCATTTCTTGTTGTAACACTATTTATAAGTGCATTTCTAAGATTCTTGCGTCCAGGCTTAAGACTCTCTTGCCCACTGTTATTGGCAAGTCCCAATCTGCCTTCATCAAGGGGAGGAGTATCAGTGACAATATCCTTCTTGCTCCAGACCTCCTTAGGAATTATCATCGTTCCTCTGGCCCTCCTCGGTGTGCCCTTAAAATTGATCTTAGAAAGGCTTTTGATACAGTTAACTGGGATTTTCTCCTTTCTTCTCTGCATCTTTTTCACTTTCCTCCCATCTTCATTAGATGGATTCGAGCTTGTATCTCCACAGCTATGTTCTCTATTAAGGTCAACGGTTCCCTTGCGGGTTATTTTGGAAGTAAGTGCAGTTTAAGACAAGGCGACCCCTTATCCCCTTACCTATTTGTGCTAGTTATGGAAATGCTCTCCTCTAAGATCTCGAAAGATGTCTTACTCCCGGATTTCAAATTTCATTGGAGAACTAAAGATTGTAACTTAACCCATCTTTTCTTTGCGGATGACATCATGGTGTTTTGCCATGCCAATGTAAATTCGGTTAACATCATCAACTCTTGCATCCAATCATTCTCTCTCTTTTCTGGCCTCCTTCCTAATGTCTACAAAAGTCAATGCTTTCTTGCCAATACTGAACAAAGAACCTCCACAGATATTTTATCTTTGCTTGGGTTTCAAGGACTGTGTTCCACTTATCCACCGAATCACCTCCAGAGTATCATCTTGGACTTCTATTTCCTTAGCTTACTCTGGACGTCTTCAGCTTATCAAATCTGTCTTATTCTCCATCCAGTCTTATTGGAGCAACCACTTCATTTTCCCCAAAGCTGTGTCCAGGGCTATTCAATCCATCCTATGCCGGTTCCTATGGAAAGGTCCTTCCCTGGGTAAATCTGGCTCTCGTGTCGCTTGGCAAAAGCTTTGCCACCCAGTTTTGGAAGGGGGTCTAGGAATCAAAATTATCATTGAATGGAACAATTCTCTGATTTTGATGCATTTAATTGATATCATCCGGGCTAATTCGCCCTCCTTATGGGCTTCTTGGGTTAATACAACTGTCTTGAAAGGGAGAAATTTCTGGAACTATCTGGCCCCTTCTGATTGTTCCTGGATATGGAGACAGGTCCTCAAGCTTAGGCCCCTTGCTAGAACCTTACTTATCATGTGGGTAATGGCTCTAACACTAGTTTTTGGTATGACGGATTAATGGCAACCCCATTAACCCCAGTCAAACCTTGCTTGAAAATTCTGGACTTTCTCCTATGGCAAAGGTGGCGGATATCATTATTGATTCCTCTTGGACTCTTCCCATGAGCTTCCACCACGAGATGATTGAACTAAAGAGACTTATTGAAACTCAGCCTTTCCACCCCCTCTCTCCCGACAGAATTGAATGGAATGGTTCCTCTATAGTGCGTATCAAAGCTCGGCATATCTGGGATTCTATTAGATCCAAACAGGCTACTCCGATTTGGCACAAAATTGTTTGGCATAAGCTTCACGTTCCTCGATTTTCTTTTATCCTATGGTTGGGATTCCTTAAAAAGCTTCCTACTAATGATATTACTAGGCATTACTCCTCAGGCAGAATTTCCCCTTGCCCTTTTTGTCAGAGACATGATGAAAGCTTTGATCACTTATTTTTTGAATGCTCTTTCTCTTCATCCATTTTGCAGCAGGCCTTGGAGCTTAGCGACTGGTCTAATGTCCCTAAGGACTAGATTGGGCTTACTTCCTTTCTCATTTCTTTCCAAGGTAAAAGTTTGACTAAACACATTCTTTATCTTACCTTTGCTGCTACCTTCTACAAGGTTTGGGAAGCTAGAAATGGAAAGATTCACTTGGACAAGCTTCCCCTATTTTCCTGCGTTGCTAGGGATATCATCAATATTGTTAAATCAAGGTTGTCTTCATCCTCTCGTTTTATTAAAGCATCTCATACAAATCAGTACTACTGTAAATGGTTACTTCTGTAATCATTACTGTAAATGGTTACTTCGGTAATTTTTACTACTGTATATGGGTTGCATGGTGGACTTCTGTGTTTTCCCCCTTCTCAGCGCTGGTAGCCTTATTTCTGATGCTTACTAGAGTTGGGAGGTATGATGCTTTCTCTAGTGGATGGCTACACTTTTGGCTGCATGCTGCTTCTCCTGGGGTTGCAGTTCTGGCAGATTTTGGTGTTGCAAATTTCTGTTGGTTTGGGTTTGCTGCTATGGCTTGCAGTTGCTATTGGGCTATATGGTTTGGCTGCTGTTTTTGTTCCTTCCTTGGAGTGCTGCTTCTGGTAAGGTTGCTGCTGTTCTACAGAAGCTGTTGCTGGTTTTTTCTGGCTTGGCTGCCTTATTTGGTTTGATCTGGATTCTTGTCTGGCCTGGTTTTTGGTTCTGCTGCTCTCTGGTGCAGTGTTGTGATAGGATTCGGGAGTTGGCTGCTGGGTTCTGGTTTCGGTTTGTTTTGGGTTGGGTTGGTTGGAGATTTTTTTGGGGTTCTGATGCCTTGGGCTTTGATTTGCTTTGGGGTGTTTGGTTTCGGCCGGCTCGGTATGGTTATTTTGATTTGGTTTTGGCTGGTTCGGTATGTTTTTTGGTTTCAGGTTGGGCTCCTCTTCTGGGCTTCTTATTTGGTCTGTTTGGAGTCTCTTTGGGAGTGTCTCTTTGGGAGCTAGATGATTGGTCAAATGTCCCCACAGATTGGGAAGCTAGCAATGTTAAGATTCTGGTTTGGGTGGTCTGGTATGGAGGGTTTGGTTTTGGGTCGGTGGTCTGGGTTTGGTTGTTTGACATTGTTGGCAGATTCTGGGTTTGCTGTTTGTTCTGGTTTGAACCAAAGAGTGTTGGCTTGCAGTGTTGCTATGTTGGGATTGCAGTCTTCCTGCGTTACTCTTTGATCTGGTTCTTTGGCTTGTCTTAGGCCGGTATATTTCCTGTGTTACTCTTGTCTGGTTGGGTTGGGTGGGCTGTCCATCTTGGGCTCCCTTGCTTCTTCATGGTTCTCGGTTTTTGGCCCTTTTGATTTTGATGTTGGTCTTTGCTCCTTGCCGGTTGTTTTGCGTGCTTGTTTATTGGGCCGGTTGTTGCCTTGTTTGGCTTTTTTGTACAGTTTATGTTCCTTGCAGTATAGGGTAGTCTGGTCTTTCTTGTTGGCTTGGTCTTTGGCCTTCCTTTTATAGTCATAACATCATAAGGTTTGTCCTATGATGTGTATGCTATATCCTATTGGAGTCCTCCAATGTCCCTTGTATCCTGTTCTTATTTATATATTTTAAAATTTAGCAAAAAACAGTCTCCATAAATCAAGACTTGTGTGAGATGTACATATCGTTTTTAACGCGATAGTCATGGGATTGCTCCTTTTGTCGTTAATCAAATTAGAACGAAGTTATAGGACTCTAATCACCTCTTTCTTTGACAATTTTAGAGAACCAATGAAACAATAAGGTCTCCTTAAATGAAGACTTGAACGCGATAGTCATAGTATTGCTCCTTTTGATACTAATCAAACTAGAACGAAGTTATAGGACTCCTAATCACCTCTTTCTTTGACAATTTTAGAGAATCAATGAAACAATAAGAAGGTCTCCCTAAATGAAGACTTGTGTGAGATGTACGCATGGTTTTGAACGCGATAATCATGGGTTTCTCTTTTTGACGCTAATCAAACTAGAACAAAAAAATACAACTCTTAATCACCTCTTTCTTTGTAAATTTAAAACAACCAATGAAACAATATGAAGGTCTCCCTAAATAAAGACTTGTGTGAGATCTACGCATCGTTTTGGACACGTTAGTGATGGGATTGCTCCTCTTGATACTAATTTTAACTATAACGAAGTAATAGGACTCATAATCACCTATATTTTGACAATTTGAGAAAACTAATGAAAAAAATACGGTGTCCCTAAATGAAGGCTTGTGGGAGATGTACGGATCGTTTTGAATGCACTTGTGATATGATTGATCCGTTTGATGCTAATCAAACTAGAACGAAGTCATAGGACTCATAATCACATCTTTCTTTGACAATTTGAGAGAACAAATGAAATAATAAGGTCTCCCTAAATCAAGACTTGTGTGAGATGTACGCATCATTTTTAACGCGATAGTCATGGGATTGCTACATTTGATGCAAATAAAATTAGAACGAAGTAATAGGACTCATAATCACCTCTTTCTTTGACAATTCTAGAGAACCAATGAAATAATAAGAAGGCGGAGTCAATGAAGACTTGCGTGAGATGTACGCATCGTTTTGAACGCGATAGTCATGGGATTTGTACTTTTAATGCTAATCAAACTAGAATGAAGTTATAGGTCTCCTAATCACCACTTTCTTTAACAATTTTAGGGAACCTATGAAACAATAAGAAGGTCTCCCTAAATGAAGACTTGTGTGAGGTCTAAGCATCAATTTGGGAGCGATAGTGATGGGATTGCTCCTTTTGATGCTAATTTTAACTAGAACGAAGTAATAGCTTCAAAATCACCTACATTTTGACAATTTGAGAGAACTAATGAAACAATAAGAAGTTCTCCCTAAATAAAGACTTGTGTAAGATGTACGGATCGTTTTGAAGGTACTAGTGTTAGGATTGCTCTTTTGATGCTAATCAAACTAGAACAAAGTCATAGGACTCATAATCGCATCATTCTTTGACAATTTGAGAGAACCAATGAAACAATAAGAAAGTCTCCATAAATCCAGACTTGTGTGAGATGTACGCATCGTTTTTAACGCGATAGTCATGGGATTGCTCCTTTTGATGCTAATCAAATTAGAACGAAGTAATAGGACTCCCAATCACCTCTTTCTTTGACAATTTTAGAGAACCAATGAAACAATAAGAATGTCTCCTTAAATGAAGACTTGTGTGAGATGTACACATCATTTTTATCGCAATAGTCATGAGATTGCTACTTTTGATGATAATCAAACTAGAACGAAGTTATAGGACTCCGAATCACCTCTTTCTTTGACAATTTTAGAAAACCAATGAAACAATAAGGTCTCCTTAAATGAAGACTTGTGTGAGATGTACGCATCGTTTTGAACGCGATAGTCATAGTATTGCTCCTTTAGATACTAATAAAACTAGAACGAAGTTATAGGACTCTTAATCACCTCTATCTTTGACAATTTTAGAGAATCAATGAAACAATAAGAAGGTCTCCCTAAATGAAGACTCGTGTGAGATGTATGCATGGTTTTGAACGCGATAATCATGGGTTTCTTTTTTTGACGCTAATCAAACAAGAAAGAAAAAATACAACTCTTAATCACCTTTTTCTTTGTAAATTTAAAACCACCAATAAAATATTATGAAGGTCTCCCTAAATAAAGACTTGTGTGAGATCTACGCATCGGTTTGGACACGTTAGTGATGGGATTGCTCTTTTGGATGCTAATTTCAAATAGAACGAAATAATAGGACTCATAATCACCTATATTTTGATAATTTGTGAAAACTAATGAAAAAATAAGGTGTCCCTAAATGAAGGCTTGTGTGAGATGTACGGATCGTTTTGAAGGCACTAATGATATGAGTGCTCCTTTTGATGCTAATCAAACTAGAACGAAGTCATAAGACTCATAATCACATCTTTCTTTGATAATTTGAGAGAACAAATGAAATAATAAGAAGGTCTCCCTAAATCAAGACTTGTGTGAGATGTACGCATCGTTTTTACGCGATAGTCATGGGATTGCTCCTTTTGATGCTAATCAAATTAGAACGAAGTAATAGGACTCCTAATCACCTCTTTCTTTGACAATTCTGGAGAACCAATGAAATAATAAGAAGGCGGAGTAAATGAAGACTTGTGTGAGATGTACACATCGTTTTGAACGCGATTGTCATGGGATTGCTGCTTTTAATGCTAATCAAACTAGAATGAAGTTATAGGACTCATAATCACCTCTTTCTTTGACAATTTTAGGGAACCAATGAAACAATAAGAAGGTCTCCCTAAATGAAGACTTGTGTGAGGTCTACGCATCATTTAGGGAGCAATAGTGATGGGATTGCTTCTTTTGATGCTAATTTTAACTAGAACGAAGTAATAGGACTCATAATCACCTACATTTTGACAATTTGAGAGAACTAATGAAACAATAAGAAGTTATCCCTAAATGAAGACTTGTGTAAGATATACGGATCGTTTTGAAGGTACTAGTGATAGGATTGCTCCTTTGATGCTAATCAAACTAGAAGGAAGTCATAGGACTCATAATCGCATCTTTCTTTGACAATTTGAGAGAACCAATGAAACAATATGAAAGTATCCATAAATCAAGACTTGTGTGAGATGTACGCATCGTTTTTAACGCGATAGTCATGGGATTGCTCCTTTTGATGCTAATCAAATTAGAACGAAGTAATAGGACTCCCAATCACCTCTTTCTTTGACAATTTTAGAGAACCAATGAAACAATAATAATGTCTCGAAAACGATACGTACATGAGAGGGCGGATCATAATGTTCTCTCTCTTGATTTCTTTCTCTGCCTTCTCTCTTACTTTTTGAATTCTTGCCCACCTTTTGCCCCCACCTAATTTTCTCGACTGCCACCTACTTTTCTCATCCCCCCCCTTTTCCGACTGGTTTTCTCTCTTTCTTCCCCCTCCTCCTTTCTGTTGGTTCTCGTTCTCTTTGGTTGCATCTGCTCTCCACTTTTCTTTTTTCTTCATCATGGTAGACTACTCTCACCTCTTTGCTGGCAACTCTGCTAGCTCGGACTCTAGAGACCTCTTTGCTGAACTGGGTGTTTCTATCCCAAACTCCTCTTCTTTGTCCATTCCCTCTAGAGTTGGGCTTGCTGTCCCTCCTCCCTCTCTGGTCCGTTGCAAAAGCACGGGGGAATCTGAGCCTTTCCCTATTCCCTTGGCTCTTGACAGTAACTCTGTTGATTCAGATGATCAAACTCTACCAGACTCTCCGGCAGAGCTCAATATCGGCCCTGCTTTTGGTCCGAATGCTAAAGAGATTTTCTTAGCTGCTCAACACTTCACTCAGAAGGATAGGGAAGAAGCTTTGTTTGAAAGAAGGAAAAACGACCACCTCATGGATTTCCTTTCTGCTCATGGTGTTTCCTCCTACAATGTACAAGCTTACCTCCCTGATGGCAAGATCTCAAACTTTGGTCATGCATGCCAGGTGCTTTAGAATATTCCCCCTTACCTCTGGCTGGTATTTGGTTGTTGGTCCTTCTTCTTCTTTGCAAAACTCGGTTTAAGTTTCAGTTAAGGAAGCCTCTTCCATCCGTTCCTCTAGTCCTGGTCCTGCGATCATCTCATTTAAAGGGAAGGGGGCTACTATTTCTGCTCCGCCCTTTAACTAACAGTCATTGTCCCCTACAGAGGAGGGTGAAATAGTTCCTAAAATCTCGGAAGGTGGCTCTAAAAGTTGGTGTGCTGTGGTCACCAAGAACATTGGTAAATCTAGTAGATCCCTCTCTTTCCATCCTCCATCTGTTGAGAATGGTGACATTTGGGTCAAGCCTCTCGACGACATGCTCATGAGGGGAAACCAAATATGGTCTACTAGCTTGGTTGGCTACTTTCTGCACTCTAATCTCCCCTTCAAGGTAGTTGAGCCTATTTCCAAACGGTTATGGGGGAACTTGGGGTTAACTAAAGTGTTCCTGCACAATAAAGGCTATTATATATTTAAGTTCAACACTTCATCTGCTCCTGATAATATTCTTGCATCTGGTCCCTGGCACTTTGCCTCCAAAGTGATTATTCTGCAAAAATGGCAAGAAGGTGTTGAGGTCACTAAGTCCAACTGTGATAAAATTCCAATCTGGGTTAAGCTCAGCCAAATCCCTCTCTCTTATTGGTCTGATGAGGGAATTAGCTATATTGCTAGTGCTATTGGTAAGCCTTTATTTACTGATGAGATGACCACAAACAATGATTTCTTGAATTTTGCCCGTGTGTGCATTGAGGTTTCTGCCACTTCCTCCTTCCCTTCCTCCATCAAAGTTGCTATAATAAACTCTGAGAAGTCAGAAAAAGCTTTTGTTCAGGTTGATGTTGAGTATCAAAGCAGACCCCCTGCCTGCCCTACATGCAAGGTTTTTGGCCACTCTCAGATTAAGTGTCCAAAAGAAAACTTCATTTGGGTCCCCAAGCCTGTTACTGATCAGCAACTTAATAAGATACCTTCTCTTGTGATATTAGCCCCTGCCACTGATCCTCTCTTGGATGGGATAGCTTCTCTTCAACCATCTTCTATTGGGCCTTCTACTGCTTTAGCTCCAACTCCCAATGCTTGGGTATCTGTGTCAAGGGGAGCAAAACCTGATTTGAACCCCCCACTTCACCCTAACATGGTCACCTCTAACTCCTTCTCCCCTATTGGCCTCCCCTCTGGTATGGCAATGAACTCTGATTCTGAATCTCCTGCCTCTAATAACCCTCTTCTTGCCAAACTCAAGGCAGTTGATGAAAAGGAGGGCAATGACCTGAAGCACAAGCATGGACCGAGTAGTGGAACTCAAAATACACAAGTTGCCAAAAAGAGAAAGGGCAAAGGGAAAGCTGGATCAAACCACCCCCCTAATTTATGTTAGCTTCCTATAATGTTAGAGGGTTAAATAAAAAGCCTAAGCAGGCTTATGTCAAACAGCTAATTGTTGATAACCATATCTCTTTTGTTGGGCTTTTGGAAACTAGAGTTAAAAGCCAAAATGCACCTAGGGTAGCTAATAGGTTATGTAACAATTAGACATGGGCTTTTAACTATGACTCTCACTGTAATGGTAGAATTTGGGTTGGATGGAATCCTACAATATGGAATGTGGATGTCCTTTTTGTATCCTCCCAATCTATTCACTGTAAAGCTCAGCTTATTTTAGGATATAACAACTTTTTTTTTGTTTCATTTATTTATGGGCTCAATTCTTATCTTGAACGACGTGATCTTTGGAGAGATCTTTTGGCTTTAATCTCATTGACTGTTGGTGGGTTCTGGGTGATTTTAATGTTATTAAGCATCTTAATGAAACTAACCAAGCTGATGACATTTGGGATACTGGAATGGATGACTTCTTGACGTTTGTTTCTTCTGCTGGGATGGATGATATTCGAGGGGTTGGTCCCCTGTTCACTTGGTGGAATTGTCAGCTTGCTAATCATATTCTTAAGAAACTGGACAGAGCTCTTGGGAATGCCTCTTGGTTTGATAACTTTCCCCATGCTCAAGCTATCTTCGCTCCTAGAGGCATCTCAGATCACTCCCCTGTCTTTCTCAATACAGGCAATTCTAGCATCAGACCAAAGAAGCACTTCTAATTTTTTAATCACATGCTGCATTTGGATGGGTTCTCTGAGTGTGTTGTTCAGGCTTGGGCTGATCCTGTTCCTGGCAACCCTTTCTTTGTGTTCTCTAAAAAGATCAAGAGGACCAAACGTGCTGTGGTCTCCCTTAATATTTCTACAGGGAACCTCTTTATTGCTACTAAAACTGCCAGAAGGCTCTCCATAGTGTATAAATCCTGCTCCAATCCTCCCCTCTTGACCCTATCCTTCTTGGCTTAGAAAAGGATTGTGCACTGGACCTAAATACTGCTTTGGAGCGAGAAGAAATCCTCCTTCAGCAAAAATCTAGAGCAACTTGGTTCTCCTTGGGTGACAAAAACTCAGGCTTTTTCTATAACATGATGAAGAGCAGATGGAACACAAACAAGCTTCTCTCTATTGAAAATGCAAATGGTGATTTAGTGCATGGTCAAGAGGATGTGAAAAATGTTGATGTCAGTTATTTTCAACACCTGTTCAACCCTCCTTCTGACAGTTCAAATTTTGATTTCTCTAATTTCGGAGCCACTCCCTTACATTTCATGAGTCCTACCCAATCTCTTTTGCTGGTTGCTCCCATTTCTGATCTGGAAATTCTCACAGTCCTTAAATCTATGAAGAGAAATAAAAGTCCGGGACCGGATGGTTTTAACTTAAATTTTTTCATCCATAGCTGGAACATTGTGGGGGAGGATTTCACTAAGGCTGTTAAATTTTTCTTCTCCACTTACAGACTTACTAAGGGCATCAACTCGACTGCTATTGCCCTTGTTCCTAAATGCCCAAATCCCACTTCAATGTCTGATTTTTGACCTATTGCTTACTGCAACACAATATACAAATGTATTACAAAGATCCTTGCTAACAGGCTTAAGCTGGTGCTTCCTTCCATCATTGATAAAGCCCAATCTGCTTTTATGGCAGAAACATAAGTGACAACATATTGCTTGCTCAGGAACTGTTCAAAAATTACCATAGGAAATCTGGTCCACCGAGATGTGCTCTTAAAATTGATCTGAGGAAGGCTTTTAATATAGTAAAGTGGGACTTCTTGTTGAATACTCTGGCTGCCTTTAAGTTCCCACTTCTTTTCATCAACTGGATCAAATCATGTGTCTCTTCTGCCATGTTTTCTGTCAAAATCAATGGCATCTTAGCTGGGTTTTTCCCTATCTCCAAGGCAAGGAGACCCCTTGTCTCCTTATCTTTTTGTTCTTGTTATGGAAATGCTCTCCTTGAAACTCAACTCCAGTACCTCTATCCCTGAGTTCAAGTATCACTGGAGATCCTCTGATTGCAAACTAACCCATCTCCTTTTTGTAGATGATGTCCTCAATTTTTGTCATGCAAACTTACCTTCTATCTCTATTATCAAGTCATGCATCCACTCATTCTCTTTATTTTCTGGACTTATACCTAATGTACACAAAAGTTATTGCTTTCTTGCCAATACCGATCCGATTTCAACACAGGCCATTCTAACCACGCTTGAGTTCCAACTTGGAGTCTTTCCCACCAAATTCTTTGGAGTTCCTATTATATCATCTAAGCTTTCATTCCAGGATTGTGTTCCTCTGCTCCACCGAGTCACCCAAAGAGCTACCCCCTGGACTTCTAAAACTCTATCTTATGCAGGTCGTCTTCAACTGATTAAATCAATTCTTTTCTCTATACAATCTTATTGGTGTAGCCACTTCATGCTTCCCAAGGCTGTCCTATGTGCTATTCAAACTATTTTATGCAGGTTCTTATGGAAGGGACCTCTCTTGCCAAATTTAGGGCTAAAGTGGCTTGGTCTACCATTACCCACCCTACTGATGAAGAGGGACTTGGTTTAAATGATTTGTTGGACTGGAACAAAAGCCTCATGCTACTCCACCTTCTTCACATTCTACAGCCCTCTCCCACATCTCTTTTGGCTATTTGGGTCAGATCTACCATTTTGAAATGGAGGTCTCTTTGGCAAATTCACCCCCCCCCCATTTCTGACTGCTATTGGATTTGGAAGCAGGTCCTAAAGCTCAGGCCCCTTGCGTTGCAACACTTAAGGTTCATTGTTGGCTCTGGGCATACTATCAGCCTTTGGTACGACCTATGGCTGGATGGATGTGCTATTAATCCTAGCCCCAGCCTTCTCTCCAACTCGGGTCTTTCACATTTGGCAAAGGTCAACTCCATCCTCATTAACTCGGCTTGGGTTCTTCCTCCATGCAATCACCATAAAGTTATTATGCTTAGAAGAAAACTCTCCTCCTTTCCTCCTCCTAACAGCAGCAAGCCGGACTCCATTTTGTGGGGAACTTGGAACATTTCTTTAGTCAAGGCTAAGAATGTTTGGGGGTGCATTCGGTCTAGGCTCCCAACTGTGACTTGGCACAACATTATCTGGAATCGCCTGCATGTCCCTCTGTACTCCTTTATCATATGGCTCGGTATTCTCAAGAGGCTGCCAACTAATGATAGAACGAGCAATTACTCCGGGCATTTCTGGGACTACCCTCTTTTCCTTCAACATGGTGAAACTTTTGATCATCTCTTCTTCACTTGCCGATTTTCTTCTACAGTCCTGCAGCAGGTCTTAGGCTTGGGAAATTTTAGGAATGTCCCCAACTTATGGGATGACCTTATTGCCTGTCTAAGCTCCTTCCAAAGCTCAAAACTTACCCGGAACATCCTTTTCCTCTCCGCTGCGATCTCCTTCTACAAAGTGTGGGAAGCCAGGAATGCCAGACTTCACAAACTTTCCTCTACTACTGCTTCCCACATTACTGCAGATATTATTCAGCTGATTAAAGCCCGTCTCTCCACATGCAAAACTTTTATTAGAGCCACTAACTTCAGCCAATATTATTGTAATTGGCTTATGCACTAATTGTATTATGTTGGTTACTTCTGTTGGTGGGATTTCACTCCCTCTGTAGTATTCTCATCTGTTAGCCTGTCTTCAGATGAATCTACTATATCCTGGGGTATGCCACTTAGCCATTGTATAGTGTTTCTCTTCTTTATACAAACCAAACTTAGCAAAAAAAATAAGAATGTCTCCTTAAATGAAGACTTGTGTGAGATGTACGCATCATTTTTATCACGATAGTCATGAGATTGCTACTTTTGATGCTAATCAAACTAGAACGAAGTTATAGGACTCCTAATCACCTCTTTCTTTGATAATTTTAGAGAACCAATGAAACAATAAGGTCTCCTTAAATGAAGACTTATGTGAGATGTACACATCGTTTTGAACGTGATAGTCATAGTATTGCTCCTTTTGATACTAATCAAACTAGAACGAAGTTATAGGACTCTTAATCACCTCTTTCTTTGACCATTTTAGAGAATCAATGAAACAATAATGTCTCCCTAAATGAAGACTTGTGTGAGATGCACGCAAGGTTTTGAACGAGATAATCATGGGTTTCTCTTTTTGATGCTAATCAAACTAGAACGAAAAAATACAACTCTTAATCACCTCTTTCTTTGTAAATTTAAAACAACCAATGAAACAATATGAAGGTCTCCCTACATAAAGACTTGTGTGAGATCTACGCATCGTTTTGGACACGTTAGTGATGGGATTGCTCCTTTTGATGCAAATTATAACTAGAACGACGTAATAGGACTCATAATCACCTATATTTTGATAACTTGAGAAAACTAATGAAAAAATAAGGTGTCCCTAAATGAAGACTTGTGTGAGATGTACGGATCGTTTTGAAGGCACTAGTGATATGATTGCTTCTTTTGATGCTAATCAAACTAGAACGAAGTCATAGGACTCATAATCACATCTTTCTTTGACAATTTGAGAGAACAAATGAAATAATAAGAAGGTCTCCCTAAATCAAGACATGTGTGAGTTGTACGCATCATTTTTAAGCGATAGTCATGGGATTCTCCTTTTGATGCTAATAAAATTAGAACGAAGTAATAGGACTCCTAATCACCTCTTTCTTTGACAATTCTAGAGAACCAATAAAATAATAAGAAGGCGAAGTAAATGAAGACTTGTGTGAGATGTACGCATCGTTTTGTGTGATTATGAGTCCTATTACTTCGTTCTAGTTGAAATTAGCATCAAAAGGAGCAATCCCATCACTGTCGTCTTCAAAACGATGCGTAGATCTCACACAAGTCTTTATTTAGGGAGACCTTCATATTGTTTCATTGGTTGTTTCAAATTTACAAAGAAAGAGGTGATTAAGAGTTGTATTTTTTCGTTCTAGTTTGATTAGCGTCAAAAAGAGAAACCCATTGTGACACCCCCAAATCCGGGTACTTTGTTTTCACAAGATTTGGTGTTCACTTTCTAAATAAATCATACATCTACCCAATAATAAAGAATTGCAAAGTAAATTACAACCTTCATAAATATTTAAATAGAATCTTCCTTGACAAAGGATTTCAACTTGTCCCAAATAAAATCCTAGGGTTAATTAAACATTGACATCAAATTAATAAATGCGAAAATAAAATGTAAGACCCCGAATTTTATAAATAAAGATTTAATTTTCTTTATATATTATTTGAAATAGTAAGGGGTTGATTTAATTAATGTAGTAAGTTGTGGGTAAAATGCGCAAATATTTCAAAATGAGCAAGTGGTCATAAAATATTCATTGTTGTCGGGAAATATTCGTTTGGTCGTGGAATATTCTTGTTGTCGGAGAATAGTCGTACGACGGTGCAGCCATTTGTGGGCCCCACAACTGAATAACTGTCGGATATAGAAAGCGATAGAAATAACCTTTTTATAAATAACGATAAAACTGTTACCGTTAAACTGTTGAAATACTCGGTAATAAAAATACAGTAATACGCGTTGTTGCACAGTAGCACACGGTATTGCACAGTATTTTGAATTATTGATTCTTACGTAAGATTGTACTTACTCAATTATTGTTACAGTAATTACTGTTTAATATTTTATATTATTTAGTCAGTAATTGCATGATATTTTATTGGTTCAATAATTGCTACGTTGATATTTTATATCAATAATTGCTACGTTGATATTTTATATCAATAATTGCTACATTGCTATTTATATGATTGATTCAATAATTGTTACCGTTGATATTTTGTATTATTGATTCAATAATTGTTACTGCACAATATTTCACATTATCAACTCAATAATTCATATTATTTGAATAATATTATTAGATAGCATTATTGACAATGTCTAAGGAAGTTCTGTCTAAGAGGGGTTATTTAATTGTGCGCCAGTAAGGAGAAATCCTTATCGGAAGGCCCCCTCTTTTCTGAGAACGACCTGGTTGTCAATATTGTAGTTTTGTAATATTATTTGTGAATAATTAATTATTGATTTATATGATAAGAAAATATTTATTTTGTGGATATAAAAGAAGGAATTAGTGCTGATATATTTTTATCAGTATTTTGGTGTGGAAAATCATCCGTTTGTGGATTTCGGTCATTTTCGGTTGGGAATTTAGAAAAAATTTCTTCTATAAAGTTGTAGAGAATTAAATTTTCCATGGAAAGGACATATAATTTATATTTTTCTTATAAAATGGCTATTTATTATGAATTATTGAAGTTTCAAAAATAAATGTTTTTTTAAAATAAAATGATGGGCCCCACTTTTATCATTGCTTGGAAAATGCTGATCTTTTTTGGTGGGCATATGAAAGTCGCCGGTAGCAAAAGTCTACTTTGGCATCTTAAGCTTTTCCTATAAATAGGGTGGTTAGGTTAGAATTGAAAATCACACCAGAATCAGAAGTTTTCTCTCTCTATAATATCGAGCGTATTTTTGTAAGTAAATATACTTTGAGTGTTGCTATTCAGTGCAAGTTTTCTTCAGTATTATATCCGATATTCCAGCCAGAAGTACTATTCTTTTAAGGTAAGGGATGTTATTTTCTTTCGTAAATGATGTTATTCTTTTCAATATCATTATACCAAAATATTGTCGTGGATTTTATTATAAAATTTTTACTTTTTTCGTCGGGGTTACTATTCACGTATACGGCACTATTCACGTATACGGCATTATTCACGAAAAAATTAAATTTTCTTCTATATGTCCAAGTTGTTTGTTAAGGTTCCTATCTTTGATTGGATCCAAGTTTTGAGCTCTATTCTTGAATTTTGATCCACAAAGTATTATTATGAAGTATTTTTGAACGTGGATAAACTAAAATGCGAATCCTTAATCTTTGTCCTCTATCTCACTGGATTCGTTATTTATATTATTTTACATCATCCTCAGTCCTAAATGGTGATATAATTGAATATCTTTGCGTAGAGCAAAGATGAATGATTACCTGATGAATATCTTTGGCCCGTAGTGCAAACATGAACAGGTGTTGAGATGAATATGACCAACTGAAAATGAATATCTTTGGCCTGTAGTGCAAAGATGAATATTTGATTTGAGATGTATATTGATTGATGTTACGGGGATAAAATATTGATGATAGACTTTAAAATCATAGAAGATAGTAGACTTCATTCTCTACTTAACCCTTCTAATGAATTGTTATTTTTGCTGCGAATATTGATCTAAAACTTATTGTCCATAATATTTTATCTGAATTGTTGAAGACTAACGATAATTTATTTTTCATTATCTTAGTCATAATATTCTTTACTGGGCTAGTTGAGCTCACCATTTTCATCTATTGTCGTCTTCAGAAAATGAGAATGTTGCAGGAACTAGTCGGGGGACAGAGTGATGGTCCGAGTTAGAGCAGTAGTAGTCCTCACTATTTCTAATAAATAGTGTGATAATAATTGTAATGAGGACTTAGTTTGAATGTTAATAATTTCTACATATTTGTATTGACACTCACAGTTGTGTGGTCGTATTTTGCACGACCATGTGATATAAAATTTGTATTTGGATTATGTACCATGTATTTGGCGACTCAGAATGGGTTGGGTTGACTGGACCTATTCTGGGGGCATCACATAAAACATCATCAACTTAATCTTATTACAATTGAAGACAACAAGCCTTCAATTGCTCATCTTTCTTTTTCCTTTACTTGTTGACGGTATGTCAACATTCTCAGCTTTAACTGTAAGAGTTATAAAAATACGCAAGAGTGGCCTTCCTGACCACAGTTGGCACACCCGTTTCCCTTTCATGCACACTCCAGTGTGAGTCTTCCCGCATGTAGCATATGCTTCGAGCTTCCTCTTCTGCTAGCCTCCCTGCTGACTCCCAGCAGTGGTGTTGTCATTCCACTTTCTTTTCTGATGGATAGCCCCGCTACCACCAGCCTTGTTTTTCGTCTCATTCTTCTTCTTCTTGTCCTGGTTGAATTTAGTCATGGCGTCACTCCCTCCTTCAACGAGAATGGCCTTCTCCAGCACGGCTGCAAACGTGTTCAGCTAGAATATGGAGACCTTGCTGTAGAGCTAGGGTTTCAGTCCCTGCTCAAACCTCCTCGCCTTCCAAGCGTCTGTGCTTACTTGGTATGTAGCGAACCTGGCCAACTCGTCGAACTTCGCGGCGTATTCAGACACCGTCATCCCTGTGACGAACAAGATTTTTGTAATTTAATTTGAATATTTATTGAATTAAATAAATATTTTTTGATGATTTAATTATTGAGTTAAATAATTAATTGATGAAATTGTGGTAGATTAATTTAATTATATGTGTCACATTAGCTAAATTAATGTGGTGAATTTTTTTATATTCAAAGTACGTATTTAATTGAGCTTATTTGATTAATATATTAATTAAAAAACATAATGTTATTCTAATTAATTTAAATAATTAATTAGAGAATTAATGATTTGGCATAATTAATGAATGAGAATTTTAATTATGTTACTATGTGATTTAATATGGATTTATGCTATTTTTAAGTGATTTAAATAACATTATTTGATTTAATTGGGTGTGACATTAAAACTATAGTATAAAGCTTTAATTAAATTAAATGGAAAAGGAGGAATAAGGAACAAGCAAACAAAGCCTTATTGGGGGTTGGGGTCAGTTAACCCATTATGGGATTAACGGACGACCCATGACTCCACTATTATATACGTATATCATATTAGTGGTATATCATATATCATATATTGCATTCATCAGTTAAGAAAGTAGAGAGAAAACATAGAGAGAAAAAGAGAGAAATTGAGAGAAAAGACTTGAGAATTAGTTAGAGAAGAGATTGAAGAATTTAGTTGCATCATCATCACTAACTAGCAAGGGTAATTCTTTCTCTTACGTTTTTAAATTCAGGTTCTTACAGTTTCCAATAACGTATTCTTAAAAAGTTCTCTATGAATGACTAATTTGATGATTAATGCATGATATGGTTTTATATGTGTTATTATATGATCATAACATGTTTTATTCCATGTATGCATGATTTAAAGTAATAAATTTCATACAATTATGCTTGATTTGATTTTACAAAAGTCACAGAGTAGAAAAGTTATATATATGGCCATACGACCCTTACGTACAAATTTTATGCCATGAATCGATGTTTTAACTTTAAATTGACGATTGAATGTGATTGTGAACGTTTAAACGAACAAAATAGAAGTTAAACGAACGGATTCGGTGTTATAACGAATCCGTAACGTTGAATTTCTTGTATTTCTTTCAATACATTATAAAATATGAAAACAGTGAAATTAGATGCCTTAGATTGTGTGATTACATGATTTATAATGCTAAGATCATGCTAGAAATGCTTTATAGTTTTTCTGTGAAGTTCATACTTCATGGGTAGCAATTAAATTGTTGTGGTAGCATTAAACGGTGAATTATGGGCCTGGTTCTCTGTTATTTGTGAACTGCAGATTTTGAAAATGGCGTGTGGAGCTGCAGCGCCAACTTTAAGCCTAAGAGTGGGGCTGCAGTGCCAGCTTTAAGCCTAAGAGTGGGGCTGCAGCGCCAGTGGAGCTACATCGCCAGCTTTAAGCCTAAGATTGGGGCTGCAGCGCCAGTGGAGCTGCAGCGCCAGACTTAACTTAAAGTCCGAGCTGCATCGCTAGTGGAGCTGCAGCGCCATTTTTAGTTCAAATGGTGGAGCTGCAGCGCCACTTGGCAGATTTTGCCCAGAAATAAGATTTTAATTGTTCAAATCTAGGAAATGTAATTGTAACCTAATGTAATAAACATGAAGACATGATTAAAAATATAATAAGAGGTTAATAACTTATATTACGTGAGTAATTAATAAGTTAATTACATGACTTGAATCGTTAATTGTATAGTCCAATAACGTGCTCAAGACCGATGTGTGTGATTCGATACGTATATCGAGTTATTGATTTATGTGTATTGTGAACGTATTGATATGTAAGATTTAATAAAGAACGTGAATTATAAATTATAGCTTGTGCAAGAGGCAAATTTCCTATCCTTATACATATTTAATATTTTGCAAGTTTCCTAAACTCAAATTTTACTTTTACATTGAGCAAGTTCTTATCCTTGTTTATTCAAGTTGAGATTTTCATATGAGATATTACTATTCCTTTAAGTATTACTTCAGTTATACAATACTTATTCGATTGTATACTCTTGATATTTATTATTCAAGTTGAATATCGTTGTTATTGTTTAACCTTATAAGACTAGCGAACCCTTATTGATTCGACTAGTCCATAGTTGATGAACGTTCTAAATTCTAGAATTTTTATTGAGCTTATCCAAACCAAACTTCCTATGGTGCGGACTCTGATGTCAAACTGAGATGAAAAACCCTTTAATAGGGGATTATTTACGCTTTAGCGTTGAGATATTGTGCACAGTATAGTACTAAGGGCTGATCCCCCTAAGTACGGGAAGTAGAGTCCATAGTCTTATGACTGCTAATGTTTAAAGTTTAAACACTTTGCATATTTCAAGGTTATAGTTTGAGGTCTTATGACCCTCAGATGTTATTTTGATTGTTGTTATTCATTCTTGAGTCAAAAGTTGAGTTTCTTTACTCAGATGTCTTTGATTCACTCGCATGTTATTATATTGTTGTCATATTATTATACTTGTGGGCAATCGTGCTCACTCTTGGGTAATAATAACATTGCAGTTAAGAACGAAAGGTCGGACGAGCCTTCTACTAGCAAAGGCAAGGGCAAGGTCAACAAGTGATGAAGACTTGTTGTTTATCTTATGTGTTTATGTTTCAGACTTATATTAAAGTTGTGTAAGACTTATTTAATTATTTAAGTTTCCGCATTTGAGATTTAAGGTTAAGTACGACCTGGGATTGATGTATTTATTTTTCTGATGTTGTAACCCCATAAGGGGAGGATTACTTCTATTTATTTCATGGTTTGCATTTATTATGGGTAGATAGATAGATGATATTTGTATAGTGAACACCAAGTCCCGTGGAAATTGCAGTACCCGGATTTGGGGGTGTCACAGGTTGGTATCAGAGCTGTGGGTTATGAACCTTAGGTAGGGGAAAACCTTAGGATAGTAGCCTTTTAGAGATCGAGAACATAGTAATGATAACTCTTATCGAGTTCTAAGAAAGATAATAACTTATCTTATGTGCTATGTGCTTATACTTATATACTCGAGAATCGATTTGCATCACGTAATAACTAAGACTTAAAATTTTATTTGTCAGGATGACGGATGCTGGAGAACCTAGTCATTCCAGGGACCTTGTACCCCTAGAGACTAGAGAGGAGGAGCCCTGAAATATTCACGTACTCTGGGAGCAGTTAGTCCGACGAGAGCCATCACCCTTGATCACAGTCATTGGTCAGGAGCATGTGCCGGTGTCTGATTCAGAGGAGGACTCTGAGGAAGACCCTGAGGAGATTGAGGTTCAGGCTGAGGTAGCCGAAGAGGAGGAGGAAGACCCTGAAGATTTCCCACCGAGCTCTATCAGTGCCGAGATGTATGACGAGTTGTATGACCGTAACATAGAGTTACCTGATACTGTTCAGGAGCTGAGGGAGACTGTTCAGGAACTGAGGGAGCGATCGGTTACTCAACAGTCTGCCATCGAGCTGAGGGATGGAGAGGTTGAGGCTCTTCACACACAGTTGGGAAATGTAGAGTGGAATTTGGCTCACGAGAAAGGCCAAACCGAGCATAAGTTACAGGAAATAGAGGAATTGAAGAATGAGCTAAAAGAGAAACAACAAGGCTGGCTATAGCAGAGGAGGCCTGGGTAAGGGAATCACGATGAGCAGATCTCGCAGAAGACAACTGTCGGGCGAAGAAGGCCAAGCTTGAGGAGACATACTCTACATTTTAGTATGCAATTGATGAAGCCCAAGATCGGGTTATGAGGTACCCAATTCAATTCAAAGGACTACCGTTATACATGCTAGATCGCAGGACGATGTCGCGGATTATAGAAGAAGAGCGTGGCAAAGCTGTTCGTCGCCTTAATGGGCAGTGATAGGAACATTTGATTTTGTGAAACCTATCTGGTAGCTAATAATGTAAATTCCAATGTGTTTATAAACAGATGAATATTTTATGTTTTAAATCTTGTAGATTCTTTATCTCGGGATAGTTGATGTAAATAGCAGTGATGCTAGTGTTATGTTAAAACTTTTGATTTAATAAAATATTAGAGTTTATTTGAGATAATGTGTTGACTGATTGTGTCTAAATATTTAAGTTAAGCCTTGGATATTTAGAGAATTGAATAAAGATCTAATAAGCGTATTTCTTAACAGAAAAATGCCGCCAAGGAGACGATCTAACCGTCAACAGGCCCAAGAAGGGTCAACGAACAACAACAACGACGCCAATGCTAACCCCGTTCAGCAATTGGCGAACTTACTTGCTGGAGTGCTTAACAACCAACCTCAAGCTCCACCGAACACAACATTCAAGGACTTCAAGGCGGTGGGACCGCTAGAGTTTAAAGGCACTATAAACCCGATAGAAGCTCAAACCTGGGTCATGGAGATGGAAAAAGTTTTCGACGTCGCCAGAGTCAGAGAAGACTAGAAAACTGCCTATGCAACGTTCATGCTGAAATCCGAAGCTAGTTATTAGTGGCAAGCGAATAAGGTCCCGGGAGGTGAAGGTGTGATTACCTGGGAGAGGTTCAAAGAGATGTTCTTCGAGATGTACTTTCCAACCAGCTCTCAGAATCAAATGGAGGTCCAGTTTCTGGAACTGAAACAAGGGAATATGTCCGTACCGGAATATGCGATGAAATTTAATGAGTTGGCTAGGTTTGCCACGTATCAAGTGTACACCGATCAGAGGATGGCAAGGAGGTTTGAACAGGGTCTGAAGCCCTGGTTGTATAGCAAAGTGTCAATGTTCCAATTGAACACTTTTGCTGGGGTGTTGGAGAAGGCCATTCTCGCTGAAGGCGGGAGTGACGCTGTTACAAAGTATAACCAAGATCAGAAAAAAAAGAAGAGTGAAGGTGAAGGAGTTAACAAGGCTAGTAGTAGCAACACGGGGGGAAGTAACAATCAGAAGAGGAGGTGGAATGATAACTCATCAACTGGGAATCAACAAGGAGGACAGAAGAAGATGATCGAAGCTTGTCCGACCTGCGGGAAAGCTCACCTGGTGGTCTGTATGAAGGGAAAACGAGTATGCTACAATTGTGGTCAGGAAGGCCACATAGCACCTAACTGTCCGAACCCAAAGAAGGGCATTTGCTTCATTTGCGGCTCAAAGGACCATCTGGCAAGGGACTGTCCCAAGAAGGGATCTGGAGGGGCAGGATCAGGAGGGAACAGGGGAAACAGCGGTGGAAGTGCTCTAACAATCACGGGACCAACCGCAACCAACCGACCAACCTCCAGAACCTTCAACATGACCGTGCAGGATGCTGTACAGTCTCGCAATTTGGTGTCAGGTATCATTCCGATCAATAAAGTTAATGCTTATGTACTATTTGATTCGGGTGCTACTTGTTCATTTATATCCGATGATTTTGCTAAGAACTTAGAATTGCCTATAGACGAGTTAGAATACCCCATGAACATAGAGATTGTGAATAGAAAAGTGATCCCTGTTAAGTATGTACACAAGAACTGTAGGGTGGATATTAAGGGTAACATTATGAACATAGATCTGATCCCGATTAGGCTTGGGGAATTCGATGTTATTCTGGGAATGGATTGGATAGTCAATTATGGGGCTGTAATTGATTGCCAGAGGAAGTGTATTAACCTTATGATCCAGTCAAAGGTTGTGTTTTATGGCAGCAAATTGCCTAGACAAGCGAGTTATCTGACGATGATGCAGGCCAGAAATTGTTAAGACAAGGCTGTGTAGGATATTTAGCCTACATAGTCGATAGTCGTAAAGAAAACCCGAAAGTGGAAGATATACCAGTCGTGAGGGACTTCATGGACGTATTTTCGGATGATCTGCCAGGACTTCAGCCAGACAGAGAGGTTGAGTTTGTGATCGATTTGGCTCCAGGGACGGCCCCAATATCGAAGGCACCATACCGGATGGCTCCGGTAGAGATGAAAGAGTTGATGGTACAACTGCAAGAGTTACTGGATAAGAAGTACATCCAACCGAGCGTATCGCCGTGGAGAGCGCCGGTGTTGTTTATGAAGAAGAAGGACGGGACGATGCGGGTTTGCATCGACTACAGAGAACTGAATAAGGTCACAATTAAGAATAGATATCCATTACCGAGGATCGACGATCTGTTTGACCAATTGAAGGGTGCAAGGTACTTTTCAAAGATAGACTTGAGGAGTGGCTATCATCAGCTGAAGGTGAGGCCAGAGGATGTTCCGAAGACAGCATTTAGGACTCGATATGGTCACTACGAATTTTTGGTAATGTCATTTGGTCTAACGAATGCTCCTGCAGCATTCATGGGCTTAATGAATGGAGTGTTCAAGCCGTTTTTGGACAAATTCGTCGTGGTCTTTATCGACGACATTTTGGTATACTCGAAGACCAAGGAAGAACATGTAGAACATCTGAGGTTAACATTAGAGGCATTGAGAAGAGAGAAGTTGTACGCCAAATTTTTGAAATGTGAATTCTGGATTGAAATAGTGCAATTTCTTGGACATGCGATTGACAAGGACGGAATTTTGGTAGATCCCTCTAAAGTCGAAGCTGTGATGAACTGGGATCAGCCGAAAACACCATCGGAAATGAGAAGTTTTCTTGGATTAGCGGGCTATTATAGAAGATTCATTCAAGAATTTTCCAAGATCGCAACTCCGCTGACAAATTTAACTAGAAAATCGGTGAAATTCGTTTGGACAGAGAAGTGTGGGGAAAGCTTCCAAGAGCTTAAGAGGAGGTTGAGTTCAGCACCTGTGTTATCCTTTCCGGACGACACAGGAAATTTTGTGGTTTATAGTGATGCGTCGCACAAAGTACTTGGCTGTGTGCTCATGCAAAACGGCAGGGTCATTGTGACGCCCCCAAATTCCAGGACCGCCACTTGGTCTCTCGAATTCGGTTCATCACGTGCTCATGGTAATACATCGCAGTAATGATAACTAAATATCACACAACCACAGTGGAAAATCTATTCTAGAATAATTTACAATGATTTATTATAATTATTCTCCCAAGTCTCGCAACCTACAGTACTTAATAGATTACATAGCAATATCAATTAACGACTTGTTATATAATCTAACTTAAGCTTAAACATAAACAAATCCAGTCTTACTACATCATCTTCACACAATATTAATATATTTGAAACATAACAGACATAAGCTAGTTGGTAGCCTTGCCCTTGCCCTTATCAATGCCCGAAGGTTCGCCACGCTCTGCCTTAACTGAAATGTTTTAGGGAAAGCAAGAATGAGCACAAATTGCCCAGCAAGTAATATACAATAAGGGTGAATAATAAGATTCTCAATTCTCGAAAGGGTATAGCAAGATTTGATAGTTCAAGAATAACAAGAATATCAACAGTTCTCAATAACAGTCGCTAAGGACAGGATAATATCAATATGATTCAATAATAAGTCAATTCAAGATTTCAAATAATTGAATACTGAGTAGTCACTACGGACTATGAACTTCTACTAGAATTGACAGTAATAAACTGAAAATCCAACAAAAACAGGTACAACAGGTGATCAGCCTAAAGTACCCTTGTTATGCATAACAATCAATCATACTCAAGTGTACATGTCGGTTCTCCGACAATTATATATTCCCTTCAAAGAAGGTTGTTCTTCTCAGTCAAATACAAGATCCCGCACCAATCAATTAGTTTGGGTTGCTTTTCAATAACATAAGTCCAGCCGAATCAAATGGCATAGACACTTTCACAATATTCAAGAACAATACTAAGTTCAACATGAATAATAGCTTTAATGAAATAAGAGTTCAAGTATGCTAATTCAATTCAACCGATTAAATAGGAAACTAGTTCGCAATACACAAGATAGGATACTTGCATAGTAAAAGAGTATAAGTTATGAAACTTTCACAATCATAGCTTTGCTTGCATAAAGTAAATGCGTCGGTTAGGATACTTGCACTTTAAAAGAGTGTAAGTAAGAGAACTTGCCTTTAGCGTAGTTTATCCACGAAAAGCAATCAACACTTTCGAATTCCTATCGTAATACAGTTACGTATATATATGATATTCATTAGTCATATAATTTAACTTCACATTTTCTCTTTGAATATACGATCAACACATAAGCTAAGTTTTACCTAGCTACACAGTTATATAGAATATAATTTCTATCCTTAACGTTCCTTCTTTAGAGTTTAAACGCATTCTCATATTATATAAGATCTCAACAATTAGCAAACATGCTTGCATATTATTAATATCACATAAGACCACAATCTATACTAAATATATTTCATTTTAGCAAGTTACGGCATCTCCTTAAGTTAACCGTCAAAATCGGGTTCAAGTAACATCATATAATATCACGTAGCATGTATTCATATTTAAAGGATACTTTACATGCTTGTATAACTTTTTCAAATCCAATCGTACATGGTATAGGTTCTTAAGTTAATACTTAAAGCCATTCAAGGACACGAACTCATATGGTCTAACATGGTCGTTTTTAAACACATAAGATATTCATATAACTTGTATTAGTCATGCTCATGAGTACTCGTATTGCATATATGTAGCTAGCATTGTTATTATCTTGAAAACATGCTTTGTTTATGCTAAACTTTAATCACGGCAACCAATCATGGTATATATATATGCATGACACATGAATAAGTCCAAGAGTACTATCACATGTGTCCATAAATATCAGAATTTAAATCTCCACGTATCGTGTTAATGCTCATGTGCAAGGCTTGTATTTCTATTAGTGAATCTTACTAATAGAGCCTAACATGTTCATGCTTCCTTACGAACTATATAAACACAAGTTAAGGCTTCATTCATATATTTCAACGTTATCTAAACATGCTCATAACATCAAAATGACTATATAGCATTTACATGATCATATCCACCTTCAAACTTATATTTTTGTTAGGAATGAGCACTAGTTAGGTTCACACGTTCATATTTTATTACGGAACCAATATAGATAAGCTAACATGCACTTCATATGTCTCTAGGTGGTACTAACGTGCTTGCAAGGTCAGTATGTAAACATGCTTTATAATGTTAATGATTGTTTATGAAATTTTAAGTTCGTTTCCGAGCTTCATGTCGTTTTGTTAACCATGCATGCCAATACACTAAAACATGCTTACATTGCCTCATTAGGTTTATATATATGTATTAATCATGCTTCCATGCTTGTTTAAACAAAAATCAACCAATTAGTACATAACAGTTTTGTTGCAGAATGCAGAAAACTGAACACAGAGGCCGGCGCTGCGGCGCGGCAACAGCAGCATACTCCGGCGCTGCGGCGCGGGCTGCGGCGTGGGTGGGGCTGCGGCGTGGGCTTCGGCGCTGCGGCGCGGGCTGCGGCGCTGGCTGCGGCGCTGCGGCGTGGGGACAGTTCCTGCAGTTCAGACTGCAGCGAAACCGACCCAAAACCTCCCATTTTATCGATCTCGACATACCCATATGCTATTAGACTAACCTTTTTAACTTACTAACACATATATATGCTTATATAACAGTCAATCCCCAAACAATTCCCAATTTGATGAACTCCAACTAATTTCACGAATTCGATGCTTTACAGAAATTACAGAGCAACAATGGAAATGAAAGTCAAGAAAGCTATATAGTGGTTCCATCACGTATGTATGTTCATATAACAAGAATATAAGGGTTCTACAAACCAATCATGAACCAATTTGGCATAATCAAAAATTTGAAGGAAACTTCGGAAACAGAAAACGAAAATGAAGAACAAAGGAAGAGGGATTATACCTCTGCTAGGATTCCAATATAGTTTGCTGCTAATCCAACTTCTCCTACTGATATATGTATATTGCTTTCATTCACCACTTATGCAAACTCTCAGCAAATTGAAAACGAAGAAACATGGCTGCTATTTATAGAAGAATCCTTACACAGAAAATGCAATTGTCCATTAAATTGAACCACTAGATTGAAGCTTTGTATATCAGCTAAGGAAGAGTTGGTAGAGTGGTTGAAGAACACTGTTGTGCCCACTCCCCGTATCATGATTTGCTAGAATGCTGAGTTTGAGAAGGTAGGAGTAGGCTAGCTTCATGAGTGTTTTACGTGTACAAGGTTTGTGTCTTATTAATATGGGACAAGGCATAAAAATCTCAGCATTTCCAATTTGTAAACAAACTAGTGTTAATACTTAGGTTATATACACACACATATTTAGACACTTAGGTCTTTAATTGAAATGTCACAATAATTCATATACTGTAGTAAGTGTAAATTGACACGTATAATCCATGTACATTTTGTTAATACCGGATATAATCCAATCAGATGTTAACACATTACACTGTCTCCTTTATTAAAACTAATTGCTTACAATATGTTCAGGATATATTATACAATGTATACCCACATATTTATTGTCACACAAGTTATTAATCAAGTAGCTCACATGGTTTAATAAGCCTTACCATATAATAGTGTCATATTACACTTCACATAATACATAGTCAGCTAATATGTGCTACACATTTAATTCGCATGCTTGCACATATAATTTCTCATCTTATAAATTGAATATTAATTAATAATATACACATATCCTACATCAATCAATATAATTGTTAACCTCCAAAACAATTTAATTAACCCTTATATGATTAATCACCACTTTGATATAAATCTTATTATATTTATAAACACGTTGCTCATTATTATTATGTTTCTTGCAATAATAATAATCACATATTATTAATCAATCCTCATTAGTATTTTATAACAGTTAATTAATATTCTTCGATTAACAATTAATATAGATTAATTGTTCGCTTAAATTAATATAATCATTCTTATATTACGTCACTGTGCCACACAAGGCAATCAACTAGTTTATCACAAACTCCACCAATTTCTCAATTATTATAATTATTCAATTATATATAATTGAATTAATTCATCTCATAACACAAAATCATTTATATTCAAATAAATTCTCATTTTCATTAATATAATTATTTAATAATATATGGAAATTCTCGGGTATTACAGTCATTGCATATGCGTCACGACAATTAAAAGATTATGAGAAGGGATATCCGACCCATGACTTGGAGTTAGCTGCAGTGGTATTTGCTTTGAAAATTTGGAGACACTATCTCTATGGGGAGAAGTGTGAAATATATACAGACCACAAGAGTCTGAAATATATTTTTACACAAAAGACTTGAATATGCGCCAGAGAAGGTGGCTAGAGCTAATTAAAGACTATGACTGAAATTTTATACCATCCGGGTAAGGCTAATGTGGTTGTTGACGCCTTAAGCAGAAAGGGTCGGGAGAAATTGATGATGTTGACTGCTCAGGAGGAGCTAATTTCAGCAATGGAAAAACTGGAATTGGAAGTGAAGTATTAGATGGAGATGGACGAGAAGTTGTTTCAGATGCAAGTTGGTACAACCCTATTGGATCAAGTTAAGGAAGCCCAACTTCAGGACGAAGAATGTGAGAAGGTAAAGAAAAAGATATCTGAAGGAACCGAACTGAGATTCAAGATAGACAGTGAGGGACTACAGAGATTTGCGAACAGAGTGTAGGTACCGTCAGTGCCAGAGATTAAGGATGACATTTTGAGTGAGGCTCATAGCTCACGGTATTCGATTCACCCCAGTAGTACCAAGATGTACTAGGATCTTCGACAACACTTCTGGTGGCCGAATTTGAAACGAGATGTTGCTGAGTGTGTTGCAAAGTATCTAACCTGTCAGAAAGTGAAAGAAGAACATCAGAGACCGAGTGGTTTGCTACAACCCCTGAAAATCCCAGAATGGAAAAGGGAACACATTACGATGGATTTTGTGGTTGGCCTTCTGACGATTCAGAAAGGCTACGACGCAGTATGGGTTATTGTTGACCGACTAACGAAATCCGCACACTTCCTTCCGATCAAAATCAGATTCAACTTAGACCAGTTGGCAAGGTTATATGTGAAAGAGATTGTTTCGATGCACGGAGTTCCAGTATCAATTATTTTCGACAGATATCTGCGCTTCACATCGAACTTCTGAAAGCGACTACATGAATGCATGGGGACACAGTTGAGAATGAGTACGGCTTATCACCCTCAGACAGACGGGCAGAGTGAAAGAACGATCCAGACATTGGAAGATATGTTGAGAGCATGCATCATGGATTTTAAAGGAAATTGGGATGATCACCTACTTCTTGTGGAATTTGGTTACAACAACAGTTACCACGCTAGTATTGGCATGTCGCCTTACGAAGCGTTGTACGGAAGAAAATGCAGAACTCCACTATACTGGGATGAAGTTGGCGAGAGACAACTACTAGGTCCAGAACTGGTACAGTAGACAGCAGAGATAGTCAAAGTGATCAAAACAAGACTGGTAGCAGCCTAGGATGGGCAAAAGAAATACGTCGATCCACACCGTAAGAACATTGAGTTTGAATAGGGTAGTTATGTGTTTTTGAAAGTCTCTCCCTGGAAAGGGAAGATCATATTCGGAAAGAAAGGGAAATTGAGCCCGAGGTTCATTGGACCCTTTGAGGTACTGCGAAGGATTGGATAAGTTGCGTATGAGGTAGCCTTACCTCCGGCGCTCGAGAATGTCCACAACATCTTCCATGTTTCAGTTTTACGACCTTACAAACCCGATCACAAGCATGTGATTGAATATGAACCCCTACATTTTGAAAAAGACTTATCCTATGAAGAAATTCCTGTTCATATTGTTGACAGGAAAGAGCAAGTCCACAGAAACAAAGTTATATCTTCTGTTAAGGTAATTTGGAGGAACCACAATGCTGAAGAAGCTACGTGGGAACTCGAAGAGTATATGATGAAGAATTACCCATATTTATTTACTTAATTTATGTGTATGCGATTCTGGGGATAGAATCTTTGTAAGGGGGAAGAATAATGTAACGGGACGAAATTTAATTGAACCGTGATTCTGGGGACAGAATCCTTTTAAAGGGGGAAAGATGTGACGAAAAAATTTATTGTAATTTAATTTGAATATTTATTGAATTAAATAAATCTTTTTCGATGATTTAATTATTGAGTTAAATAATTAGTTGATGAAATTGTGGTAAATTAATTTAATTATATGTGTCACATTAGCTAAATTAATGTGGTGAATTTTTTTATATTCAAAGTATGTATTTAATTGAGCTTATTTGATTATTAATTAATAAGCATAATATTATTCTAATTAATTTAAATAATTAATTAGAGATTTAATAATTTGGCATAATTAATTAATGAGAATTTTAATTATGTGACTATGTGATTTAATATGAATTTATGCTATTTTTAAGTGATTTAAATAACATTATTTAATTTAATTGGGTGTGACATTAAAACTATATTATAAAGCTTTAATTAAATTAAATGGAAAAGGGGGAATAAGGAACAAGCAAACAAAGCCTTATTGGGGGTTGGGGTCAGTTAACCCATTATGGGATTAACGGACGACCCATGACTCCACTATTATATACGTATATCATATTAGTGGTATATCATATATCATATATTGTATTCATCAGTTAAGAAAGTAGAGAGAAAACACAGAGAGTAAAAGTGAGAAATTGAGAGAAAAGACTTGAGAATTAGTTAGAGAAGAGATTGAAGAATTTAGTTGCATCATCATCACTAACTAGCAAGGGTAATTCTTTCTCCTACGTTTTTAAATTCAAGTTCTTACAGTTTCCATTAACGTATTCTTAAAAAGTTCTCTATGAATGACTAATTTGATGATTAATGCATGATATGGTTTTATATGTGTTATTATATGATCATAACATGTTTTATACCATGTATGCATGATTTAAAGTAATAAATTTCATACAATTATGCTTGATTTGATTTTACAAAAGTCACAGGAGTAGAAAAGTTATATATATGGTCATACGACCCTTACGTACAAATTTTATGCCATGAATCGATGGTTTAACTTTAAATTGACGATTGAATGTGATTGTGAACGTTTAAACGAACAAAATGGAAGTTAAACGAACGGATTCGGTCTTATAACGAATTCGTAACGTTAAATTTCTTGTATTTCTTTCAAAACATTATAAAGTATGAAAATAGTGAAATTAGATGCCTTGGATTGTGTGATTACATGATTTAGAATGCTAAGATCATGCTAGAAATGTTGTATAGTGTTTCTGTGAAGTTCATACTTCATGGGTAGCAATTAAATTGTTGTGGTAGCATTAAACGGTGAATTATGGGACTGGTTCTCTGTTATTCGTGAACTGCAGATTTTGAAAATGGCGTGTGGAGCTGCAGCGCCAACTATAAGCCTAAGAGGGGCTGCAGCGCCAGTGGAGCTACAGCGCCAGCTTTAAGCCTAAGAGTGGAGCGGCAGCGCCAGTGGAGCTGTTGCGCCAGTGGAGCTGCAGTGCCAGTTTTAAGCCTAAGATTGGGGCTGCAGCGCCAGTGGAGCTGCATCGCCAGACTTAAGCTTAAAGTCCGAGTTGCAGCGCCAGTGGAGCTGCAGCGCCATTTTTAGTCCAAATGGTGGAGCTGTAGCGCCAATTGGCAGATTTTGCCCAGAAATAAGATTTTAATTGTTCAAGTCCAGGAAATGTAATTGTAACCTAATGTAATAAACATGAAGACATGATTAAACATATAATAAGAGGTTAATAACTTATATTACGTGAGTAATTGATAAGTTAATTACATGACTTGAATCGTTAATTGTATAGTCCAATAACGTGCTCAAGACCGATTTGTGTGGTTCGATACGTATATCGAGTTATTGATTTATGTGTATTGTGAACGTATTGATATGTAAGATTTAATAAAGAACGTGAATTATAAATTGTAGCTTGTGCAAGTGGCAAGTTTCCTATCCTTAAACTTATTTAATATTTTGCAAGTTTCCTAAACTCAAATTTTACTTTTACATTGAGCAAGTTCTTATCCTTGTTTATTCGAGTTGAGATTTTCATATGAGATATTACTATTCCTTTAACTATTACTTCAGTTATACAATACTTATTCGATTGTATACTCTTGATATTTATTATTCAAGTTGAATATCGTTGTTTTTGTTTAACCTTATAAGACTAGCGAACCCTTATTGATTCGACTAGTCCATAGTTGATGAACGTTCTAAATTCTAGAATTTTTATTAAGCTTATCCAAACCAAACTTCCTTTGGTGCGGACTCTGATGTCAAACTGAGATGAACAACCCTTTAATAGGGGATTATTTACGCTTTAGCGTTGAGATATTGTGCACAGTATGGTACTAAGGGCTGATCCCCCTACGTACGAGAAGTAGAGTCCATAGTCTTATGGCTGTTAAAGGTTTAAAGTTTAAACACTTTACAACCTAGGACATAGTTCGAGGTCTTATGACCCTCAGAAGTTATTTTGATTGTTGTTATTCATTCTTGAGTCAAAAGTTGAGTTTCTTTATTCAGATGTCTTTGATTCACTCGCATGTTATTATATTGTTATCATATTATTATACTTGTGGGCAATCGTGCTCACTCTTGCGTAATAATAACATTTCAGTTAAGAACGAAAGGTCCGACGAGTCTTCTACTAGCAAAGGCAAGGGCCAGGTCAACAAGTGATGAAGACTTGTTGTTTACCTTATGTGGTTATGTTTTAGACTTATATTAAAGTTGTGTAAGACTTATTTAATTGTTTATGTTTTCGCATTTGAGATTTAAGGTTAAATACGACCTGGGATTGATGTATTTATTTTTCAGATGTTGTAACCCCATAAGGGGAGGATTACTTCTATTTATTACATGGTTTGAATTTATTATGGGTAGATAGATAGATGATATTTGTACAGTGAACACCAAGTCCCATGGAAATTGAAGTACCCGGATTTGTGGGTGTCACAGGTTGGTATCATAGCTGTAGGTTATGAACCTTAGGTGGGGGAAAACCTTAGGATAGTAGCCTTTTAGAGATCGAGAACATAGTAATGATAACTCTTATCGAGTTCTAAGAAAGATAATAACTTATCTTATGTGCTATGTGCTTATACTTATATACTCGAGAATTGATTTGCATCACGTAATAACTAAGACTTAAAATTTTATTTGTCAGGATGACGGATGCTGGAGAACCTAGTCAGTCCAGGGACCTTGTACCCCTAGAGAATAGAGAGGAGGAGCCCCGAGATATTCACGTAGTCTGGGAGCAGTTAGTCCGACGAGAGCCATCACGCTTGATCACAGTTATTGGTCAGGAGCATGTGCCGGTGTCTGATTCAGAGGAGGACTCTGAGGAAGACCCTGAGGAGATTGAGGTTTCGGCTGAGGTAGCCAAAGAGGAGGAGGAAGACCCTGAAGAGTTCCCACCGAGCTCTATCAGTGCCGAGATGTATGATGAACCGTATGACTGTAACATAGAGTTACGTGATACTGTCCAGGAGCTGAGGGAGAATGTTCAGGAGCTGAGGGAGAGATCGGTTACTCAACAGTCTACCATCGAGCTGAGGGATGGAGAGGTTGAGGCTCTTCACATACGGTTGGGAAATGTAGAGTGGGATTTGGCTCACGAGAAGGGCCAAACCGAGTAGAAGTCAGAGGAAATAGAGGAATTGAATAATGAACTAAAAGAGAAATCAACAAGGCTGGCTATAGCAGAGGAGGCCTGTGTAAATGAATCACGACGAGCAGATCTCGCAGAAGACAACTATCGGGCAAAGAAGGCCAAGCTTGAGGAGACATACTCTACATTTCAATATGCAATTGATGAAGCCCAAGATCTGGTTATGAGGTACCCAATTCAATTCGAAGGACTACCGTCATACATGCTAGATCGCAAGACGATGTCCCGGATTATGGAAGAAGAGCGTGGCAAAGCTGTTCGTCGCCTTAATGGGCAGTGATAGGAACGTTTGATTTTGTGAAACCTATCTGGTAGCTAATAATGTAAATTCCAATGTGTTTATAAACAGATGAATATTTTATGTTTTAAATCCTGTAGATTCTTTATCTCGGGATAGTTGATGTAAATAGCAGTGATGCTAGTGTTATGTTAAAACTTTTGATTTAATAAAATATCAGAGTTTATTTGAGATAATGTGTTGACTGATTGTGTCTAAATGTTTAAGTTAAGCCTTGGATATTTAGAGAATTGAATAAAGATCTAATAAACGTATTTCTTAACAGAAAAATGCCGCCAAGGAGACGATCTAACCGTCAACAGGCCCAAGAAGGGTCAACGAACAACAACAACGACGCCAATGCTAACCCCGTTCAGCAGTTGGCGAACTTACTTGCTGGAGCGTTAACAACCAACCTCAAGCTCCACCGAACACAACTTTTAAGGACTTCAAGGCGGTGGGACTGCCAGAGTTTAAAGGCACCATAAACCCGATAGAAGCTCAAACTTGGGTCATGTAGATGGAAAAAGTTTTCGACGTCGCCAGAGTCAGAGAAGACCAGAAAACTGCCTATGCAACGTTCATGCTGAAATCCGAAGCTAGTTATTAGTGGCAAGCGAATAAGGTCCGGGGAGGTGAAGGTGTGATTACCTGGGAGAGGTTCAAAGAGAGGTTCTTCGAGATGTACTTTCCAACCAGCTCGCAGAATCAAATGGAGGTCCAGTTTCTGGAACTGAAACAGGGGAATATGTTGGTACCGAAATATGCGGCGAAATTCAATGAGTTGGCTAGGTTTGCCACGTATCAAGTGCACACCGATCAGAGGAAGGCAAAGAGGTTTGAACACGGCCTGAAGCCCTGGTTGTATAGCAAAGTGTCAATGTTCCAATTGAACACTTTTGCTGGGGTGTTGGAGAAGGCTATTCTCGCTGAAGGCTGGAGTGACGCTGTTACAAAGTATAACCAAGATCAGAAAAAAAAGAAGAGTGAAGGTGAAGGAGTTAACAAGGCTAGTAGTAGCAACACGGGGGGAAGTAACAATCAGAAGAGGAGGTGGAATGATAACTCATCAACTGGGAATCAACAAGAAGGACAGAAGAAGAGGATCGAAGCTTGTCCGACCTGCTGGAAAGCTCACCTGGTGGTCTGTATGAAGGGAAAACGAGTATGCTACAATTGTGGTCAGGAAGGCCACATAGCACCTAACTGTCCGAACCCAAAGAAGTGCGCTTGCTTCACTTGCGGCTCAAAGGACCAGATGGCAAGGGACTGTCCCAAGAAGGGATCTGGAGGGGCAGGATCAGGAGGGAACAGGGGAAACAGCGGTGGAAGTGCTCTAACTATCACGGACCAACTACAACCAACAGACCAACCACCAGAACCTTCAACATGACCGTGCAGAATGCTGTACAGTCTCGTGATGTGGTGTCAGGTATCATTCTGATCAATAAAGTTAATGCTTATGTAGTATTTGATTCGGGTGCTACTTGTTCATTTATATCCGATGATTTTGCTAAGAACTTAGAATTGCCTATAGACGAGTTAGAATACCCCATGAACATAGAGATTGCGAATAGAAAAGTGATCCCTGTTAAGTATGTACACAAGAACTGTAGGGTGGATATTAAGGGTAACATTATGAACGTAGATCTTATCCCGATTAGGCTTGGGGAATTCGATGTTATTCTGGGAATGGATTGGATAGTCAATTATGGGGCTGTAATTGATTGCCAGAGGAAGTGTATTAACCTTATGATCCAGTCAAAGGTTGTGTTTTATGGCAGTAAATCGCCTAGACAAGCGAGTTATCTGACGATGATGCAGGCCAGAAAATTGTTAAGACAAAGCTGTGTAGGATATTTAGCCTACATAGTCGATAGTCGTAAAGAAAACCCGAAAGTGGAAGATATACCAATCGTGAGGGACTTCATGGACGTATTTCTGGATGATCTGTCAGGACTTCCGCCAGACAGAGAGGTTGAGTTTGTGATCGATTTGGCGCAAGGGATGGCCCCAATATCGAAGGCACCATACTGGATGGCTCCGGTAGAGATGAAAGAGTTGATGGTACAACTGCAAGAGTTACTGGATAAGAAGTACATCCAACCGAGCGTATAGCCTTGGGGAGCGCCGATGTTGTTTGTGAAGAAGAAGGACGGGACGATGCGGCTTTGCATCGACTACAGAGAACTGAATAAGGTCAAAATTAAGAATAAATATCCATTACCGGGGATCGACGATCTGTTTGACCAATTGAAGGGTGCAAGGTACTTTTCAAAGATAGACTTGAGGAGTGGCTATCATCAGCTGAAGGTGAGGCCAGAGGATGTTCCGAAGACAGCACTAGGACTCGATATGGTCACTACGAATTTCTAATAATGTCATTTGGTCTAACGAATGCTCCTGCAGCATTCATGGGCTTAATGAATGGAGTGTTCAAGCCATTTTTGGACAAATTCGTCGTGGTCTTTATCGATGACATTTTGGTATACTCAAAGACCAAGGAAGAACATGTAGAACATCTGAAGTTAACATTAGAGGCATTGAGAAGTCAGAAGTTGTACGCCAATTTTTTGAAATGTGAATTCTGGATTGAAAGAGTGAAATTTCTTGGACATGTGATCGACAAGGACGGAATTTCGGTAGATCCCTCTAAAGTCGAAGCTGTGATGAACTGGGATCAGCCGAAAACACCATCGGAAGTGAGAAGTTTTCTTGGATTAGCGGGCTATTATAGAAGATTCATTCAGGACTTTTCCAAGATTGCAACTCCGCTGACGAATTTAACTAGAATATCGGTGAAATTCGTTTGGACGGAGAAGTGTGAGGAAAGCTTCCAAGAGCTTAAGAGGAGGTTGAGTTCAGCACCTGTGTTATCCCTTTCGGACGACACAGGAAATTTTGTGGTTTATAGTGATGCGTCGCACAAAGTACTTGGCTGTGTGCTCATGCAAAACGGCAGGGTTATTGCGTATGCGTCACGATAATTAAAAGATTATAATAAGGGATATCCGACCCATGACTTGGAGTTAGCTGCAGTGGTATTTGCTTTGAAAATTTGGAGACACTATCTCTATGGGGAGAAGTGTGAAATATATACAAACCACAAGAGTCTGAAATATATTTTTACACAAAAAGACTTGAATATAAGCCAAAAAAGGTGGCTAGAGCTAATTAAAGACTATGAATGTGAAATTTTATACCATCCGGGTAAGGCTAATGTGGTTGCCGACGCCTTAAGAAGAAAGGATCGGGAGAAATTGATGATGTTGACTGCTCAGGAGGAGCTAATTTCTGCAATGGAAAAACTGGAATTGGAAGTGAAGTATCAGATGGAGATGGACGAGAAGTTGTTTCAGATGCAAGTTGGTACAACCTTATTGGATCAAGTTAAGGAAGCCCAACTTCAGGACGAAGAATGTGAAAAGCTAAAGAAAAAGATATCTGAAGGAACCGAACCAAGATTCAAGATAGACAGTGAGGGACTACTTAGATTTGAGAACAGAGTGTGGGTACCGTCAGTGCCAGAGATTAAGGATGACATTTTGAGCGAGGCTCATAGCTCACGGTATTCGATTCACCTCGGTAGTACCAAGATGTACCAGGATCTTCGACAGCACTTCTGGTGGCCGAATTTGAAACGAGATGTTGCTGAGTGTGTTGCAAAGTGTCTAACCTGTCAGAAAGTGAAAGCAGAACATCAGAGACCGAGTGATTTGCTACAACCCCTGGAAATCCCAGAATGGAAATGGGAACACATTACGATGGATTTCGTGGTTGGCCTTCCGATGACACAGAAAGGCTACGACGCAGTATGGGTTATCGTTGACCGACTAACGAAATCCGCACACTTCCTTCCGATCAAAATCAGATTCAACTTAGACCAGTTGGCAAGGTTCTATGTGAAAGAGATTGTTTCGAGGCACAGAGTTCTAGTATCAATTATTTCCGACAGAGATCCGCGCTTCACATCGAACATCTGGAAGCGACTACAGGAATGCATGGGGACACAGTTGAGAATGAGTGCGGCTTATCACCCTCAAACAGACGGGCAGAGTGAAAGAACGATCCAGACATTGGAAGATATGTTGAGAGCATGCATCATGGATTTTAAAGGAAATTGGGATGATCACCTACTTCTTGTGGAATTTGGTTACAACAACAGTTACCATGCTAGTATTGGCATGTCGCCTTACGAAGCGTTGTACGGAAGAAAATGCAGAACTCCACTATACTGGGATGAAGTTGGCGAGAGACAACTACTAGGTCCAGAACTGGTACAGTAGACAGCAGAGATAGTCAAAGTGATCAGAACAAGACTGGTAGCAGCCCAGGATGGGCAAAAGAAATACGCCGATCCACACCGTAAGAACATTGAGTTTGAATCGGGTAGCTATGTGTTTTTGAAAGTCTCTCCCTGGAAAGGGAAGATCATATTCGGAAAGAAAGGGAAATTGAGCCCGAGGTTCATTGGACCCTTTGAGGTACTGCGAAGGATTGGATAAGTTGCGTATGAGGTAGCCTTACCTCCGGCGCTCGAGAATGTCCACAACATCTTCCATGTTTCAGTTTTACGACCCTACAAACACGATTACAAGCATGTGATTGAATATGAACCCCTACATTTTGAAAAAGACTTATCCTATGAAGAAATTCCTGTTCATATTGTTGACAGGAAAGAGCAAGTCCACATAAACAAAGTTATATCTTCTGTTAAGGTAATTTGGAGGAACCACAATGCTGAAGAAGCTACGTGGGAACTCGAATAGCATATGATGAAGAATTACCCATATTTATTTACTTAATTTATGTGTATGCGATTCTGGGGACAGAATCTATGTAAGGGGGAGAATAATGTAACGGGACGAAATTTAATTGAACCGTGATTCTGGGGACAAATCCTTTTAAGGGGGGAAAGATGTGCCGAACAAGATTTTTGTAATTTAATTTGAATATTTATTGAATTAAATAAATATTTTTCGATGATTTAATTATTGAGTTAAATAATTAATTGATGAAATTGTGGTAGATTAATTTAATTATATGTGTCACATTAGCTAAATTAATGTGGTGAATTTTTTTATATTCAAAGTATGTATTTAATTGAGCTTATTTGATTATTAATTAATAAGCATAATATTATTTTAATTAATTTAAATAATTAATTAGAGATTTAATAATTTGGCATAATTAATTAATGAGAATTTTAATTATGTGACTATGTGATTGAATATGGATTTATGCTATTTTTAAGTGATTTAAATAACATTATTTGATTTAATTGGGTGTGACAATAAAACTATATTATAAAGCTTTAATTAAATTAATTGGAAAAGGGGGAATAAGGAACAAGCAAATAAAGCCTTATTGGGGGTTGGGGTCAGATAACCCATTATGGGATTAACGGACGACCCATGACTCCACTATTATATACGTATATCATATTAGTGGTATATCATATATCATATATTGCATTCATCAGTTAAGAAAGTAGAGAGAAAACATAGAGAGCAAAAGAGAGAAATTGAGAGAAAAGACTTGAGAATTAGTTAGAGAAGAGATTGAAGAATTTAGTTGCATCATCATCACTAACTAGCAAGGGTAATTCTTTCTCCTACGTTTTTAAATTCAAGTTCTTACAATTTCCATTAACGTATTCTTAAGAAGTTCTCTATGAATGACTAATTTGACGATTAATGCATGATATTGTTTTATATTTGTTATTATATGATCATAACATGTTTTATACCATGTATGCATGATTTAAAGTAATAAATTTCATACAATTATGCTTGATTTGATTTTACAAAAGTCACAGAGTAGAAAAGTTATATATATGGCCATACGACCCTTACGTACAAATTTTATGCCATGAATCGATGGTTTAACTTTAAATTGACAATTGAATGTGATTGTGAACGTTTAGTTAAACGAACGGATTCGGTGTTATAGCGAATCCGTAACATTGAATTTCTTGTATTTCTTTCAAAACTTTATAAAGTATGGAAACAGTGAAATTAGATGCCTTGGATTGTGTGATTACATGATTTAGAATGCTAATATCATGCTAGAAATGTTGTATTGTGTTTCTGTGAAGTTCATACTTCATGGGTAGCAATTAAATTGTTGTGGTAGCATTAAACGGTGAATTATGGGCCTGGTTCTCGGCTATTCGTGAACTGTAGATTTTGAAAATTGCGTGTGGAGCTGCAGCGCCAACTTTAAGCCTAAGAGTGGGGCTGCAGTGCCAGTGGAGCTGCAGCGCCAGCTCTAAGCCTAAGATTGGGGCTGCAGCGCCAGTGGAGCTGCAGCGCCAGACTTAAGCTTAAAGTTCGAGCTGCAGCGCCAGTGGAGCTACAGCGACATTTTTAGTTCAAATGGTGGAGCTGCAGCGCCACTTGGCAGATTTTGCCCAGAAATAAGATTTTAATTGTTCAAGTCCAGGAAATGTAATTGTAACCTAATGTAATAAACATGAAGACATGATTAAATTTATAATAAGAGGTTAATAACTTATATTACGTGAGTAATTAATAAGTTAATTACATGACTTGAATCGTTAATTGTATAGTCCAATAACGTGCTTAAGACCGATGTGTGTGATTCGATACGTATGTTGAGTTATTAATTTATGTGTATTGTGAACGTATTGATATGTAGGATTTAATGAAGAACGTGAATTATAAATTGTAGCTTGTGCAAGAGGCAAGTTTCCTATCCTTGAACTTATTTAATATTTTGCATGTTTCCTAAACTCAAATCTTACTTTTACATTGAGCAAGTTCTTATCCTTGTTTATTCAAGTTGAGATTTTCATGTGAGATATTACTATTCTTTTAAGTATTACTTCAGTTATACAATACTTATTCGATTGTATACTCTTGATATTTGGGGGTGTCACAATCCCTCCCTGTTTCAGCTCTAGAAACTGGACCTCCATCTGGTCCTGTGAGCTAACAGGAAAGTACATTTCAAAGAACATCTCTTTGAAACGCTCTCACGGTATCACTCCTTTACCCTCTCTGGTCTTGTTGTCTTGCCACCAGAAACTAGCATCCGATTTCAACATGAAAGTCGCAAATGTCGTCTTCTGGTCTTCACCGACTCTAGCAACATCGAAGACCTTCTCCATTTCCATTACCCACATCTGGGCATCTATATGGTTTACCGATCCCTTGAAATCCGGCTGTCCTACTGCCTTAAACTCTTTAAATGCAGTACCCTTCACTTGCGGCTGATTTGCAAGTGCCACCCCCCCTCGTCAGTAAGTTCACCAACTGTTGAATCGAGTTGGGGTTTGTTCCATCGTTATTGTTGTTGTTCGTCGAACCCTCGGGGTTTTGACGTGTAAGTCTTATTTTAGGAGGCATTTTCTGTTAAGAAATATTATTATTAGATCCTTTATTCAATTCTTAAGTATTCAAGTCTTTACTTAACAGTTAAATAACTCAGTTCGTATAGAACACATAGCATATCAATAACTTCTTTTATTCATTACTCGTTGTTTAAAGAAAACATAGGATAGATAACATCTCTGCTATTTTACATAATCTTTCCTGAACTGGAACAAGTTACAGGATTACATTATTAACTCATCCCATTCTTATTTCAAATCATGGGATTAACATTTATTTATTACAAAAAGAAACACATAATTAAAAGGTCTATTGTCTAGGCATGTTAAGACGTCGCACAGCCTCTCAGTGTTTTTCCTCCATCACCCGAAACGCTGTCCTTCGGTCCACCACGTACCATGGTAGACCTTAGAACTGAGCTTGGTATTGAAAACACAATCCTGGGCCCTATCTATGGCCGTATGGAATGTGTATTTTGTTTCCCTCAGCTTGGCCCTCTTGGCTTCAGCCTCGTCTTCAGCTCGATCGGCTCGTGGAATAGCCCTCAAGCTTGTTTCCTCCGCTCTAGCACGCTTCGTCGACTCCTCTTGGATGTCTTGTTTCAACTTTGCTAGCTAGGCTCGGGCCTCATCTCGATCATTCTCTACGTGAATTAGCTTCCACTGTGCTTCTCCTAGCTCACTATCCATCTCTTCGATAGTCTCGTCCCGCTGCTGGATGGTTTCTTCGAGCACTCCGACTCGACCATGTAGCTCCACATTACTGTCGTAGACTGCCTCGTACATCTCAGCACTAGTAGAGTGAGGTGGAAATTCGTCTTTGGGATCCTCTTCCTCCTCTTCCTCCTCTGACTATGACTATCGCGTTCAAAACGATGCGTACATCTCACACAAGTTTTTATTTAAGGAGACCTTATTGTTTCATTGGTTCTCTAAAATTGTCAAAGAAAGAGGTGATTAGGAGTCCTATAACTTCGTTCTAGTTTGATTAGCATCAAAAGTAGCAATCTCATGACAATCGCGATAAAAACGATGCGTACATCTCACACAAGTCTTTATTTAAGGAGACATTCTTATTGTTTCATTGGTTCTCTAAAATTGTCAAAGAAAGAGGTGATTGGGAGTCCTATTACTTCGTTCTAATTTGATTAGCATCAAAAGGAGCAATCCCATGACTATCGCGTTAAAAACGATGCGTACATCTCACACAAGTCTTGATTTATGGAGACTTTCTTATTGTTTCATTGGTTCTCTCAAATTATCAAAGAAAGATGCGATTATGAGTCCTATGACTTCGTTCTTGTTTGATTAGCATCAAAGGAGCAATCGTATCACTAGTACCTTCAAAACGATCCGTACATCTTACACAAGTCTTCATTTAGGGAGAAATTCTTATTGTTTCATTGGTTCTCTCAAATTGTCAAAGAAAGATGCGATTATGAGTCCTATGACTTCGTTTTAGTTTGATTAGCATCAAAGGAGCAATCGTATCACTAGTACCTTCAAAACGATCCGTACATCTTACACAAGTTTTCATTTAGGGAGAAATTCTTATTGTTTCATTAGTTCTCTCAAATTGTCAAAATGTAGGTGATTATGAGTCCTATTACTTCGTTCTAGTTAAAATTAGCATCAAAAGGAGCAATCCCATCACTATCACTCCCAAAATGATGCGTAGACCTCACACAAGTCTTCATTTAGAGAGACCTTCTTATTGTTTCATTGGTTCCCTAAAATTGTCAAAGAAAGAGGTGATTAGGAGACCTATAACTTTATTCTAGTTTGATTATCATTAAAATTAGCAATCCCATGACTATCGCGTTCAAAACGATGCATACATCTCACACAAGTCTTCATTTACTCTGCCTTCTTATTATTTCATTGGTTCTCTAGAATTGTCAAAGAAAGAGGTTATTAAGTGTCCTATTACTTCGTTATAATTTGATTAGCATCAAAAGGAGCAATCCCATGACTATCGCGTCAAAAACGATGCGTACATCACACACAAGTCTTGATTTAGGGAGAACTTCTTATTATTTCATTTGTTCTCTCAAATTGTCAAAGAAAGATGTGATTATGAGTCCTATGACTTCGTTCTAGTTTGATTAGCATCAAAAGGAGCAATCATATCACTAGTGCCTTCACAACGATCCATACATCTCAGACAAGCCTTCAATTAGGGACACCTTATTTTTTCATTAGTTTTCTAAAATTGTCAAAATATAGGTGATTATGAGTCCTATTACTTCGTTGTAGTTGAAATTAGCATCAAAAAGAGCAATCCCATCACTTACGTGTCCAAAACGATGCATAGATCTCACACAAGAATTTATTTAGGGAGACCTTCATATTTATTTTTTTTGCCAATTCAAGCTGAAATCTTAACATTACTGCCTTGGGCAGGAATGGATCCCAAGACCTCTTGGACTCAAAACCTTTTGAGTAGTTGTTTTACCATTGAGCCAAGAGGGACTTGGCAGGAGACCTTCATATTGTTTCATTAGTTGTTTTAAATTTACAAAGACAGAGGTGATTAAGAGTTGTATTTTTTCGTTCTAGTTTGATTAGCGTAAAAAAAAGAAACCCATGATTATCGCGTTCAAGACCATGTGTACATCTCACACAAGTCTTCATTTAGGGAGACCTTCTTATTGTTTCATTGATTCTCTAAAATTGTCAAATAAAGAGGTGATTAAGAGTCCTATAACTTCGTTCTAGTTTGATTAGTATCAAAAGGAGCAATACTATGACTGTCGCGTTCAAAACGATGCGTACATCTCACACAAGTCTTTATTTAAGGAGACCTTATTGTTTCATTGGTTCTCTAAAATTGTCAAAGAAAGAGGTGATTAGGAGTCCTATAACTTCGTTCTAGTTTGATTAGCATCAAAAGTAGCAATCTCATGACAATCGCGATAAAAATGATGCGTACATCTCACACAAGTCTTCATTTAAGGAGACATTCTTATTGTTTCATTGGTTCTCTAAAATTGTCAAAGAAAGAGGTGATTGGGAGTCCTATTACTTCGTTCTAATTTGATTAGCATCAAAAGGAGCAATCCCATGACTATCGCGTTAAAAACGATGCGTACATCTCACACAAGTCTTGATTTATGGAGACTTTCTTATTGTTTCATTGGTTCTCTCAAATTGTCAAAGAAAGATGCGATTATGAGTCCTATGACTTCGTTCTAGTTTGATTAGCATCAAAGGAGCAATCGTATCGCTAGTACCTTCAAAACGATCCGTACATCTTACACAAGTCTTCATTTAGGGAGAAATTCTTATTGTTTCATTAGTTCTCTCAAATTGTCAAAATGTAGGTGATTATGAGTCCTATTACTTCGTTCTAGTTAAAATTAGCATCAAAAGGAGCAATCCGATCACTATCACTCCCAAAATGATGCATAGACCTCACACAAGTCTTCATTTAGAGAGACCTTCTTATTGTTTCATTGGTTCCCTAAAATTGTCAAAGAAAGAGGTGATTAGGAGACCTATAACTTCATTCTAGTTTGATTATCATTAAAATTAGCAATCCCATGACTATCGCATTCAAAACGATGCGTACATCTCACACATGTCTTTATTTACTCCGCCTTCTTATTATTTCATTGGTTCTCTAGAATTGTCAAAGAAAGAGGTTATTAAGTGTCCCATTACTTCGTTATAATTTGATTAGCATCAAAAGGAGCAATCCCATGACTATCGCGTCAAAAACGATGCGTACATCACACACAAGTCTTGATTTAGGGAGACCTTATTATTATTTCATTTGTTCTCTCAAATTGTCAAAGAAAGATGTGATTATGAGTCCTATGACTTCGTTCTAGTTTGATTAGCATCAAAAGGAGCAATCATATCACTAGTGCCTTCACAACGATCCGTACATCTCAGACAAGCCTTCATTTAGGGAAACCTTATTTTTTTATTAGTTTTCTAAAATTGTCAAAATATAGGTGATTATGAGTCCTATTACTTTGTTGTAGTTGAAATTAGCATCAAAAAGAGCAATCCCATCACTTACGTGTCCAAAACGATGCATAGATCTCACACAAGAATTTATTTAGGGAGACCTTCATATTTATTTTTTTTGCTAATTCAAGCTGAAATCTTAACATTACTGCCTTGGGCAGGAATGGATCCCAAGACCTCTTGGACTCAAAGCCTTTTGAGTAGTTGTTTTACCATTGAGCCAAGAGGGACTTGGCAGGAGACCTTCATATTGTTTCATTAGTTTTTTTAAATTTACAAAGACAGACGTGATTAAGAGTTGTATTTTTTCGTTCTAGTTTGATTAGCGTCAAAAAAAGAAACCCATGTTTATCGTGTTCAAGACCATGTGTACATCTCACACAAGTATTCATTTAGGGAGACCTTTTATTGTTTCATTGATTCTCTAAAATTGTCAAATAAAGAGGTGATTAAGAGTCCTATAACTTCGTTCTAGTTTGATTAGTATCAAAAGGAGCAATACTATGACTATCGCGTTCAAAACGATGCGTACATCTCACACAAGTCTTTATTTAAGGAGACCTTATTATTTCATTGGTTCTCTAAAATTGTCAAAGAAAGAGGTGATTAGGAGTCCTATAACTTCGTTCTAGTTTGATTAGCATCAAAAGTAGCAATCTCATGACAATCGCGATAAAAACGATGCGTACATCTCACACAAGTCTTCATTTAAGGAGACATTCTTATTGTTTCATTGGTTCTCTAAAATTGTCAAAGAAAGAGGTGATTGGGAGTCCTATTACTTCGTTCTAATTTGATTAGCATCAAAAGGAGCAATCCCATGACTATCGCGTTAAAAACGATGCGTACATCTCACACAAGTCTTGATATATGGAGACTTTCTTATTGTATCATTGGTTCTCTCAAATTGTCAAAGAAAGATGCGATTATGAGTCCTATGACTTCGTTCTAGTTTGATTAGCATCAAAGGAGCAACCGTGTCACTAGTACCATCAAAACGATCCGTACATCTTACACAAGTCTTCATTTAGGGAGAAATTCTTATTGTTTCATTAGTTCTCTCAAATTGTCAAAATGTAGGTGATTATGAGTCCTATTACTTTGTTCTAGTTAAAATTAGCATCAATAGGAGCAATCCCATCACTATCACTCCCAAAATGATGCGTAGACCTCACACAAGTCTTCATTTAGAGAGACCTTCTTATTGTTTCATTGGTTCCCTAAAATTATCAAAGAAAGAGGTGATTAGGAGACCTATAACTTCATTCTAGTTTGATTATCATTAAAATTAGCAATCCCATGACTATCGCGTTCAAAACGATGCATTCATCTCACACAAGTCTTCATTTGCTCCGTCTTCTTATTATTTCATTGGTTCTCTAGAATTGTCAAAGAAAGAGGTTATTAAGTGTCCTATTACTTCGTTATAATTTGATTAGCATCAAAAGGAGCAATCCTATGACTATCGCTTCAAAAACGATGCGTACATCACACACAAGTCTTGATTTAGGGAGAACTTCTTAGTATTTCATTTGTTCTCTCAAATTGTCAAAGAAAGATGTGATTATGAGTCATATGACTTCGTTCTAGTTTGATTAGCATCAAAAGGAGCAATCATATCACTAGTGCCTTCACAACGATCCGTACATCTCAGACAAGCCTTCATTTAGTTTTATTAGTTTTCTAAAATTGTCAAAATATAGGTGATTATGAGTCCTATTACTTCGTTGTAGTTGAAATTAGCATCAAAAAGAGCAATCCCATCACTTACGTGTCCAAAACGATGCATAGATCTCACACAAGAATTTATTTAGGGAGACCTTCATATTTATTTTTTTTGCTAATTCAAGCTGAAATCTTAACATTACTGCCTTGGGCAGGAATGGATCCCAAGACCTCTTGGACTCAAAACCTTTTGAGTAGTTGTTTTACCATTGAGCCAAGAGGGACTTGGCAGGAGACCTTCATATTGTTTCATTAGTTGTTTTAAATTTACAAAGACAGAGGTGATTAAGAGTTGTATTTTTTCGTTCTAGTTTGATTAGCGTCAAAAAAAGAAACCCATGATTATCGCGTTCAAGACCATGTGTACATCTCACACAAGTCTTCATTTAGGGAGACCTTCTTATTGTTTCATTGATTCTCTAAAATTGTCAAACAAAGAGGTGATTAAGAGTCCTATAACTTCGTTCTAGTTTGATTAGTATCAAAAGGAGCAATACTATGACTATCGCGTTCAAAACGATGCGTACATCTCACACAAGTCTTTATTTAAGGAGACCTTATTGTTTCATTGGTTCTCTAAAATTGTCAAAGAAAGAGGTGATTAGGAGTCCTATAACTTCGTTCTAGTTTGATTAGCATCAAAAGTAGCAATCTCATGACAATCGCGATAAAAACGATGCGTACATCTCACACAAGTCTTCATTTAAGGAGACATTCTTATTGTTTCATTGGTTCTCTAAAATTGTCAAAGAAAGAGGTGATTGGGAGTCCTATTACTTCGTTCTAATTTGATTAGCATCAAAAGGAGCAATCCCATGACTATCGCGTTAAAAACGATGCGTACATCTCACACAAGTCTTCATTTAAGGAGACATTCTTATTGTTTCATTGGTTCTCTAAAATTGTCAAAGAAAGAGGTGATTGGGAGTCCTATTACTTCGTTCTAATTTGATTAGCATAAAAAGGAGCAATCCCATGACTATCGCGTTAAAAACGATGCGTACATCTCACACAAGTCTTGATTTATGGAGGCTTTCTTATTGTTTCATTGGTTATCTCAAATTGTCCAAGAAAGATGCGATTATGAGTCCTATGACTTCGTTCTAGTTTGATTAGCATCAAAGGAGCAATCGAATCACTAGTACCTTCAAAACGATCCGTACATCTTACACAAGTCTTCATTTAGGGAGAAATTCTTATTGTTTCATTAGTTCTCTCAAATTGTCAAAATGTAGGTGATTATGAGTCCTATTACTTCGTTCTAGTTAAAATTAGCATCAAAAGGAGCAATCCCATCACTATCACTCCCAAAATGATGCGTAGACCTCACACAAGTCTTCATTTAGAGAGACCTTCTTATTGTTTCATTGGTTCCCTAAAATTGTCAAAGAAAGAGGTGATTAGGAGACCTATAACTTCATTCTAGTTTGATTATCATTAAAATTAGCAATCCCATGACTATCGCGTTCAAAACGATGCGTACATCTCACACAGGTCTTTATTTACTCCGCCTTCTTATTATTTCATTGGTTCTCTAGAATTGTCAAAGAAAGAGGTTATTAAGTGTCCTATTACTTCGTTATAATTTGATTAGCATCAAAAGGAGCAATCCCATGACTATCGCGTCAAAAACGATGCGTACATCACACACAAGTCTTGATTTAGGGAGTACTTCTTATTATTTCATTTGTTCTCTCAAATTGTCAAAGAAAGATGTGATTATGAGTCCTATGACTTCGTTCTAGTTTGATTAGCATCAAAAGGAGCAATCATATCACTAGTGCCTTCACAACGATCCATACATCTCAGACAAGCCTTCAATTAGGGACACCTTATTTTTTCATTAGTTTTCTAAAATTGTCAAAATATAGGTGATTATGAGTCCTATTACTTCGTTGTAGTTGAAATTAGCATCAAAAAGAGCAATCCCATCACTTACGTGTCCAAAACGATGCATAGATCTCACACAAGAATTTATTTAGGGAGACCTTCATATTTATTTTTTTTGCCAATTCAAGCTGAAATCTAACATTACTGCCTTGGGCAGGAATGGATCCCAAGACCTCTTGGACTCAAAGCCTTTTGAGTAGTTGTTTTACCATTGAGCCAAGAGGGACTTGGCAGGAGACCTTCATATTGTTTCATTAGTTGTTTTAAATTTACAAAGACAGATGTGATTAAGAGTTGTATTTTTTCGTTCTAGTTTGATTAGCGTCAAAAAAAGAAACCCATGATTATCGCGTTCAAGACCATGTGTACATCTCACACAAGTCTTCATTTAGGGAGACCTTCTTATTATTTCATTGATTCTCTAAAATTGTCAAACAAAGAGGTGATTAAGAGTCCTATAACTTCGTTCTAGTTTGATTAGTATCAGAAGGAGCAATACTATGACTATCGCGTTCAAAACGATGCGTACATCTCACACAAGTCTTTATTTAAGGAGACCTTATTGTTTCATTGGTTCTCTAAAATTGTCAAAGAAAGAGGTGATTAGGAGTCCTATAACTTCGTTCTAGTTTGATTAGCATCAAAAGTAGCAATCTTATGACAATCGCGATAAAAACGATGCGTACATCTCACACAAGTCTTCATTTAAGGAGACATTCTTATTGTTTCATTGGTTCTCTAAAATTGTCAAAGAAAGAGGTGATTGGGAGTCCTATTACTTCGTTCTAATTTGATTAGCATCAAAAGGAGCAATCCCATGACTATCGCGTTAAAAACGATGCGTACATCTCACACAAGTCTTGATTTATGGAGACTTTCTTATTGTTTCATTGGTTCTCTCAAATTATCAAAGAAAGATGCGATTATGAGTCCTATGACTTCGTTCTTGTTTGATTAGCATCAAAGGAGCAATCGTATCACTAGTACCTTCAAAACGATCCGTACATCTTACACAAGTCTTCATTTAGGGAGAAATTCTTATTGTTTCATTAGTTCTCTCAAATTGTCAAAATGTAGGTGATTATGAGTCCTATTACTTCGTTCTAGTTAAAATTAGCATCAAAAGGAGCAATCCCATCACTATCACTCCCAAAATGATGCGTAGACCTCACACAAGTCTTCATTTAGAGAGACCTTCTTATTGTTTCATTGGTTCCCTAAAATTGTCAAAGAAAGAGGTGATTAGGAGACCTATAACTTCATTCTAGTTTGATTATCATTAAAATTAGCAATCCCATGACTATCGCGTTCAAAACGATGCGTACATCTCACACAGGTCTTTATTTACCTCGCCTTCTTATTATTTCATTGGTTCTCTAGAATTGTCAAAGAAAGAGGTTATTAAGTGTCCCATTACTTCGTTATAATTTGATTAGCATCAAAAGGAGTAATCCCATGACTATCGCGTCAAAAACGATGCGTACATCACACACAAGTCTTGTTTTAGGGAGACCTTATTATTATTTCATTTGTTCTCTCAAATTGTCAAAGAAAGATGTGATTATGAGTCCTATGACTTCGTTCTAGTTTGATTAGCATCAAAAGGAGCAATCATATCACTAGTGCCTTCACAACGATCCGTACTTCTCAGACAAGCCTTCATTTAGGGACACCTTATTTTTTCATTAGTTTTCTAAAATTGTCAAAATATAGGTGATTATGAGTCCTATTACTTCGTTGTAGTTGAAATTAGCATCAAAAAGAGCAATCCCATCACTTACGTGTCCAAAACGATGCATAGATCTCACACAAGAATTTATTTAGGGAGGCCTTCATATTTTTTTTTTTTGCTAATTCAAGCTGAAATCTTAACATTACTGCCTTGGGCAGGAATGGATCCCAAGACGTCTTGGACTCAAAGCCTTTTGAGTAGTTGTTTTACCATTGAGCCAAGAGGGACTTGGCAGGAGACCTTCATATTGTTTCATTAGTTGTTTGAAATTTACAAAGACAGAGGTGATTAAGAGTTGTATTTTTTCGTTCTAGTTTGATTAGCGTCAAAAAAAGAAACCCATGATTATCGCGTTCAAGACCATGTGTACATCTCACACAAGTCTTCATTTAGGGAGACCTTCTTATTGTTTCATTGATTCTCTAAAATTGTCAAACAAAGAGGTGATTAAGAGTCCTATAACTTCATTCTAGTTTGATTAGTATCAAAAGGAGCAATACTATGACTATCGCGTTCAAAACGATGCGTACATCTCACACAAGTCTTTATTTAAGGAGACCTTATTGTTTCATTGGTTCTCTAAAATTGTCAAAGAAAGAGGTGATTAGGAGTCCTATAACTTCGTTCTAGTTTGATTAGCATCAAAAGTAGCAATCTCATGACAATCGCGATAAAAACGATGCGTACATCTCACACAAGTCTTCATTTAAGGAGACATTCTTATTGTTTCATTGATTCTCTAAAATTGTCAAAGAAAGAGGTGATTGGGAGTCCTATTACTTCGTTCTAATTTGATTAGCATCAAAAGGAGCAATCCCATGACTATCGCGTTAAAAACGATGCGTACATCTCACACAAGTCTTGATTTGTGGAGACTTTCTTATTGTTTTATTGGTTCTCTCAAATTGTCAAAGAAAGATGCGATTATGAGTCTTATGACTTCGTTCTAGTTTGATTAGCATCAAAGGAGCAATCGTATCACTAGTACCTTCAAAACGATCCGTACATCTTACACAACTCTTCATTTAGGGAAAAATTCTTATTGTTTCAATAGTTCTCTCAAATTGTCAAAATGTAGGTGATTATGAGTCCTATTACTTCGTTCTAGTTAAAATTAGCATCAAAAGGAGCAATCCCATCACTATCACTCCCAAAATGATGCGTAGACCTCACACAAGTCTTCATTTAGGGAGACCTTCTTATTATTTCATTGGTTCTCTAAAATTGTCAAAGAAAGAGGTGATTAGAAGACCTATAACTTCATTCTAGTTTGATTATCATTAAAAGTAGCAATACCATGACTATCGCGTTCAAAACGATGCGTACATCTCACACAAGTCTTTATTTACTCCGCCTTCTTATTATTTCATTGGTTCTCTAGAATTGTCAAAGAAAGAGGTGATTAGGAGTCCTATTACTTCGTTCTAATGTGATTAGCATCAAAAGGAGCAATCCCATGACTATCACGTTAAAAACGATGCGTACATCTCACACAATTCTTGATTTAGGGAGACCTTATTATTATGTCATTTGTTCTCTCAAATTGTCAAACAAAGATGTGATTATGAGTCCTATGACTTTGTTCTAGTTTGATTAGCATCAAAAGGAGCAATCATATCACTAGTGCCTTCAAAACGGTCCGTACATCTCACACAAGCCTTCATTTAGGGACACCTTATTTTTTCATTAGTTTTCTCAAATTGTCAAAATATAGGTGATTATGAGTTCTATTAATTTATTCTAGTTGAAATTAGCATCAAAAGGAGCAATTCCATCACTAACGTGTCAAAAATGATGCGTAGATCTCACACAAGTCTTTATTTAGGGAGACATTCATATTGTTTCATTGGTTGTTTTAAATTTACAAAGAAAGAGGTGATTAAGAGTTGTATTTTTTCGTTCTAGTTTGATTAGCGTCAAAAAGAGAAACCCATGATTATCGCGTTGAAAACCATGCGTACATCTCACACAAGTCTTCATTTAGGGAGACATTCTTATTGTTTCATTGATTCTCTAAAATTGTCAAAGAAAGGGGCGATTAAGAGTCCTATAACTTCGTTCTAGTTTGATTCGTATCAAAAGGAGCAATACTATGACTATCGCGTTCAAAATGATGCGTACATCTCACACAAGTCTTCATTTAAGGGGACCTTATTGTTTCATTGGTTCTCTAAAATTGTCAAAGAAATAGGTGATTAGGAGTCCTATAACTTCGTTCTTGTTTGATTAGCATCAAAAGTAGGAATCTCATGACTATCGCGATAAAAAATATGCGTACATCTCACACAAGTTTTCATTTAAGGAGACATTCTTATTGTTTCGTTGGTTCTCTAAAATTATCAAAGAAAGAGGTGATTGGGAGTCCTATTACTTCGTTCTAATTTGATTATCATCAAAAGGAGCAATCCCATGACTATCGCGTTAAAAACGATGCGTACATCTCACACAAGTCTTGATTTAACTTTCTTATTGTTTCATTGGTTCTCTCAAATTGTCAAAGAAAGATGCGATTATGAGTCCTATGACTTCATTCTAGTTTGATTAGTATCAAAGGAGCAATCCTATCACTAGTACCTTCAAAACGATCCGTACATCTTACACAAGTCTTCATTTAGGGAGAACTTTTTTTTTTTGCTAAAATTAGACTGAATTAAAATAAAATGGTGTTACAAGACCTCATGGGAATCCCCAATCTGACTATGCATAGACATCATAGGACATGCCCTATGATGTCATGACAATAGAAGAACAAAAGGCCAAAAAAGCCAACCAAATAAACTTTCAAAAGAAACAAAGCAAAGCAAAACACAGAAGCCTAGTAGGCACTCGAGAGGCAAGAAAAAGCATGACAGCAGACAAACTGCAACCCAAACCCAGCAAACCAAACAGCAGCTGGACTGTAGCCAACTGGCCCAAAAACAGCAGCAGAAAACTGCAACAAGCCGGCAGCATCCGGCAGCAAGGGAATGAAACCAAGCAGCTGAAGGCAAATAAGCACAAGATAACAGAAGGCATGAAACAACATGCTCCATGAAGGCATGCATCAACATGCAGTTACTGGAAATACAATCAAAATCCCAAGCAGCATCCCAAACTAAAAAGAGCAGCAGCCAACGCAACGGCTAACACAAATAGAACTGAGCCAAAGTAGAAATCAGAACAGCCAACGTAAGACACACAAAGGCATGACAACTTGCAGACAGAACCAGCAGGTCCAACCCAAACCGCAGCAATACCAGCAGGCTAAAATTGCAAGAAACAATCAACAGCAAGCCCAGGCCAAGCAAAGTGCTGCACACGATCAAACAGCAGCAAACCCAGGCCAAGCTGCAGCACCGAATACAAGCAAGCCATCACCTGAACCAAATCAAGCAATAACAAAAGATGGAAAAACAGCAACCAGAACCAGCAGCAAAAACAAGGAAACAGGGCTACAATACAAGATGATGGTAACAAGCCCTGTGTTTAAGTTTCTGAAAACTAGCATTAGTATGGAGGCCACACTTGATAATATGGATGATATCCCTAATGATGACCCGAATAGGGAGAACCTTGTTGTTGAAAATTCGAGAATTCCGTTCTTGCCAAATTCTATAGACAACGATAGCAAAGCCAAAATGTAAAAGCCTGTGCTGGAAATTTGGACCATAATTGCCGCTGATTAAATCAGTGATAGAAGTCCAGCTACGACACTGTCCCCTCCAACCACACCTCCTGAGCACTGCAACCAAGAGCTGAAATGAGAATCTACATTGGAAAAAAAGTGATGAAATGTTTCCCTCTCATTGGAATAGAGAACATATAAAGGATTGACATCCATGCCATACAAGATAAGCCTTTCTAGAGTCCGAAGACCCTTGTGAAAAGCCAGCCAAAGAAGAAATGAGTACCGGGGAGGCACAATGCGATGCCAAACAAGACTGTGCCATCCCACAGTTAGACCCACTTTGCGAATGGAACACCAAAAAGTAGAAGTTTTAACATCCTTAGCAGTGGTACCATCCCAGAAAACCTCATCCTGACAATCTGAATTATAGTGCCTTGACATATCAAAGGCGTTCTGGAATTCAATAAGATCATTGTGGTTGGAATGAGGGAGAACCCAACTGGAGTTAATGATGATGCTGCTGACAAAGGCATTAGGACCAAGACCAGAGTTAATGATCAAGGGAGAATGCAAAGAGGAGGCCAAAGGGGAGTGACCTAACCACGGGTCAAACCAAAGACTAGTGCTCGCACCATTACCAATAGCATAAGAGATGTGCCTACAAGCAATAGACATTAGTTTAAGAACTTTCCTCCAGATCCAAGAGCAATCCATAGGAATTGGGATAATCCAGAAAAACTTATTCTTAAGATGGACAGCCCGAACCCATTTGGCCCAAAAGGAAGAGGAAGAAGGGGAAATAATCTGCCATAAGTGCAATAAGATTTGAGCTTTATTCCAATCCTCAAGATTTTTAATAGCAAGGCCACCCTCAGCAAAAGGGAGAGAGGTTTTGCTCCAAGCTACTTTACAGCCAAATTTCTCTAAGCAAGGCCCTTTCCAAAGGAATCTGGACATAGTGGATTTAAGGTCATTCAAGACAGAGACAGGGAGAATAAAATGAGCAGACCAATAAGCTTGTGTGGAGTGAATAACAGATTTGATCAGTTGCAGTCTACCGGCATAGGAGAGGAATCTGTTGGTCCATGAAGTAATTCTGGATTTAATCTTTTCAAGAAGAGGATGGCAGTCAACAAGACTAAGCTTGGAAGTGATCAGGGGAACACCTAAAAACATAGCAGGGAAAACATCCAGCTGGAAACCCAAGGTAGAAAGAATAGCAGTTCCAGTTTCAGGAGGGACATGACCAAGGAAGCACATACTCTTCGAGGCATTGGTGTGTAAGCCTGATATGGAGGAGAACTGATCCAGACAAAGCTTAATAGTACTAACAGAGCTAATGTCACCCCGACAAAAAATGATAAGATCATCCGCAAAACAGAGATAGGTAAGAGAAATGGCATCAGATTTCCAATGATGATGAAAACCAGGGAGTTTGGATGCCTTAGTAATCATAAGGGAAAGAACCTCCATGACGATAACAAAGAGATAAGGTGAAAGGGGATCACCTTGCCTAAGGCCTTTACCACCTTTGAAATAGCCACATAAAGCACCATTAACTTTAACAGAGAAGCTGGTAGAAGTGATGCAAGCTTTGATCCAAAACAGGAATTTAGGGGGAAATTTAAAGAATTGAAGGGCATCCAATGAAACAATAAGAAGTTCTTCGGTTGGAGAACTTCTTATTATTTCATTAGTTCTCTCAAATTGTCAAAATATAAGTGATTATGAGTCATATTACTTCGTTCTAGTTAAAATTTTCATCAAAAGGAGCAATCCCATCACGATCGCTCCCAAAATGATGCGTAGACCTCACACAAGTCTTCATTTAGGGAGACCTTCTTATTGTTTCATTGGTTCCCTAAAATTGTCAAAGAAAGAGATGATTAGGAGTCCTATTGTTGGGTATGTATGTAACGCAATCATGCAATCAAATCACATAAATAGGACGGAAGCGTAAAAACTAGGTTTTCAAAATTTATACAAACCCATAACCATGATCATGCTTTGTGCTTGTTATCAATAACAGAAAAGAGAGAACATGGAATTATACCTTTGAAGATCTAAGCTTCCTCAGGTACAAGTTCTACTCCTTTGATTCCTCTGATAGTGGCTCCTTCCCTTGAATAATGTCAGCCACCCAAATGTTTGGCCTCTAACAGTGATCCACCAAGGAAGATGAAGAACTCAAGAAGATGGGTTATTGGCTTAACCCTTGTTTCTATCTCTATAGAATATGTGTACTCCCAACTCTTGGAAAATTTCACATCCCTTATTTCTAATATAAGACTCTCTTATATAGATATTAGGTTAACCCTCCTAATCCAATTAGAATAGGGTTTTATTTAATTAATTTATATCCTAATCTTTATTAGGATTGAGAGAGAGTACTGATATTATATTAATTCCTAAACTCCTTTAGAATTAAAATAATAATAATAATAATAATATTAATAAGACTCCTCTTATTAATTTATATTTAATATTTCTAAAATATTAAATAATAAACATTAAGCTATTTAATTTATTCTATCATCATAGATTAAATTAATTATACTTAATGCATTATTACTATCATGCCATTTTCTTCTTAAATAATTCTTCTTCTTTTTATGGTGTGACCCTTTAGGTTCTCTATATTAAACCGGTTGTGAATAAATCAATTAGAACAATTCTAATCTTATTTAAATAAACAAATTAAACTAATAATCTATTTAAATAAATAACATTTATTCTACAATAGGGATAAGCCTCCCTAGCGATCAACGACTTTCCAGATAATATAGATTTCAACATTAATCATAAAAGAACCCGTGAGTTAATAGTTACCGTACAATTCAATCCTTCCACCATACAATGTCCTAATTAAATATAAGACATGGATTTACTGTCAAGTCTTAATTTATTTAATCATATGTATTTCGATTAGAAAATGCACAACTCCAAATAATGCAAATTAGAAACCTTTTTCTAATTTCATTCTACCTTGGCCAAGGATTCCTGGGTTGTCATTTAACGAATCACATAGGACATATCTCCTCTTTTACTAGAGGTGGTAGATTCTTTATTGATCATTCATTATCTCCATATGTAACTCATTACACCCAAGCATACCCTATATATGCCTTAAAAGGCCTTAAGGAATTAGTCAAAGTATAATTTGTTACATACAAGTTACTATGATGATCTCAAGTCCAAGGATCACATGTACTACTATCACATTAGGAATTCCTATTGACAGGCGAGTAAAACTCCATTAGGTATTCCATAGCGAGTCACGTTCAGTGAACTTATTCTCCAATAAGCACCTACATACTTGCTTTAGTGTCTCCACACAAATGACCATGAGATCAGTCATCCTCATCCAATGAGCAAGCAACATATGTACCAATCTATCCGGATTTACTAATCCCCTTTTTAGTAATCCCACGATTGGGAACTATTTTAGTTTTAAAGCTTTCTAAGAATTTAGATCTCATTAGCATGATCAACATCATGATTCTAAAAGCATTGCTTAAAACTATGGGTTATTTACATATTATAAAAACAGCACCATGTAGATAATTAAATGCCTTTAATAAATAAATATTTTATTAATAAATAAATAAGATTGTTTACAAAGTATGTGCTTTATCATCATACATGATTGGCTTGTATGCACACTACTATCAATCTCCCACTTGCACTAAAGCCAATCGCCATGGTATCTCATACCCATCTTCTCTAAGTGACGATCAAACTGCTGTTGTGTTAAAGCTTTAGTAAATGGATCTGCAATGTTGTCTTGAGAGTCTACACGCTCCAAGGTGACGTCTCCTCTTTCAATGATCTCCCTGATCAAGTGAAATCGCCGCAACACGTGTTTAGATTTCTGATGAGACCTGGGTTCCTTAGCCTGTGCAACCGCTCCGGTGTTGTCACAGTATACGGGAACTGCTTCTCCAATGCTAGGAACCACACCAAGTTCAGTTATGAACTTCTTCATCCAAACAGCTTCCTTTGCAGCTTCAATTGCAGCTATATACTCTGCCTCTGTCACTGAATCAGCAACCGTTTGCTGCTTGGAACTCTTCCAACTCACTGTACCTCCGTTCAAGGTAAACACATACCCTGAAATAGATTTACTGTCATCTTGGTCTGTTTGAAAACTTGAGTCCGTGAATCCCTCGAGTTTTAATTCAGACCCACTGTAGACAAGAAAAATATCTTTAGTCCTTCTCAAGTACTTTAGGATATTTTTCACTACCTTCCAGTGCTCTTCTCCTGGATTCGACTGGTATCTGCTTGTTACACTAAGTGCGTGAGCAACATCCGGTCTAGTACATATCATACCGTACATGATAGATCCTATTGCAGAAGCATAAGGGATCTTACTCATACGGTCTCTCTCCTCAGGTGTCTTTGGGGCCTGTTTCTTGGAGAGATTTATTCCATGGCTCATCGGTGTGAGACCTCTTTTGGAATCTTCCATGCTAAACCTCTTTAGCATCGTATCAATGTACGTTCCTTGGGATAAGCCGAGCATCCTTTTAGATCTATCTCTATAGATCTTTATCCCCAAAATATAGGATGCTTCACCCAAGTCCTTCATGGAGAAGTTTTTAGATAACCAGATTTTAATGGATTGTAACATAGGAATGTCATTCCCTATCAGTAATATATCATCAACATATAATACAAGGAATGATACTGCGCTCCCACTAACCTTTTTGTATACACATGGTTCATCCTCGTTTTTGATAAAATCAAACTCTTTGATTGTCTCATCAAAACGAATGTTCCATCTACGAGAAGCTTGCTTCAACCTATAAATGGATCGTTGTAGCTTACAGACTTGATTTGTTCCAACTTTTGAAATAAATCCCTCTGGCTGTGTCATATACACATCCTCCTCAAGTTTCCCATTGAGGAAGGCCGTTTTCACGTCCATCTGCCAGATCTCATAGTCGTTGTAAGCTGCAATCGCAAGCAAAATCCGAATGGACTTGAGCATGGCTACTGGTGAGAAGGTTTCATCATAGTCAACTCCTTGTCTTTGTTTAAAACCTTTTGCAACCAGTCGGGCCTTATAGGTCTCTACCTTTCCGTCTGCTCCAGTCTTTTTCTTAAAAACCCATTTACACCCAATAGGTTTAATACCTTCAGGTGGTGAAACCAAAGACCATACTTTGTTTTCATACATGGAGTCCATTTCAGATTTCATGGCTTCAAGCCATTTCCCTGAGTCTTTATTACTCATAGCCTGTTCGTAATTCAATGGATCATCATCATTCATGATGTGTACCTCATCGTCATCCTCTATAACGAATCCATACCTCTCAGGTATCTTCGGTACTCTTCCAGATTTACGAACATGGTGTGGTACAGTAGGTTCTTCTACTTGGTTAGGTACCTGACTTTGGTCCGTGGTAACTTGTGGTTCTTGAACTTCTTCAAGATATATCTTACTCCCACTGACCCCTTCATGGATAAACTCTTTCTCCAAGAAGGTAGCATGTTTCGCAACAAACACCTTTTGATCAGTTGGATGATAGAAATAATACCTTACGGTTTCTTTAGGGTATCCCACAAATCTACACTTATTGGATTTAGTCTGTAGCTTATCATTTTCAAACTTTTTGACATAAGCTGGACAACCCCAAGTCTTAACATGCTTAAGATTTGGTTTCCTCCCTTTCCACATCTCATATGGAGTCTTTGGGGAGGATTTGGTAGGTACCTTGTTAAGTAGGTATGCAGCCGTTTCTAGGGCATATCCCCAGAAGGAAATTGGAAGGTCGGTAAAACTCATCATGGATCGAACCATGTCCAACAGTGTTCGATTTCTCCTTTCAGATACTCCATTTAACTGTGGTGTACCTGGAGGATTCCATTGTGAGATTATACCATTTTCTCTGAGACAATTGAGAAACTCACTGCTTAAGTATTCTCCACCTCGATCTGATCGAAGTATCTTAATACTCTTGCCCGTTTGTTTCTCTACTTCACTTCTGAACTCTTTGAACTTTTCAAATGATTCTGATTTGTATTTCATTAAATACACATATCCAAATCTTGAGTGATCATCAGTGAAAGTAATAAAATAAGAATACCCACCCCGTGCACTTGTTGTCATAGGTCCACAAGCGTCTATGTGAATCAATGCCAACAACTCTGTAACTCTCTCCCTTTTTCCACTAAAAGGAGATTTAGTCATTTTACCCATGAGACAAGATTCACAAGTTGGATATGATTCATAATCAGATAGCTCGTGGAGCCCATCTTTATGCAACTTGGATAATCTTGTTTCATTGATATGACCGAGTCTACAGTGCCACATATAGGTATAATTAATATCATCTCTTTTCCTTTTCTTAATTTGTTCAATTTGAAATATATTTTCTTGCAAGTCAAGTGTATAAAGTCCATTTCGCAAATTTCCAATACCATATAAAACATCGTCTTTATAAATAGAACAACCATTGTTCTTTATAATAACATCAAAACCTTCCATATCCAATACAGAAATTGAAATAATGTTTTTAATAATATTCGGAACATAATAACAATTATTAAGATAAATGGATTTGCCCGAAGGCATTGCTAAACAATAAGTTCCTACAGCTAATGCAACAACTTTTGCTCCATTTCCCACTCGTAGGATCACCTCATCTTTGTTCAGCTTTCTACTTCTGACCAGTCCCTGCACAGTATTACATATGTGAGAACCACAGCCGGTATCCAATACCCAAGTAGAATTATGACTTTCAGAAAAATTAATTTCAATCATAAACAAACCTTGATTGGAAGTCGAAGCTTCTCCAAGCTTCTTCTCTGCTAGAAACTTCTTGCAGTTCCTCTTCCAATGTCCCGGCTCATTGCAATGAAAGCACATTCCTTTAGCTGGTTCAGGTTTCTTTTGCTCCTTTTCTTTCCCTTTTCCCTTAGCCTTCTTAGATTTCTTCTTTTCAGAAGACACCTTGGGCCTCTTCCTTTTATTGGAAGAATCCACCATCAAGACATGGTTCTTCTTGGATGAGAAGTGACCTTCTGCAGTTTTCAGCATGTTAAGCAGCTCAGGTAAGCTGACATCTAGCTTATTCATGTGAAAATTAACCACAAATTGCGAGAAGGTCTCAGGGAGTGACTGCAAGACCAAGTCTTGACTCAACTCCCCATCCATGACGAACCCAAGCTGTCCAAGGCGTTCAATCAAATTGATTACCTTCAGAACATGAGTCTCGATGGTAGTGCCCTCGGTCATCCGAGATCGGAAGAGCTCCTTAGATATCTCATATCTAGCAGTCCTACTCTATTCACCATACAACTCCTTGAGGTGAAGCAGCATAGCAGGAGCATCCATTTTTTCGTGCTGACGCTGAAGCTCGTTATTCATGGATGCGAGCATGATGCATTGAGCCACAGATGCATCATCTTGCCACTTATTGAAAGTGGCAATCTCTTCCTCAGAGGCTGTTTCTGAAACAGATTCAGGGATAGTGGAATTTGGGACATAAGAAATCTTTTCAGCAGTGAGAACAATTCTCAGATTTCTTAGCCAGTCCTCATAATTCGGGCCGGTAAGCTTATTTGCATCAAGTATGCTTCGTAGTGAGATTAGTGATTTTGACATTTTTAAAATTCTGCATGTGAAAAGACAACATTTTAGCAAACATTCATTTTATTAACTTTGCATACCAAAATAAATTTTGGTCTTTATTTTAAATTGGTATCTCCCACTATTTTCATCAAACTATATTACCCTCACTCATATAGTTCGGCAACATCTAATTAAAGATTTGCTAGTAAGATTAAGGATCCCATTTCAAATGTATATAACCTTGTGGATAGCACAACAAACGATATACAAATAAATAGGTAGACAACTTTTGTCAATTACATCACCATGTAACTCCTTTTATTTTGCCTCTTGAATCATAATGGTCATGTGTGTGCACATCTGAACTAAAATGATTTAAGTTAAGTCTAGCCTAGCACTTCCATAAATTCAAAAAGAAAAATTTTCGTCCTTGTGGATAACACAACAAGACTAGATCGTTCAATTTTCTTGATAAGCATCAAATGTGATTAATTAACATCTTAAATATTCAATACTCGCCTTGTGGATAGCACAACAAACTCATATTAAATATTTAATACTCTATTAACTAATCATGCTAGAAGGCGACGTTTGATATTCCAAATATCATTTGAACGCTTCAGACTTAATATTATTTCTTTGAGGGGTTTGTTATTATTTGTCTCATCTTTTAAGCGCGCATGCACATATATATATAAAATACGCGTCATTTTCTTAAACATGCGAAGCATGTTTGTATAAAATATAATAGATATAATATTTAGCATGCGATATAGAATACTATATTCTACCCGGATTGATTATGGACTTTTATTCTAGTTTGGTTCACTAGAGCCACCAAGTGAACCAAAAGGTCAAACCTAGGAGTGCAAGAATTTAAATTTTAAATGTAACTATTACATTTAAACTCGGGCTCCATACAAACGGGTCTTCACGCGCTCCTCGCTCCTTGGTCTCCAATTTCTTCAAAATAATTCTAACTATCTCTATTACATTAACTTATTTTAAAATTAAATAGAAACCTTGATCAACAGTCAAGTGGAAATACATAGAAAGGAGATAGAATTTACATCGAGAATAAAACTAGAGAAGACGAGGTACGCAGACCCCATTTTATAAAACCCATACATTCAAGCATTCATCCAAAATAAAATCCAATCACATTGGTCATTGTCCATAATCAATCCCATTTATTATCATACACATCAACATATGCATCAATAAATATCCATTCATCTCATGAATAACAATGTTATTCCATATATGGATCGATGTTATTTAATGGACAAAAGTTTTGCTAAATTTTATTTCTGAAACAAAATAAACTCTTTTATTTTAATCAAAAATAAATCCAAATTAAACTCCTTTAATTTTAGCATTCTGAAATCATATTTCAGATAAAATAAATTTCTTTATTTTAAAACTTTATCAATTAAATAAACAGTTTACTTAATTAATTAAAATCAATTTTCAGGGTCTGTCCAGGTACCGGCGCAGCTGCGCCAATTAAATAAACAGTTTACTTAATTAATTAAAATTAATTTTCAGGGTCTGTCCAGGTACCGGCGCAGCTGCGCCAGTAATGAACTGGGCATCTGCGCAGCTGCGCAGGAAGACGGAAGCAGCAGTTTTTGCAGACCGGCGCAGCTGCGCCAGTAATGAACTGGGAGGCTGCGCAGCTGCGCCGTTCGCCGCAGAAACTTGCAGAAAACGATTTTTGTCCAGAAAAAACGATCCAATTCTCACATCAATTCATACATGGAATTATAAAATTGATAATTAGCACAAAGTTAGGCTCTGATACCACTGTTGGGTTTGTATGTAACGCAATCAAGCAATCAAATCACATAAATAGGGCGAAAGCGTAAAAACTAGGTTTTCAAAATTTATACAAACCCATAACCAAGATCATGCTTTGTGCTTGTTATCAATAACAGAAAAGAGAGAACATGGAATTATACCTTTGAAGATCTAAGCTTCCTCAGGTACAAGTTCTACTCCTTTGATTCCTCTGATAGTGGCTCCTTCCCTTGAATAATGTCAGCCACCCAAATGTTTGGCCTCTAACGGTGATCCACCAAGGAAGATGAAGAACTCAAGAAGATGGGTTATTGGCTTAACCCTTGTTTCTATCTCTATAGAATATGTGTACTCCCAACTCTTGGAAAATTTCACATCCCTTATTTCTAATATAAGACTCTCTTATATAGATATTAGGTTAACCCTCCTAATCCAATTAGAATAGGGTTTTATTAATTTATATCCTAATCTTTATTAGGATTGAGAGAGAGTACTGATATTATATTAATTCCTAAACTCCTTTAGAATTAAAATAATAATAATAATAATAATATTAATAAGACTCCTCTTATTAATTTATATTTAATATTTCTAAAATATTAAATAATAAATATTAAGCTATTTAATTTATTCTATCATCATAGATTAAATTAATTATACTTAATGCATTATTACTATCATGCCATTTTCTTCTTAAATAATTCTTCTTCTTTTTATGGTGTGACCCTTTAGGTTCTCCATATTAAACCGGTTGTGAATAAATCAATTAGAACAATTCTAATCTTATTTAAATAAACAAATTAAACTAATAATCTATTTAAATAAATAACATTTATTCTACAATAGGGATAAGCCTCCCTAGCGATCAACGACTTTCCAGATAATATAGATTTCAACATTAATCATAAAAGAACCTGTGAGTTAATAGTTACCGTACAATTCAATCCTTCCACCATACAATGTCCTAATTAAATATAAGACATGGATTTACTGTCAAGTCTTAATTTATTTAATCATATGTATTTCGATTAGAAAATGCACAACTCCAAATAATGCAAATTAGAAACCTTTTTCTAATTTCATTCTACCTTGGCCAAGGATTCCTGGGTTGTCATTTAACGAATCACATAGGACATATCTCCTCTTTTACTAGAGGTGGTAGATTCTTTATTGATCATTCATTATCTCCAAATGTAACTCATTACACCCAAGCATACCCTATATATGCCTTAAAAGGCCTTAAGGAATTAGTCAAAGTATAATTTGTTACATACAAGTTACTATGATGATCTCAAGTCCAAGGATCACATGTACTACTATCACATTAGGAATTCCTATTGACAGGCGAGTAAAACTCCATTAGGTATTCCATAGCGAGTCACGTTCAGTGAACTTATTCTCCAATAAGCACCTACATACTTGCTTTAGTGTCTCCACACAAATGACCATGAGATCAGTCATCCTCATCCAATGAGCAAGCAACATATGTACCAATCTATCCGGATTTACTAATCCCCTTTTTAGTAATCCCACGATTGGGAACTATTTTAGTTTTAAAGCTTTCTAAGAATTTAGATCTCATTAGCATGATCAACATCATGATTCTAAAAGCATTGCTTAAAACTATGGGTTATTTACATATTATAAAAACAGCACCATGTAGATAATTAAATGCCTTTAATAAATAAATATTTTATTAATAAATAAATAAGATTGTTTACAAAGTATGTGCTTTATCATCATACATGATTGGCTTGTATGCACACTACTATCACCTATAACTTCATTCTAGTTTGATTATCATTAAAAGTAGCAATCCCATGACTATCGCGTTCAAAACGATGCGTACATCTCTCACAAGTCTTCATTTACTCTGCCTTCTTATTATTTCATTGGTTCTCTAGAATTGTCAAAGAAATAGGTGATTAGGAGTCCTATTACTTCGTTCTAATTTGATTAGCATCAAAAGGAGCAATCCCATGACTATCGCGTTAAAAACGATGCGTACATCACACACAAGTCTTGATTTAGGGAGACCTTCTTATTATTTCATTTGTTCTCTCAAATTGTCAAAGAAAGATGTGATTACGAGTCCTATGACTTCGTTCTAGTTTGATTAGCATCAAAAAGAGCAATCATATCACTAGTGTCTTCAAAAATTTTCGTACATCACACACAAGACTTCATTTAGGGACACCTTATTTTTTCATTAGTTTTCTCAAATTGTCAAAATATAGGTGATTATAAGTCCTATTACTTCGTTCTAGTTGAAATTAGCATCAAAAAGAGCAATCGCGTCACTAACGTGTCCAAAACGCTGCGTAGATCTCACACAAGTATTTATTTAGGGAGACCTTCGTATTTATTTATTTATTTGCTAATTCAAGCTGAAATCTTAACATTACTGCCTTGGGCAGGAATGGATCCCAAGACCTCTTGGACTAAAAGCCTTTTGAGTAGTTGTTTTACCATTGTGCCAAGAGGCACTTGGTAGGAGACCTTCATATTGTTTCATTGTTTGTTTTAAATTTACAAAGACAGAGGTGATTAAGAGATGAATTTTTTCGTCCTAGTTTGATTAGCGTCAAAAAAAGAAATCCATGATTATCGCGTTCAAAACCATGCGTACATCTCACACAAGTCTTCATTTAGGGAGACCTTATTGTTTCATTGATTCTTTAAAATTGTCAAAGAAAGAGGTGATTAAGAGTCCTATAACTTCGTTCTAGTTTGATTAGTATCAAAAGGAGCAATACTATGACTATCGCGATCAAAACGATGTGTACATCTCACACAAGTCTTCATTTAAGGAGACCATATTCTTTTATTGGTTCTCTAAAATTGTCAAAGAAAGAGGTGATTAGGAGTCCTATAACATCGTTCTTGTTTGATTAGCATCAAAAGTAGCAATCTCATGACTATCGCGATAAAAACGATACGTACATCTCACACAAGTCTTTATTTAAGGAGACATTCTTATTGTTTCATTGGTTCTCTAAAATTGTTAAACAAAGAGGTGATTGGGAGTCCTATTACTTCGTTCTAATTTGATTAGCATCAAAAGGAGCAATTCCATGACAATCACGTTAAAAACGATGCGTACAACTCACACAAGTCTTGATTTATGGAGACTTTGTTATTGTTTCATTGGTTTTCTCAAATTGTCAAAGAAAGATGCGATTATGAGTCCTATGACTTCGTTCTAGTTTGATTAGCATCAAAGGAGTAATCCTATCACTAGTACCTTCAAAACGATCCGTACATCTTACACAAGTCTTTATTTAGGGAGAACTTCTTATTGTTTCATTAGTTCTCTCAAATTGTCAAAATGTAGGTGATTATGAGTCCTATTACTTCGTTCTAGTTAAAATTAGCATCAAAAGGAGCAATCCCATCACTATCGCTCCCAAAATGATGCGTAGATCTCACACAAGTCTTCATTTTGGGAGACCTTATTGTTTCATTGGTTCCCTAAAATTGTCAAAGAAAGAGGTGATTAGGAGACCTATAACTTCATTCTAGTTTGATTAGCATTAAAAGTAGCAATCTCATGACTATCGCGTTCAAAATGATGCGTACATCTCACACAAGTCTTCATTTACTCCGCCTTCTTATTATTTCATTGGTTCTCTAGAATTGTCAAAGAAAGAGGTGATTAGGAGTCCTATTACTTCGTTCTAATGTGATTAGCATCAAAAGGAGCAATCCCATGACTATCGCGTTAAAAACGATGCGTACATCTCACACAATTCTTGATTTAGGGAGACCTTATTATTATTTCATTTGTTCTCTCAAATTGTCAAACAAAGATGTGATAATGAGTCCTATGACTTCGTTTTAGTTTGATTAGCATCAAAAGGAGCAATCATATCACTAGTGCCTTCAAAACGTTCCGTACATCTCACACAAGCATTCATTTAGGGACACCATATTTTTTCATTAGTTTTCTCAAATTGTCAAAATATAGGTGATTATGAGTCCTATTACTTTATTCTAGTTGAAATTAGCATCAAAAGGAACAATTCCATCACTAACGTGTCCAAAACGATGCCTAGATCTCACACAAGTCTTTATTTAGGGAGATATTCATATTGTTTCATTAGTTGTTTTAAATTTACAAAGAAAGAGGTGATTAAGAGTTGTATTTTTTCGTTCTAGTTTGATTAGCGTCAAAAAGGGAAACCCATGATTATCGCGTTGAAAACCATGCGTACATCTCACACAAGTCTTCATTTAGGGAGACATTCTTATTGTTTCATTGATTCTCTAAAATTGTCAAAGAAAGGGGCGATTAAGAGTCCTATAACTTCGTTCTAGTTTGATTAGTATCAAAAGGAACAATACTATGACTATCGCGTTCAAAACGATGCGTACATCTCACACAAGTCTTCAATTAAGGAGACCTTATTGTTTCATTGGTTCTCTAAAATTATCAAAGAAAGAGGTGATTAGGAGTCCTATAACTTCGTTCTTGTTTGATTAGCATCAAAAGTAGCAATCTCATGACTATCGCGATAAAAAATATGCGTACATCTCACACAAGTCTTCATTTAAGAAGACATTCTTATTGTTTCATTGGTTCTCTAAAATTGTCAAAGAAAGAGGTGATTGGGAGTCCTATTACTTCGTTCTAATTTGATTAGCATCAAAAGGAGCAATCCCATGACTATCGCGTAAAAAACGATGCATACATCTCACACAAGTCTTGATTTATGGAGACTTTCTTATTGTTTCTTTGGTTCTCTCAAATTGTCAAAGAAAGATGCGATTATGAGTCCTATGACTTCGTTCTAGTTTGATTAGCATCAAAGGAGCAATCCTATCACTAGTACATTCAAAACGATCCGTACATCTTACACAAGTCTTCATTTAGGGAGAACTTCTTATTGTTTCATTAGTTCTCTAAAATTGTCAAAATGTAGGTGATTATGAGTCCTATTACTTCATTCTAGTTAAAATTAGCATCAAAAGGAGCAATCCCATCGCTATCACTCCCAAAATGATGCGTAGACGTCACATAAGTCTTCATTTAGGGAGACCTTATTGTTTCATTGGTTCCCTAAAATTGTCAAAGAAAGAGGTGATTAGGAGTCCTATAAGTTCATTTTTTTTGCTAAATTTAGACTGAACTAAATAATTGGAGTTACAAGACCTCATAGGAAAACCCCAATCAAACTATAGCGTAGACATCATAGGACATGCCCTATGATGTCATGACTATAGAAGAACCAAAGGCCAAACAAGCCAACAACAAGAAATAACAAATAAAAGAAACCCAGTAGGCTAGCAACCTAGAAAGAAAATAGCAGACACAACTGTAGGATCAAACACTCAAAAGCAGCAACATGGAACAAAACAGGCCACATGCAGCAAAAGCAGACCACACGAAGCATGCACAGCAGAGTACATGCAGCTGCAGGCCAACATGAAGAAACAGGCCCAGCAATAACCCAACATGCATCCAGCATGAGCAGACCAACCCAATTAGTAAGGAGCAGGTCATGACAGAAGCCTAACCACAAGCATGCAAGGGTAGAATAAGAACAGGCCAAAGCATCAACCAGGCCATGACAGTAGCCCATCCACGAAACCAATCCAAAGATAGCCAAAGACAAGGCCTTAAGGAGCACCAGCAAAAACACATGGCAAACCTGCAACAGCATAGCAGCTCTAAATGGAACACAGCAGTAGATGCACAGCCAAGGAAAGGCACATAGATGCTGTAGAAGAGACCAGCAGATGCACAACACAAGCAAGAGGCGAAAAGCAACCCTTCAAACCAGCAGCCGTAAACAGCAGCCAACAGGAATAACAAAACCCAGCACCAAAAATAGCTACAAACTCCAGCAAACCCAGCAAGCAAAAACCCCGGTACACCAGACAGACTGCAAACTCCAGCCAACCCAACAGCACTCAACCACAGCAAGTAGACTACAGTAACCAAGATCAACAACAGCAAACATAAAACCCAAAAGCAGATTTCAACAGCAACCAATAGAAAAGGTCAAAACAGCTGCACGGGATATTGTGAAACTAGCAGCCGAAAAAGGGAATCCACCAAGAGCAGCTAACAAATAGGCAAACTAACAGCAGCACAGACCCGCAGCCCAAACTAGACCAGCTGGTTGCAAAACAAAATAAGGATCCTTGAGAGAACCTAAAAAACACGAGACCCATCCTTATAAAGAGAGGTGATGAAAAAATGGTCTTGATTTAAATTTCTGAAATTTGGCATTTGTGTGGAGACCACACTTAAGAAGATGAATAAGGTCTCTGATAATGACCCGAGCAGGAGTGGACTTATTGGAAAAGATCCTAGAGTTTCGTTCTTGACAGATCCTATAGACAACAATAGCAAACCCAAGGTGTAATAAACTGTGGTGAAATTTGGGGCCAGATCTGTTACATATAAAATCAGTGATTCAAGTCCAGCTCTTGCAGAAACACATCTGCGCAGCACAGCAACCAAGAGTTGAAAAGAAAAGTTACATTGAAAGAAAAGGTGATGAAAGCTTTCTCTATCAGAACGACATAGGACACATATGGGGTTAACCGCAAGGCCAAAAAGAGTCAGTTTGTCAAGAGTCCTTAGACCTTTGTGAAAAGCAAGCCAAAGAAGGAAGGAGTAACGCGGGGGAAGAATTTTATGCCACACAAGACTATGCCACTCCACAGTTCGCCCAACTTGACGAAGTCCTATAACTTCATTCTAGTTTGATTATCATTAAAAGTAGCAATCCCATGACTATCGCGTTCAAAACGATGCGTACAACTCACACAAGTCTTCATTTACTCCGCCTTCTTATTATTTCATTGGTTCTCTAGAATTGTCAAAGAAAGAGGTGATTAGGAGTCCTATTACTTCGTTCTAATTTGATTAGCATCAAAAGGAGCAATCCCATGACTATCGCGTTAAAAATGATGCGTACATCTCACACAAGTCTTGATTTAGAGAGACCTTCTTATTATTTATTTGTTCTCTCAAATTGTCAAAGAAAGATGTGAATATGAGTCCTATGACTTCGTTCTAGTTTGATTAGCATCAAAAAGAGCAATCATATCAGTAGTGCCTTCAAAACAATCCGTACATCACACACAAGCCTTCATTTAGGGACACCTTATTTTTTCATTAGTTTTCTCAAATTATCAAAATATAGGTGATTATGAGTCCTATTACTTCGTTCTAGTTGAAATTAGCATCCAAAAGAGCAATCCCATCACTAACGTGTCCAAAACGATGCGTAGATCTCTCACAAGTATTTATTTAGAGAGACCTTCATAATATTTATTTTTTTTGGCAAATTCAAGCTGAAATCTTAATATTACTGCCTTGGGCAGGAATGGATCCCAAGAACTCTTGGACTCAAAGCCTTTTGAGTAGTTATTTTACCATTGAGCAAAGAGTGACTTGGTAGGAGACCTTCATATTGTTTCATTGGTTGTTTTAAATTTACAAAGAAAGAGGTGATTAAGAGTTGAATATTTTTGTTCTAGTTTGATTAGCGTCAAAAAAAGAAACCCATGATTATCACGTTCAAAGCCATGCGTACATCTCACACAAGTCTTCATTAAGGGAGACCTTCTTATTGTTTCATTGATTCTCTAAAATTGTCAAAGAAATAGGTGATTAAGAGTCCTATAACTTCGTTTTAGTTTGATTGGTATAAAAAGGAGCAATACTATGACTATCGCGATCAAAACGATGCGTACATCTCACACAAGTCTTCATTTAAGGAGACCATATTGTTTTATTGGTTCTCTAAAATTGTCAAAGAAAGAGGTGATTCGGAGCCCTATAACTTCTTTCTAGTTTGATTAGCATCAAAAGTAGCAATCTCATGACTATCGCGATAAAAACGATGCGTACATCTCACACAAGTCTTTATTTCAGGAGACATTCTTATTGTTTCATTGGTTCTCTAAAATTGTTAAAGAAAGAGGTGATTGAGAGTCCTATTACTTCGTTCTAATTTGATTAGCATCAAAAGCAGCAATCCCATGACTATCACAATAAAAACGATGTGTACATCTCACACAAGTCTTGATTTATGGAGACTTTCTTATTGTTTCATTGGTTCTCTAAAATTGTCAAAGAAAGATGCGATTTAGAGTCCTATGACTTCGTTCTAGTTTGATTAGCATCAAAAGAGCAATCCTATCACTAGTACCTTCAAAACGATCCGTACATCTTACACAAGTCTTCATTTAGGGAGAACTTCTTATTGTTTCATTAGTTCTCTCTCAAATTGTCAAAATGTTGGTGATTATGAGTCCTATTACATCGTTCTAGTTAAAATTAGCATCAAAAGGAGCAATCCCATCACAATCGCTCCCAAAATGATGCGTAGACCTCACACAAGTCTTCATTTAGGGAGACCTTCTTATTATTTCATTGGTTCCCTAAAATTGTCAAAGAAAGAGGTGATTAGGAGTCCTATAACTTCATTCTAGTTTGATTAGCATTAAAAGCAGCAATCCCATGACTATCACGTTCAAAACGATGCGTATATCTCACACAAGTCTTCATTTACTCTGCCTTCTTATTATTTCATTGGTTCTCTAGAATTGTCAAAGAAAGAGGTGATTAGGAGTCCTATTACTTTGTTCTAATGTGATTAGCATCAAAAGGAGCAATCCCATGACCATCGCGTTAAAAACGATGCGTACATCTCACACAATTCTTGATTTAGGGAGACCTTATTATTATTTCATTTGTTCTCTCAAATTGTCAAAGAAAGATGTGATTATGAGTCCTATGACTTCGTTCTAGTTTGATTAGCATCAAAAGGAGCAATCATATCACTAGTGCCTTCAAAACGATTCGTACATCTCACACAAGCCTTCATTTAGGGACACATTATTTTTTCATTAGTTTTCTCAAATTGTCAAAATATAGGTGATTATAAGTCCTATTACTTCATTCTAGTTGAAATTAGCATCAAAAGGAGCAATTCCATCAGTAACGTGTCCAAAACGATGCGTATATCTCACACAAGTCTTTATTTAAGGAGACCTTTATATTGTTTCATTGGTTGTTTTAAATTTACAAAGGAAGAGGTGATTAAGAGTTGTATTTTTTTGTTTTAGTTTGATTAGCGTCAAAAAGTGAAACCCATGGTTATCGCGTTAAAAACCATGCGTAAATCTCACACAAGTCTTCATTAAGGGAGACCTTCTTATTGCTTCATTGATTCTCTAAAATTATCTAAGAAAGAGGTGATTAAGAGTTCTATAACTTCGTTCTAGTTTGATTGGTATGAAAAGGAGCAATACTATGACTATCGCGATCAAAACGATGCGTACATCTCGCACAAGTCTTCATTTAAGGAGACCATATTGTTTTATTGGTTCTCTAAAATTATCAAAGAAAGAGGTGATGAGGAGCCCTATAACTTCGTTCTAGTTTGATTAGCATCAAAAGTAGCAATCTCATGACTATCGTGATAAAAACGATGCGTACATCTCACACAAGTCTTTATTTATGGAGACATTCTTATTGTTTCATTGGTTCTCTAAAATTGTCAAAGAAAGAGGTGATTGGGAGTCCTATTACTTCGTTCTAATTTGATTAGCATCAACAGGAGCAATCCCATGACTATCGCGTTAAAAACGATGCGTACATCTCACACAAGTCTTGATTTATGGAGACTTTCTTATTGTTTCATTGGTTTTCTCAAATTGTCAAAGAATGATGCGATTTTGAGTCCTATGACTTCGTTCTAGTTTGATTAGCATCAAAGGAGCAATCCTATCACTAGTACCTTCAAAACGATCCGTACATCTTACACAAGTCTTCATTTAGGGAGAACTTCTTATTGTTTCATTAGTTCTCTCAAATTGTCAAAATGTAGGTGATTATGAGTCATATTACTTCGTTCTAGTTAAAATTAGCATCAAAAGGAGCGATCCCATCACGATCGCTCCCAAAATGATGCGTAGATCTGACACTAGTCTTCATTTAGGGAGACCTTGTTAATATTTCATTGGTTCCCTTAAATTGTCAAAGAAAGAGGTGATTAGGAGTCCTATAACTTCATTCTAGTTTGATTAGCATTAAAAGTAGCAATCCCATGATTATCGCATTCAAAACGATGAGTATATCTCACACAAGTCTTCATTTACTCTGCCTTCTTATTATTTCGTTGGTTCTCTAGAATTGTCAAAGAAAGAGGTGATTAGGAGTCCTATTACTTTGTTCTAATTTGACTAGCATAAAAAGGAGCAATCCCATGACTATCGCGTTAAAAACGTTGCGTACATCTCACACAAGTCTTGATTTAGGGAGACCTTCTTATTATTTCATTTGTTCTCTCAAATTGTCAAAGAAAGATGTGATTATGAGTCCTATGACATCGTTCTAGTTTTATTAGCATCGAAAGGAGAAATCATATCACTGGTGCCTTCAAAACGATCCGTAGATCTCACACAAGCCTTCATTTAGGGACACCTTATTTTTTCATTAGTTTTCTCAAATTGTCAAAATATAGGTGATTATGAGTCCTATTATTTTGTTCTAGTTGAAATTAGCATGAAAAAGAGCAATCCCATCACAAACGTGTCCAAAACGATGCGTAGATCTCACACAAATCTTTATTTAGGGAGACCTTCAAATTGTTTCATTGTTTGTTTTAAATTTACAAAGAAAGAGGTGATTAAGAGTTTTATTTTTTTGTTCTAGTTTGATTAGCGTCAAAAAGAGAAATCCATGATTATTGCGTTTAAAACCATGCGTACATCTCACACAAGTATTCATTTAGGGAGACCTTCTTATTGTTTTATTGATTCTCTAAAATTATCAAAGAAAGATGTGATTAGGAGTCCTATAACTTCGTTCTAGTTTGATTAGTATCAAAAGGAGCAATACTATGACTATCGCGTTCAAAACGATGCGTACATCTCACACAAGTCTTCATTTAAGGAGACATTCTTACTGTTTCATTGGTTCTCTAGAATTGTCAAAGAAAGAGGTGATTGGGAGTCCTATTACTTCGTTCTAATTTGATTAGAATCAAATGGAGCAATCCCATGACTATCGCGTTAAAAATGATGCGTACATCTCACACAAGTCTTTATTTATGGAGACTTTCTTATTGTTTCATTGGTTCTCTCAAATTGTTAAAAAAAGATGCAATTATGAGTCCTATGACTTCGTTCTAGTTAGCATCAAAGGAGCAATCCTATCACTAGTACCTTGAAAACGATCCGTACATCTTACACAAGTCTTTATTTAGGGAGAACTTCTTATTGTTTCATTAGTTCTCTCAAATTGTCAAAATATAGGTGATTATGAGTCCTATTACTTCGTTCTAGTTAAAATTAGCATCAAAAGGAGCAATCCCAGCACTATCGCTCTGAAAATGATGCATAGACCTCACACAAGTCTTCATTTAGGGAGACCTTCTTATTGTTTCATTGGTTCCCTAAAATTGCCAAAGAAAGAGGTGATTAAGAGTCCTATAACTTCATTCTAGTTTGATTAACCTTAAAAGTAGCAATCCCATGACTATCGCATTCAAAACGATGCGTACATCTCACACAAGTCTTCATTTACTATGCCTTCTTATTATTTCATTGGTTCTCTAGAATTGTCAAAGAAAGAGGTGATTAGGAGTCCTATTACATCATTCTAATTTGATTAGCATCAAAAAGGAGCAATCCCATGACTATCGCGTTAAAAACGATGTGTACATTCACAAGTCTTGATTTAGGGAGACCTTCTTATTATTTCATTTGTTCTCTCAAATTGTCAAAGAAAGATGTGATTATGTGTCCTATGACTTCGTTCTAATTTGATTGGCATCAAAAGGAGCAATCATATCACTAGTGCCTTCAAAACGATCCGTACATCTCACACAAGCCTTCATTTAGGGACACCTTATTTTTTCATTAGTTTTCTCAAATTGTCAAAATATAGGTGATTATGAGTCCTATTACTTCGTTCTAGTTGAAATTAGCATCAAAATGAGCAATCCCATCACTAACGTGTCCAAAACGATGCGTAGATCTCACACAAGTCTTTATTTAGGGAAACCTTCATATTGTTTCATTGGTTGTTTTAAATTTACAAACAAGGAGATGATTAAGAGTTGTATTTTTTCGTTCTAGTTTGATTAGTGTCAAAAAGAGAAACCCATGATTATCGCGTTCAAACCATGCGTACATCTCACACAAGTCTTAATTTAGGGAGACATTCTTATTGTTTCATTGATTCTCTAAAATTGTTAAAGAAAGAGGTGATTAAGAGTTCTATAACTTCGTTTTAGTTTGATTAGTATCAAAAAGAGCTTATGACTATCGCGTTCAAAACGATGCGTACATCTCACACAAGTCTTCATTTAAGGAGGCTTTATTGTTTCATTGGTTCTCGAAAATTGTCAAAGAAAGAGGTGATTAGGAGTCCTATAACTTCGTTCTAGTTTGATTAGTATCAAAAGGAGCAATACTATGACTATTGCGTTCAAAACGATGCGTACATCTCACACAAGTCTTCATTTAAGGAGACATTCTTACTGTTTCATTGGTTCTCTAGAATTGTCAAAGAAAGAGGTGATTGGGAGTCCTATTACTTCGTTCTAATTTGATTAGAATCAAATGGAGCAATCCCATGACTATCGCGTTAAAAATGATGCGTACATCTCACACAAGTCTTTATTTATGGAGACTTTCTTATTGTTTCATTGGTTCTCTCAAATTGTTAAAGAAAGATGCAATTATGAGTCCTATGACTTCGTTCTAGTTAGCATCAAAGGAGCAATCATATCACTAGTACCTTGAAAACGATCCGTACATCTTACACAAGTCTTTATTTAGGGAGAACTTCTTATTGTTTCATTAGTTCTCTCAAATTGTCAAAATATAGGTGATTATGAGTCCTATTACTTCATTCTAGTTAAAATTAGCATCAAAAGGAGCAATCCCAGCACTATCGCTCTGAAAATGATGCATAGACCTCACACAAGTCTTCATTTAGGGAGACCTTCTTATTGTTTCATTGGTTCCCTAAAATTGCCAAAGAAATAGGTGATTAAGAGTCCTATAACTTCATTCTAGTTTGATTAACCTTAAAAGTAGCAATCCCATGACTATCGCATTCAAAACGATGCGTACATCTCACACAAGTCTTCATTTACTATGCCTTCTTATTATTTCATTGGTTCTCTAGAATTGTCAAAGAAAGAGGTGATTAGGAGTCCTATTACATCATTCTAATTTGATTAGCATCAAAAAGGAGCAATCCCATGACTATCGCGTTAAAAACGATGTGTACATTCACAAGTCTTGATTTAGGGAGACCTTCTTATTATTTCATTTGTTCTCTCAAATTGTCAAAGAAAGATGTGATTATGTGTCCTATGACTTCGTTCTAATTTGATTGGCATCAAAAGGAGCAATCATATCACTAGTGCCTTCAAAACGATCCGTACATCTCACACAAGCCTTCATTTAGGGACACCTTATTTTTTCATTAGTTTTCTCAAATTGTCAAAATATAGGTGATTATGAGTCCTATTACTTCGTTCTAGTTGAAATTAGCATCAAAAGGAGCAATCCCATCACTAACGTGTCCAAAACGATGAGTAGATCTCACACAAGTCTTTATTTAGGGAAACCTTCATATTGTTTCATTGGTTGTTTTAAATTTACAAACAAGGAGATGATTAAGAGTTGTATTTTTTCGTTCTAGTTTGATTAGTGTCAAAAAGAGAAACCCATGATTATCGCGTTCAAACCAAGCGTACATCTCACACAAGTCTTAATTTAGGGAGACATTCTTATTGTTTCATTGATTCTCTAAAATTGTAAAAGAAAGAGGTGATTAAGAGTTCTATAACTTCGTTTTAGTTTGATTAGTATCAAAAAGAGCTTATGACTATCGCGTTCAAAACGATGCGTACATCTCACACAAGTCTTCATTTAAGGAGGCTTTATTGTTTCATTGGTTCTCGAAAATTGTCAAAGAAAGAGGTGATTAGGAGTCCTATAACTTCGTTCTAGTTTGATTAGCATCAAAAGTAGCAATCTCATAATTATCGCGATAAAAATGATGCGTACATCTCACACAAGTCTTCATTTAAGGAGACCTAATTGTTTCATTGGTTCTCTAAAATTGTCAAAGAAAGAGGTGATTAGGAGTCCTATAGCTTTGTTCTAGTTTGATTTGCATCAAAAGTAGCAATCTCATGACTATCGCGATAATAACGATGCGTACATCTCACACAAGTCTTCATTTAAGGAGACCATATTGTTTTATTGGTTCTCTAAAATTGTCAAAGAAAGAGGTGATTAGGAGCCCTATAACTTCGTTCTAGTTTGATTAGCATCAAAAGTAGCAATCTCATGACTATCGCGATAAAAACGATGCGTACATGTCACACAAGTCTTTATTTAAGGAGACATTCTTATTGTTTCATTAGTTCTCTAAAATTGTTAAAGAAAGAGGTGATTGGGAGTCCTATTACTTCGTTCTAATTTGATTAGCATCAAAAGGAGCAATCCCATGACAATAACGTTAAAAACGATGCGTACATCTCACACAAGTATTGATTTATGGAGACTTTCTTATTATTTCATTGGTTCTCTCAAATTGTCAAAGAAAGATGCGATTATGAGTCCAATGACTTCGTTCTAGTTTGATTAGCATCAAAGGAGCAATCCTATCACTAGTACCTTCAAAACGATCCGTACATCTTACACAAGTCTTCATTTAGGGAGAACTTCTTATTGTTTCATTAGTTCTCTCAAATTGTCAAAATGTAGGTGATTATGAGTCCTATTACTTCGTTCTAGCTAAAATTAGCATCAAAAGGAGCAATCCCATCACTATCGCTCCCAAAATGATGCGTAGACCACACACAAGTCGTTATTTAGGGAGACCTTCTTATTGTTTCATTCGTTCCCTAGAATTGTCAAAGAAAGAGGTGATTAGGAGTCCTATTACTTTGTTCTAATGCGATTAGCATCAAAAGGAGCAATCCCATGACTATCGCGTTAAAAACGATGCGTACATCTCACACAATTCTTGATTTAGGGAGACCTTATTATTATTTCATTTGTTCTCTCAAATTGTCAACGAAAGATGTGATTATGAGTCCCATGACTTCGTTCTAGTTTGATTAGCATCAAAAGGAGCAATCATATCACTAGTGCGTTCAAAACGATCCGTACATCTCACACAAGCCTTCATTTAGGGACACATTATTTTTTCATTAGTTTTCTCAAATTGTCAAAATATAGGTGATTATGAGTCCTATTACTTCATTCTAGTTAAAATTAGCATCAAAAGGAGCAATTCCATCACTAACGTGTCCAAAACGATGCGTATATCTCACACAAGTCTTTATTTAAGGAGACCTTTATATTGTTTCATTGGTTGTTTTAAATTTACAAAGGAAGAGGTGATTAAGAGTTGTATTTTTTTGTTTTAGTTTGATTAGCGTCAAAAAGTGAAACCCATGGTTATCGCGTTAAAAACCATGCGTAAATCTCACACAAGTCTTCATTAAGGGAGACGTTCTTATTGCTTCATTGATTCTCTAAAATTATCTAAGAAAGAGGTGATTAAGAGTTCTATAACTTCGTTCTAGTTTGATTGGTATAAAAAGGAGCAATACTATGACTATCGCGATCAAAACGATGCGTACATCTCACACAAGTCTTCATTTAAGGAGACCATATTGTTTTATTGGTTCTCTAAAATTATCAAAGAAAGAGGTGATGAGGAGCCCTATAACTTCGTTCTAGTTTGATTAGCATCAAAAGTAGCAATCTCATGACTATCGCGATAAAAACGATGCGTACATCTCACACAAGTCTTTATTTATGGAGACATTCTTATTGTTTCATTGGTTCTCTAAAATTGTGAAAGAAAGAGGTGATTGGGAGTCCTATTACTTCGTTCTAATTTGATTAGCATCAACAGGAGCAATCCCATGACTATCGCGTTAAAAACGATGCGTATATCTCACACAAGTCTTGATTTATGGAGACTTCTTATTGTTTCATTGGTTTTCTCAAATTGTCAAAGAATGATGCAATTTTGAGTCCTATGACTTCGTTATAGTTTGATTAGCATCAAAGGAGCAATCCTATCACTAGTACCTTCAAAACGATCCGTACATCTTACACAAGTCTTCATTTAGGGAGAACTTCTTATTGTTTCATTAGTTCTCTCAAATTGTCAAAATGTAGGTGATTATGAGTCATATTACTTCGTTCTAGTTAAAATTAGCATCAAAAGGAGCGATCCCATCACGATCGCTCCCAAAATGATGCGTAGATCTGACACTAGTCTTCATTTAGGGAGACCTTGTTAATATTTCATTGGTTCCCTTAAATTGTCAAAGAAAGAGGTGATTAGGAGTCCTATAACTTCATTCTAGTTTGATTAGCATTAAAAGTAGCAATCCCATGATTATCGCATTCAAAACGATGCGTATATCTCACACAAGTCTTCATTTACTCTGCCGTCTTATTATTTCATTGGTTCTCTAGAATTGTCAAAGAAAGAGGTGATTAGGAGTCCTATTACTTTGTTCTAATTTGATTAGCATAAAAAGGAGCAATCCCATGACTATCGCGTTAAAAACGTTGCGTACATCTCACACAAGTCTTGATTTAGGGAGACCTTCTTATTATTTCATTTGTTCTCTCAAATTGTCAAAGAAAGATGTGATTATGAGTCCTATGACATCGTTCTAGTTTTATTAGCATCGAAAGGAGCAATCATATCACTGGTGCCTTCAAAACGATCCGTAGATCTCACACAAGCCTTCATTTAGGGACACCTTAGTTTTTCATTAGTTTTCTCAAATTGTCAAAATATAGGTGATTATGAGTCCTATTATTTCGTTCTAGTTGAAATTAGCATGAAAAAGAGCAATCCCATCACAAACGTGTCCAAAACGATGCGTAGATCTCACACAAATCTTTATTTAGGGAGACCTTCAAATTGTTTCATTGTTTGTTTTAAATTTACAAAGAAAGAGGTGATTAAGAGTTTTATTTTTTTGTTCTAGTTTGATTAGCGTCAAAAAGAGAAATCCATGATTATTGCGTTTAAAACCATGTGTACATCTCACACAAGTATTCATTTAGGGAGACCTTCTTATTGTTTTATTGATTCTCTAAAATTATCAAAGAAAGATGTGATTAGGAGTCCTATAACTTCATTCTAGTTTGATTAGTATCAAAAGGAGCAATACTATGACTATCGCGTTCAAAACGATGCGTACATCTCACACAAGTCTTCATTTAAGGAGACATTCTTACTGTTTCATTGGTTCTCTAGAATTGTCAAAGAAAGAGGTGATTGGGAGTCCTATTACTTCGTTCTAATTTGATTAGAATCAAATGGAGCAATCCCATGACTAACGCGTTAAAAATGATGCGTACATCTCACACAAGTCTTTATTTATGGAGACTTTCTTATTGTTTCATTGGTTCTCTCAAATTGTTAAAGAAAGATGCAATTATGAGTCCTATGACTTCGTTCTAGTTAGCATCAAAGGAGCAATCATATCACTAGTACCTTGAAAACGATCCGTACATCTTACACAAGTCTTTATTTAGGGAGAACTTCTTATTGTTTCATTAGTTCTCTCAAATTGTCAAAATATAGGTGATTATGAGTCCTATTACTTCGTTCTAGTTAAAATTAGCATCAAAAGGAGCAATCCCAGCACTATCGCTCTGAAAATGATGCATAGACCTCACACAAGTCTTCATTTAGGGAGACCTTCTTATTGTTTCATTGGTTCCCTAAAATTGCCAAAGAAAGAGGTGATTAAGAGTCCTATAACTTCATTCTAGTTTGATTAACATTAAAAGTAGCAATCCCATGACTATCGCATTCAAAACGATGCGTACATCTCACACAAGTCTTCATTTACTATGCCTTCTTATTATTTCATTGGTTCTCTAGAATTGTCAAAGAAAGAGGTGATTAGGAGTCCTATTACATCATTCTAATTTGATTAGCATCAAAAAGGAGCAATCCCATGACTATCGCGTTAAAAACGATGTGTACATTCACAAGTCTTGATTTAGGGAGACCTTCTTATTATTTCATTTGTTCTCTCAAATTGTCAAAGAAAGATGTGATTATGTGTCCTATGACTTCGTTCTAATTTGATTGGCATCAAAAGGAGCAATCATATCACTAGTGCCTTCAAAACGATCCGTACATCTCACACAAGCCTTCATTTAGGGACACCTTATTTTTTCATTAGTTTTCTCAAATTGTCAAAATATAGGTGATTATGAGTCCTATTACTTCGTTCTAGTTGAAATTAGCATCAAAAGGAGCAATCCCATCACTAACGTGTCCAAAACGATGCGTAGATCTCACACAAGTCTTTATTTAGGGAAACCTTCATATTGTTTCATTGGTTGTTTTAAATTTACAAACAAAGAGATGATTAAGAGTTGTATTTTTTCGTTCTAGTTTGATTAGTGTCAAAAAGAGAAACCCATGATTATCGCGTTCAAACCATGCGTACATCTCACACAAGTCTTAATTTAGGGAGACATTCTTATTGTTTCATTGATTCTCTAAAATTGTAAAAGAAAGAGGTGATTAAGAGTTCTATAACTTCGTTTTAGTTTGATTAGTATCAAAAAGAGCTTATGACTATCGCGTTCAAAACGATGCGTACATCTCACGCAAGTCTTCATTTAAGGAGGCTTTATTGTTTCATTGGTTCTCGAAAATTGTCAAAGAAAGAGGTGATTAGGAGTCCTATAACTTCGTTCTAGTTTGATTAGCATCAAAAGTAGCAATCTCATGACTATCGCGATAAAAACGATGCGTACATCTCACACAAGTCTTTATTTATGGAGACATTCTTATTGTTTCATTGGTTCTCTAAAATTGCCAAAGAAAGTGGTGATTGGGAGTCCTATTACTTCGTTCTAATTTGATTAGCATCAACAGGAGCAATCCCATGACTATCGCGTTAAAAACGATGCGTACATCTCACACAAGTCTTGATTTATGGAGACTTTCTTATTGTTTCATTGGTTTTCTCAAATTGTCAAAGAATGATGCGATTTTGAGTCCTATGACTTCGTTCTAGTTTGATTAGCATCAAAGGAGCAATCCTATCACTAGTACCTTCAAAACGATCCGTACATCTGACACAAGTTTTCATTTAGGGAGAACTTCTTATTGTTTCATTAGTTCTCTCAAATTGTCAAAATGTAGGTGATTATGAGTCATATTACTTCGTTCTAGTTAAAATTAGCATCAAAAGGAGCGATCCCATCACGATCGCTCCCAAAATGATGCGTAGATCTGACACTAGTCTTCATTTAGGGAGACCTTGTTAATATTTCATTGGTTCCCTTAAATTGTCAAAGAAAGAGGTGATTAGGAGTCCTATAACTTCATTCTAGTTTGATTAGCATTAAAAGTAGCAATCCCATGATTATCGCATTCAAAACGATGCGTATATCTCACACAAGTCTTCATTTACTCTGCCTTCTTATTATTTCATTGGTTCTCTAGAATTGTCAAAGAAAGAGGTGATTAGGAGTCCTATTACTTTGTTCTAATTTGATTAGCATAAAAAGGAGCAATCTCATGACTATCGCGTTAAAAACGTTGCGTACATCTCACACAAGTCTTGATTTAGGGAGACCTTCTTATTATTTCATTTGTTCTCTCAAATTGTCAAAGAAAGATGTGATTATGAGTCCTATGACATCGTTCTAGTTTTATTAGCATCGAAAGGAGCAATCATATCACTGGTGCCTTCAAAACGATCCGTACATCTCACACAAGCCTTCATTTAGGGACACCTTATTTTTTCATTAGTTTTCTCAAATTGTCAAAATATAGGTGATTATGAGTCCTATTATTTCGTTCTAGTTGAAATTAGCATGAAAAAGAGCAATCCCATCACAAACGTGTCCAAAACGATGCGTAGATCTCACACAAATCTTTATTTAGGGAGACCTTCAAATTGTTTCATTGTTTGTTTTAAATTTACAAAGAAAGAGGTGATTAAGAGTTTTATTTTTTCGTTCTAGTTTGATTAGCGTCAAAAAGAGAAATCCATGATTATTGCGTTTAAAACCATGCGTACATCTCACACAAGTATTCATTTAGGGAGACCTTCTTATTGTTTTATTGATTCTCTAAAATTATCAAAGAAAGATGTGATTAGGAGTCCTATAACTTCGTTCTAGTTTGATTAGTATCAAAAGGAGCAATACTATGACTATCGCGTTCAAAACGATGCGTACATCTCACACAAGTCTTCATTTAAGGAGACATTCTTACTGTTTCATTGGTTCTCTAGAATTGTCAAAGAAAGAGGTGATTGGGAGTCCTATTACTTCGTTCTAATTTTATTAGAATCAAATGGAGCAATCCCATGACTATCGCGTTAAAAATGATGCGTACATCTCACACAAGTCTTTATTTATGGAGACTTTCTTATTGTTTCATTGGTTCTCTCAAATTGTTAAAGAAAGATGCAATTATGAGTCCTATGACTTCGTTCTAGCTAGCATCAAAGGAGCAATCCTATCACTAGTACCTTGAAAACGATCCGTACATCTTACACAAGTCTTTATTTAGGGAGAACTTCTTATTGTTTCATTAGTTCTCTCAAATTGTCAAAATATAGGTGATTATGAGTCCTATTACTTCGTTCTAGTTAAAATTAGCATCAAAAGGAGCAATCCCAGCACTATCGCTCTGAAAATGATGCATAGACCTCACACAAGTCTTCATTTAGGGAGACCTTCTTATTCTTTCATTGGTTCCCTAAAATTGCCAAAGAAAGAGGTGATTAAGAGTCCTATAACTTCATTCTAGTTTGATTAACATTAAAAGTAGCAATCCCATGACTATCGCATTCAAAACGATGCGTACATCTCACACAAGTCTTCATTTACTATGCCTTCTTATTATTTCATTGGTTCTATAGAATTGTCAAAGAAAGAGGTGATTAGGAGTCCTATTACATCATTCTAATTTGATTAGCATCAAAAAGGAGCAATCCCATGACTATCACGTTAAAAACGATGTGTACATTCACAAGTCTTGATTTAGGGAGACCTTCTTATTATTTCATTTGTTCTCACAAATTGTCAAAGAAAGATGTGATTATGTGTCCTATGACTTCGTTCTAATTTGATTGGCATCAAAAGGAGCAATCATATCACTAGTGCCTTCAAAACGATCCGTACATCTCACACAAGCCTTCATTTAGGGACACCTTATTTTTTCATTAGTTTTCTCAAATTGTCAAAATATAGGTGATTATGAGTCCTATTACTTCGTTCTAGTTGAAATTAGCATCAAAAGGAGCAATCCCATCACTAACGTGTCCAAAACGATGCGTAGATCTCACACAAGTCTTTATTTAGGGAAACCTTCATATTGTTTCATTAGTTGTTTTAAATTTACAAACAAAGAGATGATTAAGAGTTGTATTTTTTCGTTCTAGTTTGATTAGTGTCAAAAAGAGAAACCCATGATTATCGCGTTCAAACCATGCGTACATCTCACACAAGTCTTAATTTAGGGAGACATTCTTATTGTTTCATTGATTCTCTAAAATTGTAAAAGAAAGAGGTGATTAAGAGTTCTATAACTTCGTTTTAGTTTGATTAGTATCAAAAAGAGCTTATGACTATCGCGTTCAAAACGATGCGTACATCTCACACAAGTCTTCATTTAAGGAGGCTTTATTGTTTCATTGGTTCTCGAAAATTGTCAAAGAAAGAGGTGATTAGGAGTCCTATAACTTCGTTCTAGTTTGATTAGCATCAAAAGTAGCAATCTCATGACTATCGCGATAAAAACGATGCGTACATCTCACACAAGTCTTTATTTATGGAGACATTCTTATTATATCATTGGTTCTCTAAAATTGTCAAAGAAAGTGGTGATTGGGAGTCCTATTACTTCGTTCTAATTTGATTAGCATCAACAGGAGCAATCCCATGACTATCGCGTTAAAAACGATGCGTACATCTCACACAAGTCTTGATTTATGGAGACTTTCTTATTGTTTCATTGGTTTTCTCAAATTGTCAAAGAATGATGCGATTTTGAGTCCTATGACTTCGTTCTAGTTTGATTAGCATCAAAGGAGCAATCCTATCACTAGTACCTTCAAAACGATCCGTACATCTGACACAAGTTTTCATTTAGGGAGAACTTCTTATTGTTTCATTAGTTCTCTCAAATTGTCAAAATGTAGGTGATTATGAGTCATATTACTTCGTTCTAGTTAAAATTAGCATCAAAAGGAGCGATCCCATCACGATCGCTCCCAAAATGATGCGTAGATCTGACACTAGTCTTCATTTAGGGAGACCTTGTTAATATTTCATTGGTTCCCTTAAATTGTCAAAGAAAGAGGTGATTAGGAGTCCTATAACTTCATTCTAGTTTGATTAGCATTAAAAGTAGCAATCCCATGATTATCGCATTCAAAACGATGCGTATATCTCACACAAGTCTTCATTTACTCTGCCTTCTTATTATTTCATTGGTTCTCTAGAATTGTCAAAGAAAGAGGTGATTAGGAGTCCTATTACTTTGTTCTAATTTGATTAGCATAAAAAGGAGCAATCTCATGACTATCACGTTAAAAACGTTGCGTACATCTCACACAAGTCTTGATTTAGGGAGACCTTCTTATTATTTCATTTGTTCTCTCAAATTGTCAAAGAAAGATGTGATTATGAGTCCTATGACATCGTTCTAGTTTTATTAGCATCGAAAGGAGCAATCATATCACTGGTGCCTTCAAAACGATCCGTACATCTCACACAAGCCTTCATTTAGGGACACCTTATTTTTTCATTAGTTTTCTCAAATTGTCAAAATATAGGTGATTATGAGTCCTATTATTTCGTTCTAGTTGAAATTAGCATGAAAAAGAGCAATCCCATCACAAACGTGTCCAAAACGATGCGTAGATCTCACACAAATCTTTATTTAGGGAGACCTTCAAATTGTTTCATTGTTTGTTTTAAATTTACAAAGAAAGAGGTGATTAAGAGTTTTATTTTTTCGTTCTAGTTTGATTAGCGTCAAAAAGAGAAATCCATGATTATTGCGTTTAAAACCATGCGTACATCTCACACAAGTATTCATTTAGGGAGACCTTCTTATTGTTTTATTGATTCTCTAAAATTATCAAAGAAAGATGTGATTAGGAGTCCTATAACTTCGTTCTAGTTTGATTAGTATCAAAAGGAGCAATACTATGACTATCGCGTTCAAAACGATGCGTACATCTCACACAAGTCTTCATTTAAGGAGACATTCTTACTGTTTCATTGGTTCTCTAGAATTGTCAAAGAAAGAGGTGATTGGGAGTCCTATTACTTCGTTCTAATTTTATTAGAATCAAATGGAGCAATCCCATGACTATCGCGTTAAAAATGATGCGTACATCTCACACAAGTCTTTATTTATGGAGACTTTCTTATTGTTTCATTGGTTCTCTCAAATTGTTAAAGAAAGATGCAATTATGAGTCCTATGACTTCGTTCTAGTTAGCATCAAAGGAGCAATCCTATCACTAGTACCTTGAAAACGATCCGTACATCTTACACAAGTCTTTATTTAGGGAGAACTTCTTATTGTTTCATTAGTTCTCTCAAATTGTCAAAATATAGGTGATTATGAGTCCTATTACTTCGTTCTAGTTAAAATTAGCATCAAAAGGAGCAATCCCAGCACTATCGCTTTGAAAATGATGCATAGACCTCACACAAGTCTTCATTTAGGGAGACCTTCTTATTGTTTCATTGGTTCCCTAAAATTGCCAAAGAAAGAGGTGATTAAGAGTCCTATAACTTCATTCTAGTTTGATTAACATTAAAAGTAGCAATCCCATGACTATCGCATTCAAAACGATGCGTACATCTCACACAAGTCTTCATTTACTATGCCTTCTTATTATTTCATTGGTTCTCTAGAATTGTCAAAGAAAGAGGTGATTAGGAGTCCTATTACATCATTCTAATTTGATTAGCATCAAAAAGGAGCAATCCCATGACTATCGCGTTAAAAACGATGTGTACATTCACAAGTCTTGATTTAGGGAGACCTTCTTATTATTTCATTTGTTCTCTCAAATTGTCAAAGAAAGATGTGATTATGTGTCCTATGACTTCGTTCTAATTTGATTGGCATCAAAAGGAGCAATCATATCACTAGTGCCTTCAAAACGATCCGTACATCTCACACAAGCCTTCATTTAGGGACACCTTATTTTTTCATTAGTTTTCTCAAATTGTCAAAATATAGGTGATTATGAGTCCTATTACTTCGTTCTAGTTGAAATTAGCATCAAAAGGAGCAATCCCATCACTAACGTGTCCAAAACGATGCGTAGATCTCACACAAGTCTTTATTTAGGGAAACCTTCATATTGTTTCATTGGTTGTTTTAAATTTACAAACAAAGAGATGATTAAGAGTTGTATTTTTTCGTTCTAGTTTGATTAGTGTCAAAAAGAGAAACCCATGATTATCGCGTTCAAACCATGCGTACATCTCACACAAGTCTTAATTTAGGGAGACATTCTTATTGTTTCATTGATTCTCTAAAATTGTAAAAGAAAGAGGTGATTAAGAGTTCTATAACTTCGTTTTAGTTTGATTAGTATCAAAAAGAGCTTATGACTATCGCGTTCAAAACGATGCGTACATCTCACACAAGTCTTCATTTAAGGAGGCTTTATTGTTTCATTGGTTCTCGAAAATTGTCAAAGAAAGAGGTGATTAGGAGTCCTATAACTTCGTTCTAGTTTGATTAGCATCAAAAGTAGCAATCTCATGACTATCGCGATAAAAACGATGCGAACATCTCACACAATTCTTTATTTATGGAGACATTCTTATTGTTTCATTGGTTCTCTAAAATTGTCAAAGAAAGTGGTGATTGGGAGTCCTATTACTTCGTTCTAATTTGATTAGCATCAACAGGAGCAATCCCATGACTATCGCGTTAAAAACGATGCGTACATCTCACACAAGTCTTGATTTATGGAGACTTTCTTATTGTTTCATTGGTTTTCTCAAATTGTCAAAGAATGATGCGATTTTGAGTCCTATGACTTCGTTCTAGTTTGATTAGCATCAAAGGAGCAATCCTATCACTAGTACCTTCAAAACGATCCGTACATCTTACACAAGTTTTCATTTAGGGAGAACTTCTTATTGTTTCATTAGTTCTCTCAAATTGTCAAAATGTAGGTGATTATGAGTCATATTACTTCGTTCTAGTTAAAATTAGCATCAAAAGGAGCGATCCCATCACGATCGCTCCCAAAATGATGCGTAGATCTGACACTAGTCTTCATTTAGGGAGACCTTGTTAATATTTCATTGGTTCCCTTAAATTGTCAAAGAAAGAGGTGATTAGGAGTCCTATAACTTCATTCTAGTTTGATTAGCATTAAAAGTAGCAATCCCATGATTATCGCATTCAAAACGATGCGTATATCTCACACAAGTCTTCATTTACTCTGCCTTCTTATTATTTCATTGGTTCTCTAGAATTGTCAAAGAAAGAGGTGATTAGGAGTCCTATTACTTTGTTCTAATTTGATTAGCATAAAAAGGAGCAATCTCATGACTATCGCGTTAAAAACGTTGCGTACATCTCACACAAGTCTTGATTTAGGGAGACCTTCTTATTATTTCATTTGTTCTCTCAAATTGTCAAAGAAAGATGTGATTATGAGTCCTATGACATCGTTCTAGTTTTATTAGCATCGAAAGGAGCAATCATATCACTGGTGCCTTCAAAACGATCCGTACATCTCACACAAGCCTTCATTTAGGGACACCTTATTTTTTCATTAGTTTTCTCAAATTGTCAAAATATAGGTGATTATGAGTCCTATTATTTCGTTCTAGTTGAAATTAGCATGAAAAAGAGCAATCCCATCACAAACGTGTCCAAAACGATGCGTAGATCTCACACAAATCTTTATTTAGGGAGACCTTCAAATTGTTTCATTGTTTGTTTTAAATTTACAAAGAAAGAGGTGATTAAGAGTTTTATTTTTTCGTTCTAGTTTGATTAGCGTCAAAAAGAGAAATCCATGATTATTGCGTTTAAAACCATGCGTACATCTCACACAAGTATTCATTTAGGGAGACCTTCTTATTGTTTTATTGATTCTCTAAAATTATCAAAGAAAGATGTGATTAGGAGTCCTATAACTTCGTTCTAGTTTGATTAGTATCAAAAGGAGCAATACTATGACTATCGCGTTCAAAACGATGCGTACATCTCACACAAGTCTTCATTTAAGGAGACATTCTTACTGTTTCATTGGTTCTCTAGAATTGTCAAAGAAAGAGGTGATTGGGAGTCCTATTACTTCGTTCTAATTTTATTAGAATCAAATGGAGCAATCCCATGACTATCGCGTTAAAAATGATGCGTACATCTCACACAAGTCTTTATTTATGGAGACTTTCTTATTGTTTCATTGGTTCTCTCAAATTGTTAAAGAAAGATGCAATTATGAGTCCTATGACTTCGTTCTAGTTAGCATCAAAGGAGCAATCCTATCACTAGTACCTTGAAAACGATCCGTACATCTTACACAAGTCTTTATTTAGGGAGAACTTCTTATTGTTTCATTAGTTCTCTCAAATTGTCAAAATATAGGTGATTATGAGTCCTATTACTTCGTTCTAGTTAAAATTAGCATCAAAAGGAGCAATCCCAGCACTATCGCTTTGAAAATGATGCATAGACCTCACACAAGTCTTCATTTAGGGAGACCTTCTTATTGTTTCATTGGTTCCCTAAAATTGCCAAAGAAAGAGGTGATTAAGAGTCCTATAACTTCATTCTAGTTTGATTAACATTAAAAGTAGCAATCCCATGACTATCGCATTCAAAACGATGCGTACATCTCACACAAGTCTTCATTTACTATGCCTTCTTATTATTTCATTGGTTCTCTAGAATTGTCAAAGAAAGAGGTGATTAGGAGTCCTATTACATCATTCTAATTTGATTAGCATCAAAAAGGAGCAATCCCATGACTATCGCGTTAAAAACGATGTGTACATTCACAAGTCTTGATTTAGGGAGACCTTCTTATTATTTCATTTGTTCTCTCAAATTGTCAAAGAAAGATGTGATTATGTGTCCTATGACTTCGTTCTAATTTGATTGGCATCAAAAGGAGCAATCATATCACTAGTGCCTTCAAAACGATCCGTACATCTCACACAAGCCTTCATTTAGGGACACCTTATTTTTTCATTAGTTTTCTCAAATTGTCAAAATATAGGTGATTATGAGTCCTATTACTTCGTTCTAGTTGAAATTAGCATCAAAAGGAGCAATCCCATCACTAACGTGTCCAAAACGATGCGTAGATCTCACACAAGTCTTTATTTAGGGAAACCTTCATATTGTTTCATTGGTTGTTTTAAATTTACAAACAAAGAGATGATTAAGAGTTGTATTTTTTCGTTCTAGTTTGATTAGTGTCAAAAAGAGAAACCCATGATTATCGCGTTCAAACCATGCGTACATCTCACACAAGTCTTAATTTAGGGAGACATTCTTATTGTTTCATTGATTCTCTAAAATTGTAAAAGAAAGAGGTGATTAAGAGTTCTATAACTTCGTTTTAGTTTGATTAGTATCAAAAAGAGCTTATGACTATCGCGTTCAAAACGATGCGTACATCTCACACAAGTCTTCATTTAAGGAGGCTTTATTGTTTCATTGGTTCTCGAAAATTGTCAAAGAAAGAGGTGATTAGGAGTCCTATAACTTCGTTCTAGTTTGATTAGCATCAAAAGTAGCAATCTCATGACTATCGCGATAAAAACGATGCGTACATCTCACACAATTCTTTATTTATGGAGACATTCTTATTGTTTCATTGGTTCTCTAAAATTGTCAAAGAAAGTGGTGATTGGGAGTCCTATTACTTCGTTCTAATTTGATTAGCATCAACAGGAGGAATCCCATGACTATCGCGTTAAAAACGATGCGTACATCTCACACAAGTCTTGATTTATGGAGACTTTCTTATTGTTTCATTGGTTTTCTCAAATTGTCAAAGAATGATGCGATTTTGAGTCCTATGACTTCGTTCTAGTTTGATTAGCATCAAAAGTAGCAATCTCATGACTATCGGGATAAAAACGATGCGTACATGTCACACAAGTCTTTATTTAAGGAGACATTCTTATTGTTTCATTAGTTCTCTAAAATTGTTAAAGAAAGAGGTGATTGGGAGTCCTATTACTTCGTTCTAATTTTATTAGCATCAAAAGGAGCAATCCCATGACTATAACGTTAAAAACGATGCGTACATCTCACACAAGTATTGATTTATGGAGACTTTCTTATTATTTCATTGGTTCTCTCAAATTGTCAAAGAAAGATGCGATTATGAGTCCAATGACTTCGTTCTAGTTTGATTAGCATCAAAGGAGCAATCCTATCACTAGTACCTTCAAAACGATCCGTACATCTTACACAAGTCTTCATTTTGGGAGAACTTCTTATTGTTTCATTAGTTCTCTCAAATTGTCAAAATGTAGGTGATTATGAGTCCTATTACTTCGTTCTAGTTAAAATTAGCATCAAAAGGAGCAATCCCATCACTATCGCTCCCAAAATGATGCGTAGACCTCACACAAGTCTTTATTTAGGGAGACCTTCTTATTGTTTCATTGGTTCCCTAGAATTGTCAAAGAAAGAGGTGATTAGGAGTCCTATTACTTTGTTCTAATGTGATTAGCATCAAAAGGAGCAATCCCATGACTATCGCGTTAAAAACGATGCGTACATATCACACAATTCTTGATTTGGGAGACCCTATTATTATTTCATTTGTTCTCTCAAATTGTCAACGAAAGATGTGATTATGAGTCCCATGACTTCGTTCTAGTTTGATTAGCATCAAAAGGAGCAATCATATCACTAGTGCCTTCAAAACGATCCGTACATCTCACACAAGCCTTCATTTAGGGACACTATTTTTTCATTAGTTTTCTCAAATTGTCAAAATATAGGTGATTATGAGTCCTATTACTTCATTCTAGTTGAAATTAGCATCAAAAGGAGCAATTCCATCACTAACGTGTCCAAAACGATGCATATATCTCACACAAGTCTTTATTTAAGGAGACCTTTATATTGTTTCATTGGTTGTTTTAAATTTACAAAGGAAGAGGTGATTAAGAGTTGTATTTTTTTGTTTTAGTTTGATTAGCGTCAAAAAGTGAAACCCATGGTTATCGCGTTAAAAACCATGCGTAAATCTCACACAAGTCTTCATTAAGGGAGACCTTCTTATTGCTTCATTGATTCTCTAAAATTATCTAAGAAAGAGGTGATTAAGAGTTCTATAACTTCGTTCTAGTTTGATTGGTATAAAAAGGAGCAATACTATGACTATCGCGATCAAAACGATGCGTACATCTCACACAAGTCTTCATTTAAGGAGACCATATTGTTTTATTGGTTCTCTAAAATTATCAAAGAAAGAGGTGATTAGGAGCCCTATAACTTCGTTCTAGTTTGATTAGCATCAAAAGTAGCAATCTCATGACTATCGCGATAAAAACGATGCGTACATCTCACACAAGTCTTTATTTATGGAGACATTCTTATTGTTTCATTGGTTCTCTAAAATTGTCAAAGAAAGAGGTGATTGGGAGTCCTATTACTTCGTTCTAATTTGATTAGCATCAACAGGAGCAATCCCATGACTATCGCGTTAAAAACGATGCGTACATCTCACACAAGTCTTGATTTATGGAGACCTTCTTATTGTTTCATTGGTTTTCTAAAATTGTCAAAGAATGATGCGATTTTGAGTCCTACGACTTCGTTCTAGTTTGATTAGCATCAAAGGAGCAATCATATAACTAGTACCTTCAAAACGATCCGTACATCTTACACAAGTCTTCATTTAGGGAGAACTTCTTATTGTTTCATTAGTTCTCTCAAATTGTCAAAATGTAGGTGATTATGAGTCATATTACTTCGTTCTAGTTAAAATTAGCATCAGAAGGAGCGATCCCATCACGATCGCTCCCAAAATGATGCGTAGATCTGACACTAGTCTTCATTTAGGGAGACCTTGTTAATATTTCATTGGTTCCCTTAAATTGTCAAAGAAAGAGGTGATTAGGAGTCCTATAACTTCATTCTAGTTTGATTAGCATTAAAAGTAGCAATCCCATGATTATCGCATTCAAAACGATGCGTATATCTCACACAAGTCTTCATTTACTCTGCCTTCTTATTATTTCATTGGTTCTCTAGAATTGTCAAAGAAAGAGGTGATTAGGAGTCCTATTACTTTGTTCTAATTTGATTAGCATAAAAAGGAGCAATCCCATGACTATCGCGTTAAAAACGTTGCGTACATCTCACACAAGTCTTGATTTAGGGAGACCTTCTTATTATTTCATTTGTTCTCTCAAATTGTCAAAGAAAGATGTGATTATGAGTCCTATGACATCGTTCTAGTTTTATTAGCATCGAAAGGAGCAATCATATCACTGGTGCCTTCAAAACGATCCGTACATCTCACACAAGCCTTCATTTAGGGACACCTTATTTTTTCATTAGTTTTCTCAAATTGTCAAAATATAGGTGATTATGAGTCCTATTATTTCGTTCTAGTTGAAATTAGCATGAAAAAGAGCAATCCCATCACAAACGTGTCCAAAACGATGCGTAGATCTCACACAAATCTTTATTTAGGGAGACCTTCAAATTGTTTCATTGTTTGTTTTAAATTTACAAAGAAAGAGGTGATTAAGAGTTTTATTTTTTCGTTCTAGTTTGATTAGCGTCAAAAAGAGAAATCCATGATTATTGCGTTTAAAACCATGCGTACATCTCACACAAGTATTCATTTAGGGAGACCTTCTTATTGTTTTATTGATTCTCTAAAATTATCAAAGAAAGATGTGATTAGGAGTCCTATAACTTCGTTCTAGTTTGATTAGTATCAAAAGGAGCAATACTATGACTATCGCGTTCAAAACGATGCGTACATCTCACACAAGTCTTCATTTAAGGAGACATTCTTACTGTTTCATTGGTTCTCTAGAATTGTCAAAGAAAGAGGTGATTGGGAGTCCTATTACTTCGTTCTAATTTTATTAGAATCAAATGGAGCAATCCCATGACTATCGCGTTAAAAACGATGCGTACATCTCACACAAGTCTTGATTTATGGAGACTTTCTTATTGTTTCATTGGTTCTCTCAAATTGTTAAAGAAAGATGCAATTATGAGTCCTATGACTTCGTTCTAGTTAGCATTAAAGGAGCAATCCTATCACTAGTACCTTGAAAACGATCCGTACATCTTACACAAGTCTTTATTTAGGGAGAACTTCTTATTGTTTCATTAGTTCTCTCAAATTGTCAAAATATAGGTGATTATGAGTCCTATTACTTCGTTCTAGTTAAAATTAGCATCAAAAGGAGCAATCCCAGCACTATCGCTCTGAAAATGATGCATAGACCTCACACAAGTCTTCATTTAGGGAGACCTTCATATTGTTTCATTGGTTCCCTAAAATTGCCAAAGAAAGAGGTGATTAAGAGTCCTATAACTTCATTCTAGTTTGATTAACATTAAAAGTAGCAATCCCATGACTATGGCATTCAAAACGATGCGTATATCTCACACAAGTCTTCATTTACTATGGCTTCTTATTATTTCATTGGTTCTCTAGAATTGTCAAAGAAAGAGGTGATTAAGAGTCCTATTACATCATTCTAATTTGATTAGCATCAAAAAGGAGCAATCCCATGACTATCGCGTTAAAAACGATGTGTACATTCACAAGTCTTGATTTAGGAAGACCTTCTTATTATTTCATTTGTTCTCTCAAATTGTCAAAGAAAGATGTGATTATGTGTCCTATGACTTCGTTCTAATTTGATTGGCATCAAAAGGAGCAATCATATCACTAGTGCCTTCAAAACGATCCGTACATCTCACACAAGCCTTCATTTAGGGACACCTTATTTTTTCATTAGTTTTCTCAAATTGTCAAAATATAGGTGATTATGAGTCCTATTACTTCGTTCTAGTTGAAATTAGCATCAAAAGGAGCAATCCCATCACTAACGTGTCCAAAACGATGCGTAGATCTCACACAAGTCTTTATTTAGGGAAACCTTCATATTGTTTCATTGGTTGTTTTAAATTTACAAACAAAGAGATGATTAAGAGTTGTATTTTTTCGTTCTAGTTTGATTAGTGTAAAAAAGAGAAACCCATGATTATCGCGTTCAAACCATGCGTACATCTCACACAAGTCTTAATTTAGGGAGACATTCTTATTGTTTCATTGATTCTCTAAAATTGTAAAAGAAAGAGGTGATTAAGAGTTCTATAACTTTGTTTTAGTTTGATTAGTATCAAAAAGAGCTTATGACTATCGCGTTCAAAACGATGCGTACATCTCACACAAGTCTTCATTTAAGGAGGCTTTATTGTTTCATTGGTTCTCGAAAATTGTCAAAGAAAGAGGTGATTAGGAGTCCTATAACTTCGTTCTAGTTTGATTAGCATCAAAAGTAGCAATCTCATGACTATCGCGATAAAAACGATGCGTACATCTCACACAAGTCTTTATTTATGGAGACATTCTTATTGTTTCATTGGTTCTCTAAAATTGTCAAAGAAAGTGGTGATTGGGAGTCCTATTACTTCGTTCTAATTTGATTAGCATCAACAGGAGCAATCCCATGACTATCGCGTTAAAAACGATGCGTACATCTCACACAAGTCTTGATTTATGGAGACCATATTGCTTTATTGGTTCTCTAAAATTGTCAAAGAAAGAGGTGATTAGGAGCCCTATAACTTCGTTCTAGTTTGATTAGCATCAAAAGTAGCAATCTCATGACTATCGCGATAAAAACGATGCGTACATGTCACACAAGTCTTTATTTAAGGAGACATTCTTATTGTTTCATTAGTTCTCTAAAATTGTTAAAGTAAGAGGTGATTGGGAGTCCTATTACTTCGTTCTAATTTGATTAGCATCAAAAGGAGCAATCCCATGACTATAACGTTAAAAACGATGCGTACATCTCACACAGGTATTGATTTATGGAGACCTTCTTATTGTTTCATTGGTTTTCTAAAATTTTCAAAGAATGATGCGATTATGAGTCCAATGACTTCGTTCTAGTTTGATTAGCATCAAAGGAGCAATCCTATCACTAGTACCTTCAAAACGATCCGTACATCTTACACAAGTCTTCATTTAGGGAGAACTTCTTATTGTTTCATTAGTTCTCTCAAATTGTCAAAATGTAGGTGATTATGAGTCCTATTACTTCGTTCTAGTTAAAATTAGCATCAAAAGGAGCAATCCCATCACTATCGCTCCCAAAATGATGCGTAGACCTCACACAAGTCTTTATTTAGGGAGACCTTCTTATTGTTTCATTCGTTCCCTAGAATTGTCAAAGAAAGAGGTGATTAGGAGTCCTATTACTTTGTTCTAATGTGATTAGCATCAAAAGGAGCAATCCCATGACTATCGCGTTAAAAACGATGCGTACATCTCACACAATTCTTGATTTAGGGAGACCTTATTATTATTTCATTTGTTCTCTCAAATTGTCAACGAAAGATGTGATTATGAGTCCCATGACTTCGTTCTAGTTTGATTAGCATCAAAAGGAGCAATCATATCACTAGTGCCTTCAAAATGATCCGTACATCTCCCACAAGCCTTCATTTAGGGACACATTATTTTTTCATTAGTTTTCTCAAATTGTCAAAATATAGGTGATTATGAGTCCTATTACTTCATTCTAGTTGAAATTAGCATCAAAAGGAGCAATTCCATCACTAACGTGTCCAAAACGATGCGTATATCTCACACAAGTCTTTATTTAAGGAGACCTTTATATTGTTTCATTGTTTGTTTTAAATTTACAAAGGAAGAGGTGATTAAGAGTTGTATTTTTTTGTTTTAGTTTGATTAGCGTCAAAAAGTGAAACCCATGGTTATCGCGTTAAAAACCATGCGTAAATCTCACACAAGTCTTCATTAAGGGAGACCTTCTTATTGCTTCATTGATTCTCTAAAATTATCTAAGAAAGAGGTGATTAAGAGTTCTATAACTTCGTTCTAATTTGATTGGTATAAAAAGGAGTAATACTATGACTATCGCGATCAAAACGATGCGTACATCTCACACAAGTCTTCATTTAAGGAGACCATATTGTTTTATTGGTTCTCTAAAATTATCAAAGAAAGAGGTGATTAGGAGCCCTATAACTTCGTTCTAGTTTGATTAGCATCAAAAGTAGCAATCTCATGACTATCGCGATAAAAACGATGCGTACATCTCACACAAGTCTTTATTTATGGAGACATTCTTATTGTTTCATTGGTTCTCTAAAATTGCCAAAGAAAGAGGTGATTGGGAGTCCTATTACTTCGTTCTAATTTGATTAGCATCAAGAGGAGCAATCCCATGACTATCGCGTTAAAAACGATGCGTACATCTCACACAAGTCTTGATTTATGGAGACCTTCTTATTGTTTCATTGGTTTTCTAAAATTGTCAAAGAATGATGCGATTTTGAGTCCTATGACTTCGTTCTAGTTTGATTAGCATCAAAGGAGCAATCCTATAACTTGTACCTTCAAAACGATCCGTACATCTTACACAAGTCTTCATTTAGGGAGAACTTCTTATTGTTTCATTAGTTCTCTCAAATTGTCAAAATGTAGGTGATTATGAGTCATATTACTTCGTTCTAGTTAAAATTAGCATCAAAAGGAGCGATCCCATCACGATCGCTCCCAAAATGATGCGTAGATCTGACACTAGTCTTCATTTAGGGAGACCTTGTTAATATTTCATTGGTTCCCTTAAATTGTCAAAGAAAGAGGTGATTAGGAGTCCTATAACTTCATTCTAGTTTGATTAGCATTAAAAGTAGCAATCCCATGATTATCGCATTCAAAACGATGCGTATATCTCACACAAGTCCTCATTTACTCTGCCGTCTTATTATTTCATTGGTTCTCTAGAATTGTCAAAGAAAGAGGTGATTAGGAGTCCTATTACTTTGTTCTAATTTGATTAGCATAAAAAGGAGCAATCCCATGACTATCGCGTTAAAAACGTTGCGTACATCTCACACAAGTCTTGATTTAGGGAGACCTTCTTATTATTTCATTTGTTCTCTCAAATTGTCAAAGAAAGAGGTGATTGGGAGTCCTATTACTTCGTTCTAATTTGATTAGCATCAACATGAGCAATCCTATGACTATCGCGTTTAAAACGATGGGTACATCTCACACAAGTCTTGATTTATGGAGACTTTCTTATTGTTTCATTGGTTTTCTCAAATTGTCAAAGAATGATGTGATTTTGAGTCCTATGACTTCGTTCTAGTTTGATTAGCATCAAAGGAGCAATCCTATCACTAGTACCTTCAAAACAATCCGTACATCTTACACAAGTCTTCATTTAGGGAGAACTTCTTATTGTTTCATTAGTTCTCTCAAATTGTCAAAATGTAGGTGATTATGATTCATATTACTTCGTTCTAGTTAAAATTAGCATCAAAAGGAGCGATCCCATCACCATCGCTCCCAAAATGATGCGTAGATCTGACACTAGTCTTCATTTAGGGAGACCTTGTTAATATTTCATTGGTTCCCTTAAATTGTCAAAGAAAGAGGTGATTAGGAGTCCTATAACTTCATTCTAGTTTGATTAACATTAAAAGTAGCAATCCCATGATTATCGCATTCAAAACGATGCGTATATCTCACACAAGTCTTCACTTACTCTGCCTTCTTATTATTTCATTGGTTCTCTAGAATTGTCAAAGAAAGAGGTGATTAGGAGTCCTATTACTTTGTTCTAATTTGATTAGCATAAAAAGGAGCAATCCCATGACTATCGCGTTAAAAACGTTGCGTACATCTCACACAAGTCTTGATTTAGGGAGACCTTCTTATTATTTCATTTGTTCTCTCAAATTGTCAAAGAAAGATGTGATTATGAGTCCTATGACATCGTTCTAGTTTTATTAGCATCGAAAGGAGCAATCATATCACTGGTGCCTTCAAAACGATCCGTACATCTCACACAAGACTTCATTTAGGGACACCTTATTTTTTCATTAGTTTTCTCAAATTGTCAAAAGATAGGTGATTATGAGTCCTATTATTTCGTTCTAGTTGAAATTAGCATGAAAAAGAGCAATCCCATCACAAACGTGTCCAAAACGATGCGTAGATCTCACACAAATCTTTATTTAGGGAGACCTTCAAATTGTTTCATTGTTTGTTTTAAATTTACAAAGAAAGAGGTGATTAAGAGTTTTATTTTTTCGTTCTAGTTTGATTAGCGTCAAAAAGAGAAATCCATGATTATTGCGTTTAAAACCATGCGTACATCTCACACAAGTATTCATTTAGGGAGACCTTCTTATTGTTTTATTGATTCTCTAAAATTATCAAAGAAAGATGTGATTAGGAGTCCTATAACTTCGTTCTAGTTTGATTAGTATCAAAAGGAGCAATACTATGACTATCGCGTTCAAAACGATGCGTACATCTCACACAAGTCTTCATTTAAGGAGACATTCTTACTGTTTCATTGGTTCTCTAGAATTGTCAAAGAAAGAGGTGATTGGGAGTCCTATTACTTCGTTCTAATTTTATTAGAATCAAATGGAGCAATCCCATGACTATCGCGTTAAAAACGATGCGTACATCTCACACAAGTCTTGATTTATGGAGACTTTCTTATTGTTTCATTGGTTCTCTCAAATTGTTAAAGAAAGATGCAATTATGAGTCCTATGACTTCGTTCTAGTTAGCATTAAAGGAGCAATCCTATCACTAGTACCTTGAAAACGATCCGTACATCTTACACAAGTCTTTATTTAGGGAGAACTTCTTATTGTTTCATTAGTTCTCTCAAATTGTCAAAATATAGGTGATTATGAGTCCTATTACTTCGTTCTAGTTAAAATTAGCATCAAAAGGAGCAATCCCAGCACTATCGCTCTGAAAATGATGCATAGACCTCACACAAGTCTTCATTTAGGGAGACCTTCATATTGTTTCATTGGTTCCCTAAAATTGCCAAAGAAAGAGGTGATTAAGAGTCCTATAACTTCATTCTAGTTTGATTAACATTAAAAGTAGCAATCCCATGACTATGGCATTCAAAACGATGCGTATATCTCACACAAGTCTTCATTTACTATGGCTTCTTATTATTTCATTGGTTCTCTAGAATTGTCAAAGAAAGAGGTGATTAAGAGTCCTATTACATCATTCTAATTTGATTAGCATCAAAAAGGAGCAATCCCATGACTATCGCGTTAAAAACGATGTGTACATTCACAAGTCTTGATTTAGGAAGACCTTCTTATTATTTCATTTGTTCTCTCAAATTGTCAAAGAAAGATGTGATTATGTGTCCTATGACTTCGTTCTAATTTGATTGGCATCAAAAGGAGCAATCATATCACTAGTGCCTTCAAAACGATCCGTACATCTCACACAAGCCTTCATTTAGGGACACCTTATTTTTTCATTAGTTTTCTCAAATTGTCAAAATATAGGTGATTATGAGTCCTATTACTTCGTTCTAGTTGAAATTAGCATCAAAAGGAGCAATCCCATCACTAACGTGTCCAAAACGATGCGTAGATCTCACACAAGTCTTTATTTAGGGAAACCTTCATATTGTTTCATTGGTTGTTTTAAATTTACAAACAAAGAGATGATTAAGAGTTGTATTTTTTCGTTCTAGTTTGATTAGTGTAAAAAAGAGAAACCCATGATTATCGCGTTCAAACCATGCGTACATCTCACACAAGTCTTAATTTAGGGAGACATTCTTATTGTTTCATTGATTCTCTAAAATTGTAAAAGAAAGAGGTGATTAAGAGTTCTATAACTTTGTTTTAGTTTGATTAGTATCAAAAAGAGCTTATGACTATCGCGTTCAAAACGATGCGTACATCTCACACAAGTCTTCATTTAAGGAGGCTTTATTGTTTCATTGGTTCTCGAAAATTGTCAAAGAAAGAGGTGATTAGGAGTCCTATAACTTCGTTCTAGTTTGATTAGCATCAAAAGTAGCAATCTCATGACTATCGCGATAAAAACGATGCGTACATCTCACACAAGTCTTTATTTATGGAGACATTCTTATTGTTTCATTGGTTCTCTAAAATTGTCAAAGAAAGTGGTGATTGGGAGTCCTATTACTTCGTTCTAATTTGATTAGCATCAACAGGAGCAATCCCATGACTATCGCGTTAAAAACGATGCGTACATCTCACACAAGTCTTGATTTATGGAGACCATATTGCTTTATTGGTTCTCTAAAATTGTCAAAGAAAGAGGTGATTAGGAGCCCTATAACTTCGTTCTAGTTTGATTAGCATCAAAAGTAGCAATCTCATGACTATCGCGATAAAAACGATGCGTACATGTCACACAAGTCTTTATTTAAGGAGACATTCTTATTGTTTCATTAGTTCTCTAAAATTGTTAAAGTAAGAGGTGATTGGGAGTCCTATTACTTCGTTCTAATTTGATTAGCATCAAAAGGAGCAATCCCATGACTATAACGTTAAAAACGATGCGTACATCTCACACAGGTATTGATTTATGGAGACCTTCTTATTGTTTCATTGGTTTTCTAAAATTTTCAAAGAATGATGCGATTATGAGTCCAATGACTTCGTTCTAGTTTGATTAGCATCAAAGGAGCAATCCTATCACTAGTACCTTCAAAACGATCCGTACATCTTACACAAGTCTTCATTTAGGGAGAACTTCTTATTGTTTCATTAGTTCTCTCAAATTGTCAAAATGTAGGTGATTATGAGTCCTATTACTTCGTTCTAGTTAAAATTAGCATCAAAAGGAGCAATCCCATCACTATCGCTCCCAAAATGATGCGTAGACCTCACACAAGTCTTTATTTAGGGAGACCTTCTTATTGTTTCATTCGTTCCCTAGAATTGTCAAAGAAAGAGGTGATTAGGAGTCCTATTACTTTGTTCTAATGTGATTAGCATCAAAAGGAGCAATCCCATGACTATCGCGTTAAAAACGATGCGTACATCTCACACAATTCTTGATTTAGGGAGACCTTATTATTATTTCATTTGTTCTCTCAAATTGTCAACGAAAGATGTGATTATGAGTCCCATGACTTCGTTCTAGTTTGATTAGCATCAAAAGGAGCAATCATATCACTAGTGCCTTCAAAATGATCCGTACATCTCCCACAAGCCTTCATTTAGGGACACATTATTTTTTCATTAGTTTTCTCAAATTGTCAAAATATAGGTGATTATGAGTCCTATTACTTCATTCTAGTTGAAATTAGCATCAAAAGGAGCAATTCCATCACTAACGTGTCCAAAACGATGCGTATATCTCACACAAGTCTTTATTTAAGGAGACCTTTATATTGTTTCATTGTTTGTTTTAAATTTACAAAGGAAGAGGTGATTAAGAGTTGTATTTTTTTGTTTTAGTTTGATTAGCGTCAAAAAGTGAAACCCATGGTTATCGCGTTAAAAACCATGCGTAAATCTCACACAAGTCTTCATTAAGGGAGACCTTCTTATTGCTTCATTGATTCTCTAAAATTATCTAAGAAAGAGGTGATTAAGAGTTCTATAACTTCGTTCTAATTTGATTGGTATAAAAAGGAGTAATACTATGACTATCGCGATCAAAACGATGCGTACATCTCACACAAGTCTTCATTTAAGGAGACCATATTGTTTTATTGGTTCTCTAAAATTATCAAAGAAAGAGGTGATTAGGAGCCCTATAACTTCGTTCTAGTTTGATTAGCATCAAAAGTAGCAATCTCATGACTATCGCGATAAAAACGATGCGTACATCTCACACAAGTCTTTATTTATGGAGACATTCTTATTGTTTCATTGGTTCTCTAAAATTGCCAAAGAAAGAGGTGATTGGGAGTCCTATTACTTCGTTCTAATTTGATTAGCATCAAGAGGAGCAATCCCATGACTATCGCGTTAAAAACGATGCGTACATCTCACACAAGTCTTGATTTATGGAGACCTTCTTATTGTTTCATTGGTTTTCTAAAATTGTCAAAGAATGATGCGATTTTGAGTCCTATGACTTCGTTCTAGTTTGATTAGCATCAAAGGAGCAATCCTATAACTTGTACCTTCAAAACGATCCGTACATCTTACACAAGTCTTCATTTAGGGAGAACTTCTTATTGTTTCATTAGTTCTCTCAAATTGTCAAAATGTAGGTGATTATGAGTCATATTACTTCGTTCTAGTTAAAATTAGCATCAAAAGGAGCGATCCCATCACGATCGCTCCCAAAATGATGCGTAGATCTGACACTAGTCTTCATTTAGGGAGACCTTGTTAATATTTCATTGGTTCCCTTAAATTGTCAAAGAAAGAGGTGATTAGGAGTCCTATAACTTCATTCTAGTTTGATTAGCATTAAAAGTAGCAATCCCATGATTATCGCATTCAAAACGATGCGTATATCTCACACAAGTCCTCATTTACTCTGCCGTCTTATTATTTCATTGGTTCTCTAGAATTGTCAAAGAAAGAGGTGATTAGGAGTCCTATTACTTTGTTCTAATTTGATTAGCATAAAAAGGAGCAATCCCATGACTATCGCGTTAAAAACGTTGCGTACATCTCACACAAGTCTTGATTTAGGGAGACCTTCTTATTATTTCATTTGTTCTCTCAAATTGTCAAAGAAAGAGGTGATTGGGAGTCCTATTACTTCGTTCTAATTTGATTAGCATCAACATGAGCAATCCTATGACTATCGCGTTTAAAACGATGGGTACATCTCACACAAGTCTTGATTTATGGAGACTTTCTTATTGTTTCATTGGTTTTCTCAAATTGTCAAAGAATGATGTGATTTTGAGTCCTATGACTTCGTTCTAGTTTGATTAGCATCAAAGGAGCAATCCTATCACTAGTACCTTCAAAACAATCCGTACATCTTACACAAGTCTTCATTTAGGGAGAACTTCTTATTGTTTCATTAGTTCTCTCAAATTGTCAAAATGTAGGTGATTATGATTCATATTACTTCGTTCTAGTTAAAATTAGCATCAAAAGGAGCGATCCCATCACCATCGCTCCCAAAATGATGCGTAGATCTGACACTAGTCTTCATTTAGGGAGACCTTGTTAATATTTCATTGGTTCCCTTAAATTGTCAAAGAAAGAGGTGATTAGGAGTCCTATAACTTCATTCTAGTTTGATTAACATTAAAAGTAGCAATCCCATGATTATCGCATTCAAAACGATGCGTATATCTCACACAAGTCTTCACTTACTCTGCCTTCTTATTATTTCATTGGTTCTCTAGAATTGTCAAAGAAAGAGGTGATTAGGAGTCCTATTACTTTGTTCTAATTTGATTAGCATAAAAAGGAGCAATCCCATGACTATCGCGTTAAAAACGTTGCGTACATCTCACACAAGTCTTGATTTAGGGAGACCTTCTTATTATTTCATTTGTTCTCTCAAATTGTCAAAGAAAGATGTGATTATGAGTCCTATGACATCGTTCTAGTTTTATTAGCATCGAAAGGAGCAATCATATCACTGGTGCCTTCAAAACGATCCGTACATCTCACACAAGACTTCATTTAGGGACACCTTATTTTTTCATTAGTTTTCTCAAATTGTCAAAAGATAGGTGATTATGAGTCCTATTATTTCGTTCTAGTTGAAATTAGCATGAAAAAGAGCAATCCCATCACAAACGTGTCCAAAACGATGCGTAGATCTCACACAAATCTTTATTTAGGGAGACCTTCAAATTGTTTCATTGTTTGTTTTAAATTTACAAAGAAAGAGGTGATTAAGAGTTTTATTTTTTCGTTCTAGTTTGATTAGCGTCAAAAAAAGAAATCCATGATTATTGCGTTTAAAACCATGCGTACATCTCACACAAGTATTCATTTAGGGAGACCTTCTTATTGTTTTATTGATTCTCTAAAATTATCAAAGAAAGATGTGATTAGGAGTCCTATAACTTCGTATTAGTTTGATTAGTATCAAAAGGAGCAATACTATGACTATCGCGTTCAAAACGATGCATACATCTCACACCAGTCTTTATTTAAGGAGACATTCTTACTGTTTCATTGGTTCTCTAGAATTGTCAAAGAAAGAGGTGATTGGGAGTCCTATTACTTCGTTCTAATTTGATTAGAATCAAATGGAGCAATCCCATGACTATCGCGTTAAAAATGATGCGTACATCTCACACAAGTCTTGATTTATGGAGACTTTCTTATTGTTTCATTGGTTCTCTCAAATTGTTAAAGAAAGATGCAATTATGAGTCCTATGACTTCGTTCTAGTTAGCATCAAAGGAGCAATCCTACCACTAGTACCTTCAAAATGATCCGTACATTTTACACAAGTCTTTATTTAGGGAGAACTTCTTATTGTTTCATTAGTTCTCTCAAATTGTCAAAATATAGGTGATTATGAGTCCTATTACTTCGTTCTAGTTAAAATTAGCATCAAAAGGAGCAATCCCAGCACTATCGCTCCGAAAATGATGCATAGACCTCACACAAGTCTTCATTTAGGGAGACCTTCTTATTGTTTCATTGGTTCCCTAAAATTGCCAAAGAAAGAGGTGATTAAGAGTCCTATAACTTCATTCTAGTTTGATTAACATTAAAAGTAGCAATCCCATGACTATCGCATTCAAAACGATGCGTACATCTCACACAAGTCTTCATTTACTATGCCTTCTTATTATTTCATTGGTTCTCTAGAATTGTCAAAGAAAGATGTGATTAGGAGTCCTATTACTTCATTCTAATTTGATTAGCATCAAAAAGGAGCAATCCCATGACTATCGCGTTAAAAACGATGTGTACATTCACAAGTCTTGATTTAGGGAGACCTTATTATTTCATTTGTTCTCTCAAATTGTCAAAGAAAGATGTGATTATGTGTCCTATGACTTCGTTCTAATTTGATTGGCATCAAAAGGAGCAATCATATCACTAGTGCCTTCAAAATGATCCGTACATCTCACACAAGCCTTCATTTAGGGACACCTTATTTTTTCATTAGTTTTTTGAAATTGTCAAAATATAGGTGATTATGAGTCCTATTACTTTGTTCTAGTTGAAATTAGCATCAAAAGGAGCAATCCCATCACTAACGTGTCCAAAACGATGCGTAGATCTCACACAAGTCTTTATTTAGGGAAACCTTCATATTGTTTCATTGGTTGTTTTAAATTTACAAACAAAGAGGTGATTAAGAGTTGTATTTTTTCGTTCTAGTTTGATTAGTGTCAAAAAGAGAAACCCATGATTATCGCGTTCAAACCATGCGTACATCTCACACAAGTCTTAATTTAGGGAGACATTCTTATTGTTTCATTGATTCTCTAAAATTGTAAAAGAAAGAGGTGATTAAGAGTTCTATAACTTCGTTGTAGTTTGATTAGTATCAAAAAGAGCTTATGACTATCGCGTTCAAAACGATGCGTACATCTCACACAAGTCTTCATTTAAGGAGGCTTTATTGTTTCATTGGTTCTCAAAAATTGTCAAAGAAAGAGGTGATTAGGAGTCCTATAACTTCGTTCTAGTTTGATTAGCATCAAAAGTAGCAATCTCATGACTATCGCGATAAAAACGATGCGTACATCTCACACAAGTCTTCATTTAAGGAGACCTTATTGTTTCATTGGTTCTCTAAAATTGTCAAAAAAAGAGGTGATTAGGAGTCCTATAGTTTTATTCTAGTTTGATTTGCATCAAAAGTAGCAATCTCATGACTATCGCGATAAAAACGATGCGTACATCTCACAAAAGTCTTCATTTAAGGAGACCATATTGTTTTATTGGTTCTCTAAAATTGTCAAAGAAAGAGGTGATTAGGAGCCCTATAACTTCGTTCTAGTTTGATTAGCATCAAAAGTAGCAATCTCATGACTATCGCGATAAAAACGATGCGTACATGTCACACAAGTCTTTATTTAAGGAGACATTCTTATTGTTTCATTAGTTCTGTAAAATTGTTAAAGAAAGAGGTGATTGGGAGTCCTATTACTTCGTTCTAATTTGATTAGCATCAAAAGGAGCAATCCCATAACTATCACGTTAAAAACGATGCGTACATCTCACACAAGTATTGATTTATGGAGACTTTCTTATTATTTCATTGGTTCTCTCAAATTGTCAAAGAAAGATGCGATTATGAGTCCAATGACTTCGTTCTAGTTTGATTAGCATCAAATGAGCAATCCTATCACTAGTACCTTCATAAAGATCCGTACATCTTACACAAGTCTTCATTTAGGGAGAACTTCTTATTGTTTCATTAGTTCTCTCAAATTGTCAAAATGTAGGTGATTATGAGTCCTATTACTTCGTTCTAGTTAAAATTAGCATCAAAAGGAGCAATCCCATCACTATCGCTCCCAAAATGATGCGTAGACCTCACACAAGTCTTTATTTAGGGAGACCTTCTTATTGTTTCATTGGTTCCCTAGAATTGTCAAAGAAAGAGGTGATTAGGAGTCCTATTACTTTGTTCTAATGTGATTAGCATCAAAAGGAGCAATCCCATGACTATCGCGTTAAAAACGATGCGTACATCTCACACAATTCTTGATTTAGGGAGGCCTTATTATTATTTGATTTGTTCTCTCAAATTGTCAAAGAAAGATGTGATTATGAGTCCTATGACTTCGTTCTAGTTTGATTAGCATCAAAAAGAGCAATCATATCACTAGTGCCTTCAAAACGATCCGTACATCTCACACAAGCCTTCATTTAGGGACACATTATTTTTTCATTAGTTTTCTCAAATTATAAAAATATAGGTGATTATGAGTCCTATTACTTCATTCTAGTTGAAATTAGCATCAAAAGGAACAATTCCATCACTAACGTGTCCAAAACGATGCGTATATCTCACACAAGTCTTTATTTAAGGAGACCTTTATATTGTCTCATTGGTTGTTTTGAATTTACAAAGAAAGAGGTGATTAAGAGTTGTATTTTTTTGTTTTAGTTTGATTAGCGTCAAAAAGTGAAACCCATGGTTATCGCGTTAAAAACCATGCGTAAATCTCACACAAGTCTTCATTAAGGGAGACCTTCTTATTGCTTCATTGATTCTCCAAAATTGTCTAAGAAAGAGGTGATTAAGAGTTCTATAACTTCGTTCTAGTTTGATTGGTATAAAAAGGAGCAATACTATGACTATCGCGATCAAAACGATGCGTGCATCTCACACAAGTCTTCATTTAATGAGACCATATTGTTTTATTGGTTCTCTAAAATTGTCAAAGAAAGAGGTGATTAGGAGCCCTATAACTTCGTTCTAGTTTGATTAGCATCAAAAGTAGCAATCTCATGACTATCGCGATAAAAACGATGCGTACATGTTACACGAGTCTTTATTTAAGGAGACATTCTTATTGTTTCATTAGTTCTCTAAAATTGTTAAAGAAAGAGGTGATTGGGAGTCCTATTACTTCGTTCTAATTTGATTAGCATCAAAAGAAGTAATCCCATGACTATCACGTTAAAAACGATGCGTACATCTCACACAAGTATTGATTTATGGAGACTTTCTTATTATTTCATTGGTTCTCTCAAATTGTCAAAGAAAGATGCGATTATGAGTCCAATGACTTCGTTCTAGTTTGATTAGCATCAAAGGAGCAATCCTATCACTAGTACCTTCAAAACGATCCGTACATCTTACACAAGTCTTCATTTAGGGAGAACTTCTTATTGTTTCATTAGTTCTCTCAAATTGTCAAAATGTAGGTGATTATGAGTCCTATTACTTCGTTCTAGTTAAAATTAGCATCAAAAGGAGCAATCCCATCACTATCGCTCCCAAAATGATGCGTAGACCTCACACAAGTCTTTATTTGGGGAGACCTTCTTATTGTTTCATTGGTTCCCTAGAATTGTCAAAGAAAGAGGTGATTAGGAGTCCTATTACTTTGTTCTAATGTGATTAGCATCAAAAGGAGCAATCCCATGACTATCGCGTTAAAAACGATGCGTACATCTCACACAATTCTTGATTTAGGGAGGCCTTATTATTATTTGATTTGTTCTCTCAAATTGTCAAAGAAAGATGTGATTATGAGTCCTATGACTTCGTTCTAGTTTGATTAGCATCAAAAAGAGCAATCTTATCACTAGTGCCTTCAAAACGATCCGTACATCTCACACAAGCCTTCATTTTGGGACACATTATTTTTTCATTAGTTTTCTCAAATTATCAAAATATAGGTGATTATGAGTCTTATTACTTCATTCTAGTTGAAATTAGCATCAAAAGGAACAATTCCATCACTAACGTGTCCAAAACGATGCGTATATCTCACACAAGTCTTTATTTAAGGAGACCTTTATATTGTTTCATTGGTTGTTTTGAATTTACAAAGAAAGAGGTGATTAAGAGTTGTATTTTTTTGTTTTAGTTTGATTAGCGTCAAAAAGTGAAACCCATGGTTATCGCGTTAAAAACCATGCGTAAATCTCACGCAAGTCTTCATTAAGGGAGACCTTCGTATTGCTTCATTGATTCTCTAAAATTGTCTAAGAAAGAGGTGATTAAGAGTTCTATAACTTCGTTCTAGTTTGATTGGTATAAAAAGGAGCAATACTATGACTATCGCGATCAAAACGATGCGTACATCTCACACAAGTCTTCATTTAAGGAGACCATATTATTTTATTGGTTCTCTAAAATTGTCAAAGAAAGAGGTGATTAAGAGCCCTATAACTTCGTTCTAGTTTGATTAGCATCAAAAGTAGCAATCTCATGACTATCGCGATAAAAACGATGCGTACATCTCACACAAGTCTTTATTTATGGAGACATTCTTATTCTTTCATTGGTTCTCTAAAATTATCAAAGAAAGAGATGATTGGGAGTCCTATTACTTCGTTCTAATTTGATTAGCATCAACAGGAGCAATCCCATGACTATCGCGTTAAAAACGATGCGTACATCTCACACAAGTCATGATTTATGGAGACTTTTTTATTGTTTCATTGGTTTTCTCAAATTGTCAAAGAATGATGCGATTTTGAGTCCTATGACTTCGTTCTAGTTTGATTAGCATCAAAGGAGCAATCCTATCACTAGTACCTTCAAAACGATCCGTACATCTTACACAAGTCTTCATTTAGGGAAAACTTCTTATTGTTTCATTAGTTCTCTCAAATTATCAAAATGTAGGTGATTATGAGTCATATTACTTCGTTCTAGTTAAAATTAACATCAAAAGGAGCGATCCCATCACGATCGCTCCCAAAATGATGCGTAGATCTCACACTAGTCTTCATTTAGGAAGACCTTGTTAATATTTCATTGGTTCCCTTAAATTGTCAAAGAAAGAGGTGATTAGGAGTCCTATAACTTCATTCTAGTTTGATTAGCATTAAAAGTAGCAATCCCATGATTATCGCATTCAAAACGATGTGTATATCTCACACAAGTCTTCATTTACTCTGCCTTCTTATTATTTCATTGGTTCTCTAGAATTATCAAAGAAAGAGGTGATTAGGAGTCCTATTACTTTGTTCTAATTTGATTAGCATAAAAAGGAGCAATCCCATGACTATCGCGTTAAAAACATTGCGTACATCTCACAAAAGGGAGACCTTCTTATTATTTCATTTGTTCTCTCAAATTGTCAAAGAAAGATGTGATTATGAGCCCTATGACATCGTTCTAGTTTGATTAGCATCGAAAGGAGCAATCATATCACTAGTGCCTTCAAAACGATCCGTACATCTCACACAAGCCTTCATTTAGGGACACCTTATTTTTTCATTAGTTTTCTCAAATTGTCAAAATATAGGTGATTATGAGTCCTATTACTTCGTTCTAGTTGAAATTAGCATCAAAAGGAGCAATCCCATCACTAACGTGTCCAAAACGATGCGTAGATCTCACACAAGTCTTTATTTAGGGAACCCTTCATATTGTTTCATTGGTTGTTTTAAATTTACAAACAAAGAGGTGATTAAGAGTTGTATTTTTTCGTTCTAGTTTGATTAGTGTCAAAAAGAGAAACCCATGATTATCGCGTTCAAACCATGCGTACATCTCACACAAGTCTTAATTTAGGGAGACATTCTTATTGTTTCATTGATTCTCTAAAATTGTAAAAGAAAGAGGTGATTAAGAGTTCTATAACTTCGTTGTAGTTTGATTAGTATCAAAAAGAGCTTATGACTATCGCGTTCAAAATGATGCGTACATCTCACACAAGTCTTCATTTAAGGAGGCTTTATTGTTTCATTGGTTCTCAAAAATTGTCAAAGAAAGAGGTGATTCGGAGTCCTATAACTTCGTTCTAGTTTGATTAGCATCAAAAGTAGCAATCTCATGACTATCGCGATAAAAACGATGCGTACATCTCACACAAGTCTTCATTTAAGGAGACCTTATTGTTTCATTGGTTCTCTAAAATTGTCAAAGAAAGAGGTGATTAGGAGTCCTATAGCTTTATTCTAGTTTGATTTGCATCAAAAGTAGCAATCTCATGACCATCGCGATAAAAACGATGCGTACATCTCACACAAGTCTTCATTTAAGGAGACCATATTGTTTTATTGGTTCTCTAAAATTGTCAAAGAAAGAGGTGATTAGGAGCCCTATAACTTCGTTCTAGTTTGATTAGCATCAAAAGTAGCAATCTCATGACTATCGCGATAAAAACAATGCGTACATGTCACACAAGTCTTTATTTAAGGAGACATTCTTATTGTTTCATTAGTTCTCTAAAATTGTTAAAGAAAGAGGTGATTGGGAGTCCTATTACTTCGTTCTAATTTGATTAGCATCAAAAGGAGCAATCCCATGACTATCACGTTAAAAACGATGCGTACATCTCACACAAGTATTGATTTATGGAGACTTTCTTATTATTTCATTGGTTCTCTCAAATTGTCAAAGAAAGATGCGATTATGAGTCCAATGACTTCGTTCTAGTTTGATTAGCATCAAAGGAGCAATCCTATCACTAGTACCTTCAAAACGATCCGTACATCTTACACAAGTCTTCATTTAGGGAGAACTTCTTATTATTTCATTAGTTCTCTCAAATTGTCAAAATGTAGGTGATTATGAGTCCTATTACTTCGTTCTAGTTAAAATTAGCATCAAAAGGAGCAATCCCATCACTATCGCTCCCAAAATGATGCGTAGACCTCACACAAGTCTTTATTTAGGGAGACCTTCTTATTGTTTCATTGGTTCCCTAGAATTGTCAAATAAAGAGGTGATTAGGAGTCCTATTACTTTGTTCTAATGTGATTAGCATCAAAAGGAGCAATCCCATGACTATCGCGTTAAAAACGATGCGTACATCTCACACAATTCTTGATTTAGGGAGGCCTTATTATTATTTGATTTGTTCTCTCAAATTGTCAAAGAAAGATGTGATTATGAGTCCTATGACTTCGTTCTAGTTTGATTAGCATCAAAAGGAGCAATCATATCACTAGTGCCTTCAAAACGATCCGTACATCTCACACAAGCCTTCATTTTGGGACACATTATTTTTTCATTAGTTTTCTCAAATTATAAAAATATCGGTGATTATGAGTCCTATTACTTCATTCTAGTTGAAATTAGCATCAAAAGGAGCAATTCCATCACTAACGTGTCCAAAACGATGCGTATATCTCACACAAGTCTTTATTTAAGGAGACCTTTATATTGTTTCATTGGTTGTTTTGAATTTACAAAGAAAGAGGTGATTAAGAGTTGTATTTTTTTGTTTTAGTTTGATTAGCGTCAAAAAGTGAAACCCATGGTTATCGCGTTAAAAACCATGCGTAAATCTCACACAAGTATTCATTAAGGGAGACCTTCTTATTGCTTCATTGATTCTCTAAAATTATCTAAGAAAGAGGTGATTAAGAGTTCTATAACTTCGTTCTAGTTTGATTGGTATAAAAAGGAGCAATACTATGACTATCGCGATCAAAACGATGCGTACATCTCACACAAGTCTTCATTTAATGAGACCATATTGTTTTATTGGTTCTCTAAAATTGTCAAAGAAATAGGTGATTAGGAGCCCTATAACTTCGTTCTAGTTTGATTAGCATCAAAAGTAGCAATCTCATGACTATCGCGATAAAAACGATGCGTACATCTCACACAATTCTTTATTTATGGAGACATTCTTATTGTTTCATTGGTTCTCTAAAATTGTCAAAGAAAGAGGTGATTGGGAGTCCTATTACTTCGTTCTAATTTGATTAGCATCAACAGGAGCAATCCCATGACTATCGCGTTAAAAACGATGCGTACATCTCACACAAGTCTTGATTTATGGAGACTTTCTTATTGTTTCATTGGTTTTCTCAAATTGTCAAAGAATGATGCGATTTTGAGTCCTCTGACTTCGTTCTAGTTTGATTAGCATCAAAGGAGCAATCTTATCACTAGTACCTTCAAAACGATCCGTACATCTTACACAAGTCTTTATTTAGGGAGAACTTCTTATTATTTCATTAGTTCTCTCAAATTGTCAAAATGTAGGTGATTATGAGTCATATTACTTCGTTCTAGTTAAAATTAGCATCAAAAGGAGCGATCCCATCACGATCGCTCCCAAAATGATGCGTAGATCTCACACCAGTCTTCATTTAGGGAGACCTTGTTAATATTTCACTGGTTACCTAAAATTGTCAAAGAAAGAGGTGATTAGGTGTCCTATAACTTCATTCAAGTTTGATTAGCATTAAAAGTAGCAATCCCATGACTATCGCATTTAAAACAATGCGTACATCTCACACAAGTCTTCATTTACTCTGCCTTATTATTATTTCATTGGTTCTCTAGAATTGTCAAAGAAAGAGGTGATTAGGAGTTCTATTACTTTGTTCTAATTTGATTAGCATCAAAAGGAGCAATCCCATTACTATCACGTTAAAAACGTTGCGTGCATCTCACACAAGTCTTGATTTAGGGAGTCCGTCTTATTATTTCATTTGTTCTCTCAAATTATCAAAGAAAGATGTGATTATGAGTCCTATGACATCCTTCTAGTTTGATTAGCATCAAAAGGAGCAATCATATCACTAGTGCCTTCAAAACGATCCGTACGTCTCACACAAGCCTTCATTTAGGGACACCTTATTTTTTCATTAGTTTTCTCAAATTGTCAAAATATAGGTGATTATGAGTCTTATTACTTCGTTCTAGTTGAAATTAGCATCAAAAGGAGCAATCCCATCACTAACGTGTCCAAAACGATGCGTAGATCTCACACAAGTCTTTATTTAGGGAAACCTTCATATTGTTTCATTGGTTGTTTTAAATTTACAAACAAAGAGGTGATTAAGAGTTGTATTTTTTCGTTCTAGTTTGATTAGCGTCAAAAAAAGAAACCCATGATTATCGCGTTCAAACCATGCGTACATCTCACACAAGTCTTAATTTAGGGAGACATTCTTATTGTTTCATTAATTCTCTAAAATTGTAAAAGAAAGAGGTGATTAAGAGTTCTATAACTTCGTTGTAGTTTGATTAGTATCAAAAAGAGCTTATGACTATCGCGTTCAAAATGATGCGTACATCTCACACAAGTCTTCATTTAAGGAGGCTTTATTGTTTCATTGGTTCTTGAAAATTATCAAAGAAAGAGGTGATTAGGAGTCCTATAACTTCGTTCTAGTTTGATTAGCATCAAAAGTAGCAATCTCATGACTATCGCGATAAAAACGATGCGTACATCTCACACAAGTCTTCATTTAAGGAGACCTTATTGTTTCATTGGTTCTCTAAAATTGTCAAAGAAAGAGGTGATTAGGAGTCCTATAGCTTTGTTCTAGTTTGATTTGCATCAAAAGTAGCAATCTCATGACTATCGCGATAAAAACAACGCGTACATCTCACTCAAGTCTTCATTTAAGGAGACATTCTTATTGTTTCATTGGTTCTCTAAAATTATCAAAGAAAGAGGTGATTGGGAGTCCTATTACTTAGTTTTAATTTGATTAGCATCAAAAGGAGCAATCCCATGACTATCGCGTTAAAAACGATGAGTACATCTCACACAAGTCTTGATTTATGGAGACTTTCTTATTGTTTAATTGGTTATCTCAAATTGTCAAAGAAAATGCGATTATGAGTCCTATAACTTTGTTCTAGTTTGATTAGCATCAAAGGAACAATCCTATCACTAGTACCTTCAAAACGATCCGTACATCTTACACAAGTCTTCATTTAGGGAGAACTTCTTATTGTTTCATTAGTTCTCTCAAATTGTCAAAATGTAGGTGATTATCAGTTCTATTACTTCGTTCTAGTTAAAATTAGCATCAAAAGGAGCAATCACATCACTATCGCTCCAAAAATGATGCGTAGACCTCACACAAGTCTTCATTTAGGAAGTCCTTCTTATTGTTTCATTGGTTCCCTAAAATTATCAAAGAAAGAGGTGATTAGGAGTCTTATAACTTCATTCAAGTTTGATTAGCATTAAAAGTAGCAATCCCATGACTATTGCGTTCAAAACGATGCGTACATCTCACACAAGTCTTCATTTACTCTGCCTTCTTATTATTTCATTGGTTCTCTAGAATTGTCAAAAAAAGAGGTGATTAGGAGTCCTATTACTTCGTTCTAATGTGATTAGCATCAAAAGGAGCAATCCCATAACTATCGCGTTAAAAACGATGCGTACATCTCACACAATTCTTGATTTAGGGAGACCTTTTTATTATTTCATTTGTTCTCTCAAATTGTCAAAGAAAGATGTGATTATGATTCCTATGACTTCGTTCCAGTTTGATTAGCATCAAAAGGAGCAATCATATCACTAGTGCATTCAAAATGATCCGTACATCTCACACAAGCCTTCATTTAGGGAGACCTTCTTATTGTTTCATTGATTCTCTAAAATTGTCTAAGAAAGAGGCGATTAAGAGTCCTATAACTTCGTTCTAATTTCATTAGTATCAAAAGGAGCAATACTATGACTATCGCGTTCAAAACGATGCATACATCTCACACAAGTCTTCATTTAAGGAGACCTTATTGTTTCATTGGTTCTCTAAAATTATCAAAAAAAGAGGTGATTAGGAGTCCTATAACTTCGTTCTAGTTTGATTAGCATCAAAAGTAGCAATCTCATAACTATCGCGATAAAAACGATGCGTACATCTCACACAAGTCTTGATTTGTGGAGACTTTATTATTGTTTCATTGGTTATCTCAAATTGTCAAAGAAAGATGCGATTATGAGTCCAATGACTTCGTTCTAGTTTGATTAGCATCAAAGGAGCAATCCTATCACTAGTACCTTCAAAACGATCCGTACATCTTACACAAGTCTTCATTTAGGGAGAACTTCTTATTGTTTCATTAGTTCTCTCAAATTGTCAAAATGTAGGTGATTATGAGTCATATTACTTCGTTCTAGTTAAAATTAGCATCAAAAGGAGCGATCCCGTCACGATCGCTCCCAAAATGATGCGTAGTTCTCACACTAGTCTTCATTTAGGGAGACCTTGTTATTATTTCATTGGTTACCTAAAATTGTCAAAGAAAGAGGTGATTAGGAGTCCTATAACTTCATTCTAGTGTGATTAGCCTTAAAAGTAGCAATCCCATGACTATCGCGTTCAAAACGATGCGTACATATCACACAAGTCTTCATTTACTCTGCCTTCTTATTATTTCATTGGTTCTCTAGAATTGTCAAAGAAAGAGGTGATTAGGAGTACTGGTACTTTGTTCTAATTTGATTAGCATCAAAAGGAGCAATCCTATGACTATCGCGTCAAAAATGTTGCGTACATCTCACACTAGTCTTGATTTAGGGAGACCTTCTTATTATTTCATTTGTTCTCTCAAATTGTCAAAGAAAGATGTGATTATGAGTCCTATGACATTGTTCTTGTTTGATTAGCATCGAAAGGAGCAACTATATCACTAGTGCCTTCAAAACGATCCGTACATCTCACACAAGCCTTCATTTAGGGACACATTATTTTTTCATTAGTTTTCTCAAATTGTTAAAATATAGGTGATTATGGGGCCTATTACTTAGTTCTAGTTGAAATTAGCATCAAAAGGAGCAATCCCATCACAAACGTGTCCAAAACGATGCGTAGATCTCACACAAGTCTTTATTTAGGGAGACCTTCAAATTGTTTCGTTGGTTGTTTTAAATTTACAATGAAAGAGGTGATTAAGAGTTGTATTTTTTTGTTCTAGTTTGATTAGCGTTAAAAAGAGAAATCCACGATTATCGCGTTCAAAACCATGCGTACATCTCACACAAGTCTTCATTTAGGGAGACCTTCTTATTGTTTCATTGATTCTCTAAAATTGTCAAAGAAAGAGGTGATTAGGAGTCCTATAACTTCGTTCTAGTTTGATTAGTATCAAAAGGAGCAATACTATGACTATCGCGTTCAAAACGATGCGTACATCTCACACAAGTCTTCATTTAAGGAGGCCTTATTGTTTCATTGGTTCTCTAAAATTGTCAAAGAAAGAGGTAATTAGGAGTCCTATAACTTCGTTCTAGTATGATTAGCATCAAAAGTAGCAATCTCATGACTATCGCGATAAAAAAGATGCGTACATCTCACACAAGTCTTTATTTAAGGAGACATTCTTATTGTTTCATTGGTTCTCTAGAATTGCAAAGAAAGAGGTGATTGGGAGTCCTATTACTTCGTTCTAATTTGATCAGAATCAAAAGGAGCAATCCCATGACTATTGCGTTAAAAACGATGCGTACATCTCACACAAGTCTTGATTTATGGAGACTTTCTTATTGTTTAATTGGTTCTCTTAAATTGTCAAAGAAAGATGCGATTATGATTCCTATGACTTCATTCTAGTTTGATTAGCATCAAAGGAGCAATCCTATCACTAGTACCTTCAAAATATCCGTACATCTTACACAAGTCTTCATTTAGGAAGAACTTCTTATTGTTTCATTAGTTCTCTCAAATTGTCAAAATGTAGGTGATTATGAGTCCTATTACTTCATTCTAGTTAAAATTAGCATCAAAAAGAGCAATCCCATCACTATCGCTTCGAAAATGATGCGTAGACCTCAAACAAGTCTTCATTTAGGGAAACCTTCTTCTTCTTTTTTGGCTAAATTTAAACTGTATTAAGATAAAGGAGGATACAAAACTCATGGGAAAACCCCAATCAGAATATAGCAAAGACATCATAAGACAGGCCCTATGATGTCAAGACTATAAAAGATTACAAGGCCAAACGCCCAACAAAGAAATTACAAAAAACTGCCAACGTACAGAAGAAACAATAGACCAGTGGCAATTCTAACTATTTGACAGAATAGCTATACCAAGCAATCCCAAAACCCAGCAAGCACATTTACAGGAGCTAAACAAGCATAAACCAGCTGCATACGGTTATAGAGCAGTGCAGCAGCAAAAAGGCCACATACCCACCCGACTGCCGCAACAAAGAGCCTAAAACCAGCACCAAAATAAAGCAATGATGCCCAGACAACAGAGTAACATCCCAAACCTATAGCAACAAGCCTGCAGCAGCAGACAACAGCAGTGGCAACCAATTCAATGCAGCAACCACTGACTATAGCAGCTAGCAGACCTGCCGAGGCCAGCATGCAGAGGTCCACAAAATGCAAAACTTGCAGCCTACCCAAATCTGGCAAAACCAGTCTGCAATAGCAAACCAAAACTACAATAGCTAAGGCAAAACCAGTTTACAAAACCAACCGCAACAAAACCTACACATGATCAAAACCAGCAGCAAACCCATGCCAAACCAGACGACAAAACTAGCAGTTCATCAGCCAAACAAACCCAACAGCATATAGAACGCCCCCCAGGTCCAGAACAATAGCAGGAGGAAAGGAAGAAGGAATTACTAGCAGCTGCCCCAGCCAAAACAGACTCAGCCCATAACATGAAACTAGCAGCTGCTGCCACGAGCCAAAAGAAGCAGATCCATTCCCAACTGCAATGCAGCCGCGCCATCCAGCAAACCCAGCAGCCGACAGCAACAGTCCACAAAGAGACCATCAGCAGCAGCGGGCTGACAACCTCAGAACCCATCAGCAGCAGCAGCTATAAACCAAGAGGAACCAAGAAGCAGCTGAACAGCAGCAACCAAGAGCAGCAAGCAGTCAAGAAGTCAAGCACCAGCAGCACAGAAAGAAGCAGCAGGAGGAACAAAGAGGCAAGGAGGCAAGCAGCAGCAACAGGAATCAAGCAGAAGCAACATTAAGCTGCAAAAACTACATTAACACCGGACCCTAGAGACTGCATAGGCAAGCAAACCAGCCAAGAAAAGCAGCAGTAGCAATTCCCATGACTATAACTTCATTCTAGTTTGATTAGCATTAAAATTAGCAATCCCCATGACTATCGCATTCAAAACGATGCGTACATCTCACACAAGTCTTCATTTACTATGCCTTCTTGTTATTTCATTGGTTCTCTAGAATTGTCAAAGAAAGAGGTGATTAAGAGTCCTGTTACTTCGTTCTAATTTGATTAGCATCAAAAGGAGCAATCCCATGACTATCGCGTTAAAAACGATGTGTACATTCACAAGTCTTGATTTAGGGAGACCTTCTTATTATTTCACTTGCTCTCTCAAATTGTCAAAGAAAGATGTAATTATGTGTCCTACGACTTCGTTCTAATTTGATTAGCATCAAAAAGAGCAATCATATCACTAGTGCCTTCAAAACGATCCGTACATCTCACACAAGCCTTTATTTAGGAACACCTTATTTTTTCATTAGTTTTCTCAAATTGTCAAAATATATGTGATTATGAGTCCTATTACTTCATTCTAGTTGAAATTAGCATTAAAAGGAGCAATCCCATCACTAACGTGTCCAAAACGATGCGTAGATCTCACACAAGTCTTTATTTAGGGAGACCTTCATATTGTTTCATTGGTTGTTTTAAATTTACAAAGAAAGAGGTGATTAAGAGTTGTATTTTTTCGTTCTAGATTGATTAACGTCAAAAAGAGAAACCCATGATTATCGCGTTCAAACCATGCCTACATCTCACACAAGTCTTCATTTAGGGAGACCTTCTTATTGTTTCATTGATTCTCTAATATTGTAAAAGAAATAGGTGATTAAGAGTTCTATAACTTCGTTGTAGTTTGATTAGTATCAAAAAGAGCTTATGACTATCGCATTCAAAAAGATGCGTACATCTCACACAAGTCTTCATTTAAGGAGGCTTTATTGTTTCATTGGTTCTCCAAAATTGTCAAAGAAAGTGGTTATTAGGAGTCCTATAACTTCGTTCTAGTTTGATTAGCATCAAAAGTAGCAATCTCATGACTATCGCGATAAAAATGATGCGTACATCTCACACAAGTCTTCATTTAAGGAGACCTTATTGTTTTATTGGTTCTCTAAAATTGTCAAAGAAAGAGGTGATTAGGAGTCCTATAACTTTGTTCTAGTTTAATTTGCATGAAAAGTAGCAATCACATGACTATCGCGATAAAAACAATGCGTACATCTCACTCAAGTTTTCGTTTAAGGAGATATTCTTATTGTTTCATTGGTTCTCTAAAATTATCAAAGAAAGAGGTGATTGGGAGTCCTATTACTTCATTCTAATTTGATTAGCATCAAAAGGAGAAGTCCCCATGACTATCGCGTTAAAAACGATGAGTACATCTCACACAAGTCTTGATTTATGGTGACTTTCTTATTGTTTCATTGGTTATCTCAAATTGTCCAAGAAAATACGATTATGAGTCCTATGACTTCGTTCTAGTTTGATTAGCATCAAATTAGCAATCCTATCACTAGTACCTTCAAAACGATCTGTACATCTTACACAAGTCTTCATTTAGGGAGAACTTCTTATTGTTTCATTAGTTCTCTCAAATTGTCAAAATGTAGGTGATTATGAGTTCTATTACTTCGTTCTAGTTAAAATTAGCATCAAAAGGAGCAATCCCATCACTATCGCTCCCAAAATGATGCGTAGACCTCACACAAGTCTTCATTTAGGGAGACATTCTTATTGTTTCATTGGTTCCCCAAAATTGTCAAAGAAAGAGGTGATTTGGAGTCCTATAACTTTATTCTAGTTTGATTAGCATTAAAAGTAGCAATTCCATGACTATCGCGTTCAAAACGATGCGTACATCTCACACAAGTCTTCATTTACTGCGCCTTCTTATTATTTCATTGGTTCTCTAGAATTGTCAAAGAAAGAGGTTATTAGGAGTCCTATTACTTCGTTCTAATTTGATTAGCATCAAAAGGAGCAATCCCATGACTATCGCATTAAAAATGATGTTTATATCTCACACAATTCTTGATTTAGGGAGACCTTATTATTATTTCATTTGTTCTCTCAAATTGTCAAAGAAAGATGTGATTATGAGTCCTATGACTTCGTTCTAGTTTGATTAGCATCAGAAGGAGCAATCATATCACTAGTGCCTTCAAAACGATCCGTACATCTCTCACAAGCCTTCATTTAGGGACACATTATTTTTTCATTAGTTTTCTCAAATTGTTAAAATATAGGTGATTATGGGGCCTATTACTTCGTTCTAGTTGAAATTAGCATCAAAAGGAGCAATCCCATCACAAAAGTGTCCAAAACGATGCGTAGATCTCACACAAGTCTTTATTTAGGGAGACCTTCAAATTGTTTCATTGGTTGTTTTAAATTTACAATGAAAGAGGTGATTAAGAGTTGTATTTTTTCGTTCTAGTTTGATTAGCGTTAAAAAGAGAAATCCACGATTATCGCGTTCAAAACCATGCGTACATCTCACACAAGTCTTCATTTAGGGAGACCTTCTTATTGTTTCATTGATTCTCTAAAATTATCAAAGAAAGAGGTGCTTAGGAGTCCTATAACTTCGTTCTAGTTTGATTAGTATCAAAAGGAGCAATACTATGACTATCGCGTTCAAAACGATGCGTACATCTCCCACAAGTCTTCATTTAAGGAGGCCTTATTGTTTCATTGGTTCTCTAAAATTGTCAAAGAAAGAGGTAATTAGGAGTCCTATAACTTCGTTCTAGTTTGATTAGCATCAAAAGTAGCAATCTCATGACTATCGCAAAAAAAACGATGCGTACATCTCACACAAGTCTTTATTTAAGGAGACATTCTTATTGTTTCATTGGTTCTCTAGAATTGCAAAGAAAGAGGTGATTGGGAGTCCTATTACTTCGTTCTAATTTGATCAGAATCAAAAGGAGCAATCCCATGACTATTGCGTTAAAAACGATGCGTACATCTCACACAAGTCTTGATTTATGGAGACTTTCTTATTGTTTAATTGGTTCTCTTAAATTGTCAAAGAAAGATGCGATTATGATTCCTATGACTTCATTCTAGTTTGATTAGCATCAAAGGAGCAATCCTATCACTAGTACCTTCAAAATATCCGTACATCTTACACAAGTCTTCATTTAGGAAGAACTTCTTATTGTTTCATTAGTTCTCTCAAATTGTCAAAATGTAGGTGATTATGAGTCCTATTACTTCGTTCTAGTTAAAATTAGCATCAAAAAGAGCAATCCCATCACTATCGCTTCGAAAATGATGCGTAGACCTCACACAAGTCTTCATTTAGGGAAACCTTCTTCTTTTTTTTTTTGCTAAATTTAAACTGTATTAAGATAAAGGAGGTTACAAAACTCATGGGAAAACCCCAGTCAGAATATAGCAAAGACATCATAGGACAGGCCCTATGATGTCAAGACTATAAAAGATTACAAGGCCAAATGCCCAACAAAGAAATTACAAAAAACTGCCAACGTACAGAAGAAACAATAGACCAGTGGCAATTCTAACTATTTGACAGAATAGCTATACCAAGCAATCCCAAAACCCAGCAAGCACATCCACAGGAGCTAAACAAGCATAAACCAGCTGCATACGGTTATAGAGCAGTGCAGCAGCAAAAAGGCCACATACCCACCCGACTGCCGCAACAAAGAGCCTAAAACCAGCACCAAAATGAAGCAATGATGCCCAGACAACAGAGTAACATCCCCAACCTGTAGCAACAAGCCTGCAGCAGCAGACAACAGCAGTGGCAACCCATTCAATGCAGCAAGCACTGACTATAGCAGCTAGCAGACCTGCCGAGGCCAGCATGCAGAGGTCCACAAAATGCAAAACTTGCAGCCTACCCAAATCTGGCAAAACCAGTCTGCAATAGCAAACCAAAACTACAATAGCTAAGGCAAAACCAGTTTACAAAACCAACCGCAACAAAACCTACACATGATCAAAACCAGCAGCAAACCCATGCCAAACCAGACGACAAAACTAGCAGTTCATCAGCCAAACAAACCCAACAGCATATAGAACGCCCCCCAGGTCCAGAACAACAGCATGAGGAAAGGAAGAAGGAATGACTAGCAGCTGCCCCAGCCACAACAGAATCAGCCCATAACATGAAACTAGCAGCTGCTGCCACGAGCCAAAAGAAGCAGATCCATTCCCAACTGCAATGCAGCCACGCCATCCAGCAAACCCAGCAGCCGACAGCAACAGTCCACAAAGAGACCATCAGCAGCAGCAGGCTGACAACCCCAGAACCCATCTGCAGCAGCAGCTACAAACCAAGAGGAACCGAGCAGCAGCTAAACAGCAGCAACCAAGAGCAGCAAGCAGTCAAGAAGTCAAGCACCAGCAGCACAGAAAGAAGCAGCAGGAGGAACAAAGAGGCAAGGAGGCAAGCAGCAGCAACAGGAATCAAGCAGAAGCAACATTAAGCTGCAAAAACTGCATTAACACTGGACCCTGGAGACTGCATAGGAAAGCAAACCAGCCAAGAAAAGCAGCAGTAGCAATCCCCATGACTATAACTTCATTCTAGTTTGATTAGCATTAAAAGTAGCAATCCCCATGACTATCGCGTTCAAAACGATGCGTACATCTCACACAAGTCTTCATTTACTATGCCTTCTTATTATTTCATTGGATCTCTAGAATTGTCAAAGAAAGAGGTGATTAGGAGTCCTGTTACTTCGTTCTAATTTGATTAGCATCAAAAGGAGCAATCCCATGACTATCGCGTTAAAAACGATGTGTACATTCACAAGTCTTGATTTAGGGAGACCTTCTTATTATTTCATTTGTTCTCTCAAATTGTCAAAAAAAGATGTAATTATGTGTCCTATGACTTCGTTCTAATTTGATTAGCATCAAAAAGAGCAATCATATCACTAGTGCCTTCAAAACGATCCGTACATCTCACACAAGCCTTTATTTAGGAACACCTTATTTTTTCATTAGTTTTCTCAAATTGTCAAAATATATGTGATTATGAGTCCTATTACTTCGTTCTAGATAAAATTAGCATCAAAAGGAGCAATCCCATCACTAACGTGTCCAACACGATGCGTAGATCTCACACAAGTCTTTATTTAGGGAGACCTTCATATTATTTCATTGGTTGTTTTAAATTTACAAAGAATGAGGTGATTAAGAGTTGTATTTTTTCATTCTAGATTGATTAACGTCAAAAAGAGAAACCTATGATTATCGCGTTCAAACCATGCCTACATCTCACACAAGTCTAAATTTAGGGAGACCTTCTTATTGTTTCATTGATTCTCTAAAATTGTAAAAGAAATAGTTGATTAAGAGTTCTATAACTTCGTTGTAGTTTGATTAGTATCAAAAAGAGCTTATGACTATCACATTCAAAACGATGCGTACATCTCACACAAGTTTTCATTTAAGGAGGCTTTATTGTTTCATTGGTTCTCCAAAATTGTCAAAGAAAGTGGTGATTAGGAGTCCTATAACTTCGTTCTAGTTTGATTAGCATCAAAAGTAGCAATCTCATGACTATCGCGATAAAAATGATGCGTACATCTCACACAAGTCTTCATTTAAGGAGACCTTATTGTTTTATTGGTTCTCTAAAATTGTCAAAGAAAGAGGTGATTAGGAGTCCTATAACTTTGTTCTAGTTTAATTTGCATCAAAAGTAGCAATCTCATGACTATCGCGATAAAAACAATGCGTACATCTCACTCAAGTTTTCATTTAAGGAGATATTCTTATTGTTTCATTGGTTCTCTAAAATTATCAAAGAAAGAGGTGATTGGGAGTCCTATTACTTCATTCTAATTTGATTAGCATCAAAAGGAGAAGTCCCCATGACTATCGCGTTAAAAATGATGAGTACATCTCACACAAGTCTTGATTTATGGTGACTTTCTTATTGTTTCATTGGTTATCTCAAATTGTCCAAGAAAATGCGATTATGAGTCCTATGACTTCGTTCTAGTTTGATTAGCATCAAAGGAGCAATCCTATCACTAGTACCTTCAAAACGATCTGTACATCTTACACAAGTCTTCATTTAGGGAGAACTTCTTATTGTTTCATTAGTTCTCTCAAATTGTCAAAATGTAGGTGATTATGAGTTCTATTACTTCGTTCTAGTTAAAATTAGCATCAAAAGGAGCAATCCCATCACTATCGCTCCCAAAATGATGCGTAGACCTCACACAAGTCTTCATTTAGGGAGACATTCTTATTGTTTCATTGGTTCCCTAAAATTGTAAAAGAAAGAGGTGATTTGGAGTCCTATAACTTTATTCTAGTTTGATTAGCATTAAAAGTAGCAATTCCATGACTATCGCGTTCAAAACGATGCGTACATCTCACACAAGTCTTCATTTACTGCGCCTTCTTATTATTTCATTGGTTCTCTAGAATTGTCAAAGAAAGAGGTTATTAGGAGTCCTATTACTTCGTTCTAATTTGATTAGCATCAAAAGGAGCAATCCCATGACTATCGCATTAAAAACGATGTTTATATCTCACACAATTCTTGATTTAGGGAGACCTTATTATTATTTCATTTGTTCTCTCAAATTGTCTGTGACGCCCCCAAATCCACGTTCCTTCGAAACCTTGAATTCGGTGCAGTCACGATACTACTATCGTCAAACTATTACATCTTTTAATCATTAGTAAAAGAATACAACTTTGTTTATATAATTTAGAATATAAATTCTATTCATATCCAAGATCTCGTCTTTACATCATATTCGATATTACTAAAATACGGAATAATTTAAACTTTTCAATATCCTTTGAATAAAAATCTTTTATTGATTTCATAACTTTGATACCAATTACAAATCTTGAATCAATTATATAATATGATTCCTTCTTATCTGAGTTATCGTATAAACATTTACAACTCAACTCGATATCCTCTAAGTATTAATTAATACATTCTTACAATACAACAAGTATTAAACAGTGTAAGCAACTATCGAGTACATCATCTAGAATCTAAATATGGTCCAGACAATAATCTAAGTAATATTCTTCAATGCGATACTATCTATCTTTATCAATCAAGAAGCACGAAATCTTTATCGTGAATCCTTAACCTGCAAAAGTGGTTGTTTGCAAGAGTGAGCTCGACAGCTCAGCAATTCTAACAGTCCTCATGCATCACATAGCATATAACATCATACTCAGTTCATGCATTTATAAATAGTTTATATTTACTACGCATGTTATTTTTCACATAACAAGTATATCATCAAAGATTAACTTTCAATCTCATTTATATCTCATATACAGTTCATATATAAGTTCACATTATCACAGCATAATATAATTTAACTAACAGTTATTGAATTCATATATCAAATAGGAACTGAAAGACTTGCCTGATTCATAGTTTAACAACTACGACTTAACTGCTTAAGAATATCTGCACTTCGTGTAATCCTACACAGTTATATTATTCATAGAGATCACACTTATCAGTTATACACTTCCATACATTCTCAATATAATAATTAGTATTACATTGTTGTCTAACTTGGTTCTTAGAACCTTCGTCTCACATTCTTATCGTATTCCTTGAATAATTATGTACGTATAAGTATATTTTAACCTTACGTACTTACTACCATTCTTCACATACACATGCCTGTCTACCACTAATCTATTTACATATATCTAGTGTAGTCCATCTTTTGAGTTAATCATTCTCATATATCATTACTAACACATAAGACCATATCAAAGCAAATATACGCTATTAACTGTCGAAGTCAGATTCAAATATTAACATATGGTCCTACATAGCATGTATACATATTAAATGATACTTTCATGCTCGTTCAACCTTTTCACGTTCAATTTACATGATATAGGTTCTAAGTTAATACCCGTAAAAACTTAAGTCCATTCAAGGCTATAAAGTCCTAAAGTCTAGCATGCTCGCTTTTAAACACATAAGGTAATCATATAACCTATATTAGGCATGCTCATGAATATTCATATTTCATACATGTAGCTATCATTGTTATTAGTTTGAAAACATGCTTCGTTTATCACTTTAAAACATGCTTGAACTCATGCTTGGTTAGTTGTCAATATATCCAATCACATACGAATCATATTTAGAGACGTAATAAACACAAACATGGCATCTTAAATCTTTAGAATCTAGCTACTCATACTTAATGCAACTTGATTTGAAAACATATTCAAGTTCGCCTTTGAAATCATTTTAAACTTGAACGATACAATTCGACACATACAAGACAACTTTAAAGTTCTTATCATTTGTAGTTAAAGTATGTTAACATCTTCACAAGATCAGAATGTTCACGTCTCACGTATGTGTCAACGCTCATATTTAAAACTATAGGTTTTATTTTAAAACTATAAGTTTTTCTTTAAAACCTACGCTTTCCATTTCATGATATGCATTATAACATTGTTAAAATCATGCATGTTGTATCAAAGTTTGCATGTTGTTTATGTTCACATGTTTGCTCTAAGTGGTAACAACCAAGCTAGAAGAAACAGACTGCAACAGAAAATAAGATTCCAGAATCTGGAACCGGCGCAGCTGCGCAGCTCCCCAGTTCAAAACTGGCGCAGCTGCGCAGGGCCTTGCCCAACTCAAGTCTGGTACCGGCGCAGCTGCGCAGTTGGTCGGCCAGAAACAGAGCAGCTTCTGCTTCGGCAGTACCTCAAGCCAAACTCTGAATTTCGCAACGATTATCATTCTAAGCTACTACATTACAGTTCTATCATGATTATAAGCTAGCATAGCAACTAAGGAGCAATTAACAAACATTGCTTGATCACATAATCATGGATTCCATACTCAATTCTAAAACCGAAAAATTGACAGTAAAATATAAATGAAGAACAATGAAGGAGGGATTATACCTCTGTCAGCATTCAATTAGAACTTGCTAATCCTCACTTCCTCTACTAATATGTATACAAGTATCCGCACTCTATATGCTCTCAACTTAAGCAATTCTCAGCAATTGAAATAGAGAACGAAGAGAGTTCCTTATATAGGCAAATGTTTACACAGACATTACAATTCCACCTCAAATTAAACCAAAGGAATGCAAGCTTGTTCAATGGATAAGGGAGAGTTGGTGAGAGTGGGTGGAACTCATCATGAATTCCTTACCCTTGCTCATCATTTGCTATGGAATGCTGAGTTTGAGGAGTAGGAAGTAGACTAGCTTGGAGCATATCACGTGAAGGAGAAATGAGATGGGCACATAATGTGGGGCAATAAATAACTCAGCAACTGGCTATACAATACACTAAGGTTATATATATAGCCTATCATGCTTACTAAGACTATATCATAATTCATTTCATAAACACTTAGGTTATAATGAATTAGAGGGTACACAATATCACTCATAATGAGCAAATAATAATATAATGTATCAAGTAGTGTACATACATATAATCCATGTACATCTTATTAATGCCGAATATAATTTTATCGGGTACCATCACAGTGTATTGTCTCCTCTATTAGTAAATTCAATAATTGTTTACAATATATCTATGATATATTATTTATTGTATACACATTGTCACACCCACATTACATGTATCTCTTACAACTCAATAAACTTTACTATATAGTTTATATTCATATATAACATAATCGCATTGCACTTTATACTTCGCATAACATATAGTTAACTATCATACGTTATACTTTAATATCGCATGGTTGCACATAGAAATTAATAAATTACTTATCTTATCAATTAATTAATAATAATATTAATTAATCCATTTCTCATTAATCCGTGGAATTATAATTCCCACGCTAATTGATTAACACTTTATATGATTTATTATCACGTTAAATAAATATAGATCTTTTTATATTTATAAATCATTTACTCATTAATCATCATATTATCAAATAATTACTTGATAATAGTATATTGTTCATAACAATAATTAATATTAGAAGACAATTTATCTCATCACAAATCCGATTATACTTATAATCGATTTCCTTATTATTATACTATCACTAGCCATAATAATTTAACATACTATCATAATAACAATTAACAATTAATTTAGATTAATTGTTTAATTAATAATTCCTCCATCATTAAATTAGTCAATTCATTACTGAATCTATTATTGTGCCACACAAGGCATCTCTCACAAGCTCAAACTTAAGCTTATCATTATTCTCATCACTTACTCATTTCTCACCACATTACTACTTATAACCTGTTCAATTAAATTAGAACTATTAAATCCAAGGTCCACATATAATTATTTTACAAATCGAATATTCAAATATTATATATAACCTTTACGGAAATATAATAACTCAAGCTATTAAAATGTTAAATTACTTCAATTAATTATACTTATAATAAGTATAACCTTTACGCTTATAATAATTAATATATACTCTATTAATTATTCTAATAATAATATTCACGATCAAATAATAACTTAAGTTATTTAATATATTAAAATAACTTAGTTTCCTTTCATTAATTAAACTCCCTTGAAAATACATTTAAAATTATGTATTTAGCCATATCATAAAATATTATGTTTTCTCCAAATAAGCACATTCGTTATTTAGAAAATAATTTACTTATTGTCTCATGATATTATTTTTAATATAATATCAAATAACTATATGTACGACACATGTACATATATTATATATAGAAAATAGATAATAAGTTTATTTTCTATTATAATAAATCGTTTCCATCAATTTAATTACATATACCAAATACGTTTTAATATATTTACTATATTAACCAATCACACCTCATACAAAAACATATAAGGTAATATTATTATTCAAAAATAACATTTTCTCCTTTATTAAAATAAGTCAACATTAGAAACTATTTTAATATCCTTTATTAGAAAAATCATATCTTTTTCTTTTCTATAAATTGTTCCCAAAACAATTTCTTCAAATATTCATTTAAAGATATAATGATTTCCATCTCCCTTTAATAACGTATATATATATTTAACGTTAATCGCACATTAGACTTTCTCACATATTACCACTCTAAGTAATATATATAAAAGTACCAACTATAATTACATATTCAACACACATATTAATTCACTCCTTTACTTAAGTAAATTAAACACTGTACTATATCATCATAGTTAATTAAGATTCAATACTCTCATTATATTATTCCATAATATAACTCCCAACTTAAATTAACTAATATTTATTCTTATTAGTTAATTCCTTAACTAACTCATGCTTCACTATCCAAACCTATTCACGGATAGCTTAAGTGCTATTAATAACCTATATTATAAACATACTAGTTATTAATACACATACTCAAGAATATGGTGATTATACATTAAGGATATTTAATGTCACCAACTTACTATAAAATAATTCTATAAATTATTTAATATCGATAGGAATTTATCCACCTCCTTTATCTCCACTGAATCGTCTCTACGCTAAATAACAAATATATATTAATAATATATTTATAAATCACAAAAACACATTTTACATAGTCCATATTATCCTATGTAATATAATACCACATACCTCATATCACATATATATATTATTATTCGAACCCATCTCACAGTTTAAGAATTTTATTTATTAAATCCTTATTTAATAATATCTGAAAATTCAGGTTCTTACATCCTCTCCCCCTTATAAGGATTCTGTCCTCGGAATCACCGAAACTTCCTCTACTCGGTGTTATTCCGATTATTACATATTCTTTAGAATAATTTTATCCATTCTTTTTTCAGAAGTTTTATTACTAAAACTTTCTCAATCTCATTCTACCACTTTCTCCTTTCTAAGGAACATTCTACTTACTACATTCATCATTTAGAAGAATAAGAATCTTCCACGATTTTTCAATAATCGGGAAGTAGTATGAATAACTCAGATTCCAATTTATGCTGAGGGGTCACAAGACCGTGAACTTTTCTCCAGGTTTACTAATGCTTCAACACAATTCTTCACACCGCAAACCAGAGTGTTTATCAATCACAAAGACTGAAAACACCCTCCACGCGTACTCTAGGTGGCCAACCTATTGTACCACTATGTTGGGCCGCAACGTAGTGTTTTGTAACGACTATATGCGTTACGTTCGGAACCATTGTCCCTGAAAACATGTCCCCTTTATAGGGTTGTTCACCTCAGCTTTTCAACGTCAAAATCCGCACCAGAGCAATCTGGTTTGGCAGACATACACAAGAATACTTGAATTCTATAATCCCTTTCCAACAGTCGCCTAGCCGAATCAAATAGCTTAGACTCTCATCAACAATTCGGACATCAATCGAAATAATTTAGTCAACTTAATTGACCTTCTTTATAATTTACAAGAAAACCAAAAATTCTTTTATGACGTCATGATACCATACTAGATTAGTAGTACGTTGAGGATTCCGCCATTTTATGACTTTGTCATATTACAACATACCATAGTGGGCTGACGATCTTTCGATCACAACCAACACTAGGTTCGATTGCATTGATGACTCCATCGTTTACCATTCTACATCATATCAAATGATGCACAAGGTTAAAATATATTTTGAAAGATTTTCAAATTATTTTTGTCTTAGCCGAAACAAATAGCGTAGACATACGAATAACGGTGTTGTTTTTTAAAACTCATTAGTTCAGTTACCTGACCCAATGTTTTCTCAAGAAAACCGAAGTGCAAACACTAGCACGAAGTCAATAAATATTGAAAATCTAGCGTGGCTAGAGGATTTAGGAAAATCCAATTTCTCCATCGCTTCAATCTCTTACCACCATCAATGCTTACTATTCCAAAACTCTTATATAATATATCTATTCTCAGTACAGTTCACCAACTTACCACACCATGGAAGTTCAGGAAATTACCACAATCATATGGGTTGAGGAACTTATCCTAGTCAGACCTGTGACACCCCCAAATCTGGGTACTTCAATTCCACGGGACTTGGTGTTCACTGTACGAATATCATCTATCTATCTACCCATAGTAAATGCAAACCATGCAATAAATAGAATTAAATCCTCCCTTATGGGTTACAACATCTGAAAATAAATACATCAATCCCAGGTAATACTAACCTTAAACATCTGTGCGGAACATAAACAATTAAATAGTCTTACACAACTTTAACATAGAGCTTAAACATAAACATATAAAATAAACAACAAGTCTTCATCACTTGTTGACCTTGCCCTTGCCTTTGCTAGTAGAAGGCTCGTTGGACCTTTCGTTCTTAACTGCAATGTTATTATACGCAAGAGTGAGCACGATTGCCCACAAGTATAATAATATGACAACAATATAATAACATGCGAGTGAATCAAGGACATCTGAATAAAGAAACTCAACTTTTGACTCGAGGATAAATAACAGGAATCAAAATAACATCTGAGGGTCATAAGACCTTGAACTATGTCCTAGGTTGTAAAGTGTTTATACTTTAAACCTTTAACAGTCATAAGACTATGGACTCTACTTCTCGTACTTAGGGGGATCAGCCCTTAGTACCATATTGTGCACAATATCTCAACGCTAAAGCGTAAATAATCCCCTTTTACAGGGTTGTTCATCTCAGTTTTGACATCAGAGTCCGCACCAAAGGAAGTTTGGTTTGGATAAGCTCAATAAGTATTTTAGAATTTAGAACGTTCATCAACTATGGACTAGTCGAATCAATAAGGGTTCACTAGTCCTATAAGGTTCAACAACAACATCGATATTCAACTTGAATAATAAATCTCAAGAGTATACAATCGAATATGTATTGTATAACTGAATCATGCTTTTAAAAGAGTTACAATATGTAATATGAATTTTGAATTGGAACAATTAAGAACACGAGCTTACTCGATATAGAAACACAAGTCTAAGACTTAATAAATGAATGAATTAGAATTTAGGGAACTTGCTAAATCAATAAGTTAGGGATAGGATTCTTGCCTCTTGCACAAGCTACAAATATAATTACAATTCACTTCCTCAACGTCCTACACATTACATTATGTATACGACATCGATTAGTTTTCATAACTACCATGTTTAACTGTTGAACTATTCACTTAAGTTCGACTTACAACTTGGTTTATAATATTACTCAATGGCTAACCACATAACATGAATGTAAACTCACAACATGCATATCACACATGTATAGCCCTTTAAACAATCATAATCAAGTTTTACAATTACGATATTCAAGTTCGCACTTA
>JAINUT010001365.1:0-124035 GCA_020205555.1 Panax stipuleanatus
ACTATAGGCCCATCTCTTGCTGCAATACGACTTATAAATGCATATCGAAGATTATTGCGTCTAGGCTCAAGAGCATCCTCCCTTCCATCATTTCTCCCTGTCAGTCTGCTTTTGTTCCGGGAAGGAGAATAGGTGATAACATTCTTATTGCTCAAGAGTTATTCAGGAATTATCATAGGCCTTCTGGCCCTGCCAGATGTGCCTTGAAGATTGACCTTAGGAAGGCTTTCGTCTCTCTCTCCTGGGACTTTCTCTGGGCTGCTCTCAAGCTTTTCCAATTTCCTCATAAGTTCTTGTTTTGGATCAAGTCATGTATTTCGACCTCCAGCTTCTCTGTTAAGGTTAATGGTGCCTTATGCGGTTACTTTAGTGGGGCAAAGGGGCTTAGGCAAGGTGATCCTATTTCCCCTTACCTTTTTGTCATTGCTATGGAAGTCCTCTCTCTTTTGCTTGTTAAGGTTTCTAAGCAACCGTCCTTCAAGTTTCACTGGCGAACGGCGCCTTTGTCTCTTACCCATCTATGCTTTGCAGATGACCTTATCATTTTTTGTCATGGTGACATTGGTTCTGTGAAGCTTGTTAAGCTCTGTCTTGATCAGTTCTCGTTGGCCTCTGGATTACACATTAATTCTTTGAAGAGTATGTGTTTCCTATCCCATGTCCCTCCTAATCAAGTTGATCTCATTATTAGCCACCTGGGGTTCCAACTTGGGAAGTTTCCTGCCACCTTCCTGGGTGTTCCTTTGATCACTACTAAATTAAGTCTTGCTGATTGCCGGCCCCTTCTCGATAGAGTCACTTCCAGAATTCGCTCGTGGACTAACAAGTTTCTTTCCTATGCTGGTCGTGTGCAGCTTATCAAATCAGTCATTTTTGCCTCCCAAACCTATTGGTCTTCTCACTTTATTCTTCCTTCTGCTGCTTTGAAAGAGCTTCAGTCCTCTATGTCCAGATTCCTATGGAAAGGTCCTTCTATGGGAAAATATGGTTCCAAAGTTGCTTGGTCAAAAATTTCTCTTCCTTATGCTGAAGGAGGTCTGGCTATTAAGAATCTTGATGATTGGAATAAATCTTTAATCATGATTCATTTATGGAATATTATTAATCCCTCTTCTACCTCTTTTTGGGCTGAGTGGGTGCATGCTATTCATCTTAAGAATAAGTTCTTTTGGATCACCCCAATCCCCAATGACTGCTCCTGGATTTGGAGAAAAGTGCTTCAATGTAGGGATCTTGCTTGTAGGCATCTCTCCTATGAGATTGGCAATGGAGCTAGGACGAGCCTCTGGTTTGATCCTTGGCTGGGTCACTCCCCTTTGGCCACATCTGTGCATTCGTCTTTGGTTATCAACTCTGGGCTTGGTCCTTCGGCTTCCGTTAGTAGCATTATTCTCAATTCTAGTTGGGTTCTTCCTTCTTCCAATCATCAGGATGTTTTTGCTTTTAGGTCCTCTTTTGATTCTTCTAGAGTTTGCAATTCGGATAATCATGATAGGCTTCTCTGGGATGGTATTGTGGCTAAAGATGTGAAGGCTGCTTCTATTTGGCGCTCTATTCGAAATGTTGGGACTCCTGTGAGGTGGCATAGCTTGGTGTGGCATAAGATTGTGCCTCCGCGTCACTCTTTTATTCTCTGGCTTGCTTTCCACAATGGGTTGAGAACTCTTGATAGACTTATCCAGTTTGGTCTCGATTGTGACCCTTTGTGTGTTCTTTGTTGCAGTCATAGGGAATCCTTTGGCCATCTCTTCTTTAGTTGCTCCTTCTCTTTTCAAATTTTGGTTGCAGTCCTTAGACTTTGTGGTTGGAGAGGTTTCAGTCGGGATTGGTCTACTATCACAGATTTTATCTCTAGTTCCTCTTGTCCCAAGTTTTGCTTCAGTCTTTTAAGATTGGGTTTTGCCGTTGTGGTTTATAGAATCTGGGGTGAGCGGAATTCTAGAATCTTTTCCAAAGTTAATACTGCTGCCAGGGTAATTATTCGTGACATTATCCATTTGATTAAGTGTGCGCTTCATACTAATGCTAAGTTTCAAAAAATCAGAAATAGGTCTTGTTATCAATCTTTTATTTTGTGACTGGCGTTTTTATTGTTGTCCTGCTTCTGGTTATGGGTTCTGATCCGTGCCTTGTTTAGCTATTGCTTGTTCACTTTGGTGCTGTAATCTCGATTTTATGCTGGCTTGGGTTTGCAATTCCTGCTTTGTCTACTGCCAGTCTGCTGGGTTGTCTGTTTGAGTCTGCAGATGATGTGCCTGCTCTCCGGCTGCGTCCTGCATTTGCTGCAGCAGTTTTCCTGCATTTGCTACAGCAGTTTTCAGCAGTTTTCAGTTATCAATCTGTCTCTTTGCTGCGGCTGTGTTCTGTTGCCTTGTTTCCTGTTTCTTGGTATCATGATTTGGTTGCCTTGGCTGGGATTCCTTGCTGGCTGTTTGCTCTTTATCTGCTGCTTCTGGGTTGCTGCTGTTGCTTTTGATATTCATTGGTTGATGTTGCTTGGTCTGTTGCTGCTGTGGTTTCCTAGCAGATGTTGTATGGCCTACTGTTTCTGCTGCTATGAATTTTCTTTTGCCTATTCATTTGCTGTTGGATCTGGGATTTCTGCTGTTTTTTCTGCAGTTCTGCTGTTGATTTGCTGGTTTCCTGCAGTTGGTTTGGTCTGTCTTGGGCCAGTTTGTTGCAGGTGCTACTGTTGCTATTTATGCTGCCAGAAATCTGTTTGGTCCTTTTGGCTGCTGCAGGTTTTGGTTGGCTGGGTTATCCCGCTTGCTGCTCTGCTATTTTCTGTTCATGTTGGGTCGGCTGGGTTTGTCGTCCTACTGCTGAAGCTTGCATGCTGCTGCTGTAGCTTTGCTTTTGCTGAAGCAGTTATTGCTAGACCCACTGTCTTAACCGGTTGAGCTGCTGTTTACAGATTAATGCTTGGCTTTGCTGTCTTGATTTTGCAACTGCTGTGTGCAGCTGTGTTTGTTTGTTGCTTCTTGTTGTTGGCTGTTTGGCCTTTGGTTATTCAATAGTCATGACATCATAGGGCTTATCCTATGATGTCTATGCTATTGTCTGATTGGGGTTTTTCCCATGAGCGCACCAATGAAACAATACGAAGGTTGATTTCTGCTAGAATGATGCCTGTAATATTAAAATGTTGATGCTGCTGCTCCTGGCTGGTGCCATTCCTGTCCTTTCTTCTAAAAGTTCTGGTTTAAGCTGATGTTCTAGCCTACCTGACTGAGTTATTTCTGCTGCTGGGCTACTTCTGCTTGTTACTGTGCGTTGGATTGTGAAAGCATGCTGATGTGATGCTGCTTGTGCGTTTTTCAGCTAGTCTGCTATTTTTTGTGCTGGGTCGGTTGCATGATGCGGGCTGTTGGGCAGTTGCAGGTAGCGGTGGAATTTTTCTGGCCTACCTCTGCTCTCTGTTCGGTTTCTGCCCCTTTTGCTATTTCTGCAGGTTCTGATTTCGGCTAGATTCTGCTATTTGGATTGGGATTGCTGGTTCCTGCTGGTTTTTTTTTTCCCAGTTCCTAATGCTGGATTCTGCTATTTTCTGCTTGATATGGCTGCTGGCTGCTGCTGTTTTGTGGCCTGCACGCTTCGGATTTGTTCTTGAGCATGCTGGGATGTAGGATGACGCTGGCCTTGGGTCTCGTTAATTCTCTTTATGCTTCCCTCTGCTGTGTTTGGGCTTGTGGCTGCTACTGTGGGTTGATTTGAATGTATCTTGGGTGGCTGCCACTGGGCTCTTTCTGCAGGATGGTCTGGTTTAGGATGGCTGATGCATTTCTTTCCATCCTGCTCGGGGAGACGGTTAGGCTGATTTACTGATTTCTCAGCATTATGATTGGCTATGCTTGCAGATTTGGGCAGGTTGATAGCTGCTGCTCAGTTTGGGCTGGGCGTTCATATGCCGATCTAGTGGGGCTACTTTATTTTGTCTGGCCCTTTTGTTTTTGGGCTGGCTATTGGTTTATGCTGTTTGGGCAGTAACGTATGTCCTAGTTTTTCTAGTTATCTTTTATAATGTTTTGTGTGTTTATAGGCTTTGGCCTATTGGTTGTTTTAGCTGTCATCATAGGGCCTGTCCTATCTTGACTTGTTGATCTCTGCTTGGGGTTTCCCATGAGTCTTGTAATCTCTTTTCATTTTTAATACAGCTTAAATTTAGCAAAAAAAATAAAAATAAAAAAAATAAAATAAGAAGGTCTCCTTAAATGGAGACTTGTGTGAGATGTACGCATGGTTTTGAACGCGATAGTTACGGAATTGCTCCTTTTGATGCTAATCATACAACAACGAAGTTATAGGACTCCTAATCACCTCTTTCTTTGACAATTTTAGAACCCCAATGAAACAATAAGGTCTCCCTAAATGAAGACTTGTGCGAGATGTACGCATGATTTTGAACGCCACAGTCATGGGTTTCTCCTTTTAACACTAATCAAAGTTGAACGAAGTAATACAACTCTTAATCACCTCTTTCTTTGTAAATTTGATACAACCAATGAAACAATATGAAGGTCTCCCTAAATGAAGACTTGTGTGAGATCTAAGCATCGTTTTGGACGCGATATTGATTGGATTGCTACTTTTGATGATAATTTCAACTAGAACGAAGTAATATGACTCATAATCACCTCTTTCTTTGACAATTTTAGAGAACCAATAAAACAATAAGACGGTCTCCTTAAATGAAAACTTGTGTGAGATGTACGCATGGTTTTGAACGTGATAGTCATGGAATTGCTCCTTTTGATGCTAATCAAACAAGAACGAAGTTATAGGACTCCAAATCACCTCTTTCTTTGACAATTTTAGAACACCAATGAAACAATAAGGTCTCCTAAATGAATATTTGTGTGAGATGTACGCATGGTTTTGAACGCCACAGTCATGGGTTTCTCCTTTTAATGCTAATCAAAGTAGAACGAAGTAATACAACTCTTAATCTCCTCTTTCTTTGTAAATTTGATACAACCAATGAAACAATATGAAGGTCTCCCTAAATGAAGACTTGTGTGAGATCTACGTATCGTTTTGGACGCGATATTGATTGGATTACTCCTTTTGATGCTCATTTCAACTAGAACGATGTAATATGACTCATAATCACCTATATTTTGACAATTTGTGAAAACTAACAAAACAATAAGAAGGTCTCCCTAAATGAAAACTTGTGTGAGATGTACGGATCGTTTTGAAGGCGCTAGTGATAGGATTGCTCCATTTAATGCTAATCTAAATAGAAAGAAGTCGTAGGACTCATAATCACCTCTTTCTCTGATAATTTGAGGGAACCAATGACACAATAAGAAGTTCTCCCCTAAATCAAGACTTGTGTGAGATGTACACATCGTTTTTAACGCGATAGTCATGGAATGCTCCTTTTGATGCTAATCTAATTAGAACCAAGTAATAGGACTCATAATCATCTCTTTTTTGATAATTTTAGAGAACCAATTAAACAATAAGAAAGTCTCTTTAAATAAAGACTTGTGTGAGATGTACGCATCGTTTTGAACGCGATACTCATGGGATTGCTCCTTTTGATGCTAATCAAATTAGAACGAAGTTATAGGACTCCTAATCACCTCTTTCTTTGACAATTTTAGGGCTCCAATAAAATAATAAGAAGGTCTCCCTAAATAAAGACTTGTGTGAGATGTACGCATGGTTTTGAACGTGATAATCATGGGTTTCTTCTTTTGACGCTAATCAAAGTAGAACGAAGTAATACAACTCTTAATCACCTCTTTCTTTGTAAATTTGAAACAACCAATGGAACAATATGAAGGTCTCCCTAAATGAAGAAGACTTGTGTAGATCTACGCATCGTTTTGGACGCTATAGTGATGGGATTGCTCCTTTTGATTCTAATTTCAACTAGAACGAAATAATAGGACTCATAATCACCTATATTTTTATAATTTTAAAGAACTAATGAAACAATAAGAAGGTCTTCCTAAATGAAGACATGTGTGAGATGTACGGATCGTTTTGAAGGCACTAGTGATAGAATTGCTTCTTTTGATGCAAATCGAACTAGAACGAAGTCATAAGACTCATAAAAACCTCTTTCATTGACAATTTGAGAAATCCAATGAATCAATAAAAAGGTCTACCTAAATCAAGACTTGTGTGAGATGTACTACGCAACGTTTTTAACGCGATAGTTGTGGGTGTGACACCCCCAAATCCGGGTACTTCAATTCCACGGGACTTGGTGTTCACTGTACGAATATCATCTATCTATCTACCCATAGTAAATGCAAACCATGCAATAAATAGAATTAAATCCTCCCTTATGGGTTACAACATCTGAAAATAAATACATCAATCCCAGGTAATACTAACCTTAAACATCTGTGCGGAACATAAACAATTAAATAGTCTTACACAACTTTAACATAGAGCTGAAACATAAACATATAAAATAAACAACAAGTCTTCATCACTTGTTGACCTTGCCCTTGCCTTTGCTAGTAGAAGGCTCGTTGGACCTTTCGTTCTTAACTGCAATGTTATTATACGCAAGAGTGAGCACGATTGCCCACAAGTATAATAATATGACAACAATATAATAACATGCGAGTGAATCAAGGACATCTGAATAAAGAAACTCAACTTTTGACTCGAGGATAAATAACAGGAATCAAAATAACATCTGAGGGTCATAAGACCTTGAACTATGTCCTAGGTTGTAAAGTGTTTATACTTTAAACCTTTAACAGTCATAAGACTATGGACTCTACTTCTCGTACTTAGGGGGATCAGCCCTTAGTACCATATTGTGCACAATATCTCAACGCTAAAGCTTAAATAATCCCCTTTTACAGGGTTGTTCATCTCAGTTTTGACATCAGAGTCCGCACCAAAGGAAGTTTGGTTTGGATAAGCTCAATAAGTATTTTAGAATTTAGAACGTTCATCAACTATGGACTAGTCGAATCAATAAGGGTTCACTAGTCCTATAAGGTTCAACAACAACATCGATATTCAACTTGAATAATAAATCTCAAGAGTATACAATCGAATAAGTATTGTATAACTGAATCATGCTTTTAAAAGAGTTACAATATGTAATATGAATTTTGAATTGGAACAATTAAGAACACGAGCTTACTCGATATAGAAACACAAGTCTAAGACTTAATAAATGAATAAATTAGAATTTAGGGAACTTGCTAAATCAATAAGTTAGGGATAGGATACTTGCCTCTTGCACAAGCTACAAATATAATTACAATTCACTTCCTCAACGTCCCCTTGCAAACTTTGTGAAGATGATATGGATTCTTTTTTTTTATTCTTCAAATTCTTTCAACTCTCTCAATTCTCTTTTCTCTAAGTTTTCTCAGAGTATGTATATGATATATAGTAGTTCTGATATATGTTTATAATATATAAGTCTGATATGAATAAATATACATATACGTATAATTAGTCGTGGGGTCATGGTCGTCAGTTAATCCCATAATGGGTTAACTGGCCTCAACCTTCACCAAGGCCTTGTTTGCTTGTCCCTTATTCCTCCTTTTTCATTTAATTTAATTAAAGCTTTATAATATTGTTTTAATGTCACACCCAATTAAATCAAATAATGTTATTTAAATCACTTAAATAAAATTGCATAATTCCACAATAATTCATATAGTCACATAATTAAAATTCTTATTTATTAATTATGTCAAATCATTAAATCTCTAATTAATTATTAAATTAATTAGAATAACATTATGCTTATTAATTAATTCATTAAATCAAATAAACTCAATTAAATACATACTTTGAATATAAAAATTCTCCACATTAATTTAACTAATGTAACACATATAATTAAATTACTCTACCACAAATTCATCAATTAATTATTTAACTCAATAATTAAATCATCAAAAAAAATATTTATTTAATTCAATAAATATTCAAAATAAATTACAAAAATCTTGTTCGTCACATCTTTCCCCCCTTAAAAGGATTCTGTCCCCAGAATCACGGTTCAATTAAATATTCGTCCCATTACATTCTCCCCCCCCCCCCTTACAAAGATTCTGTCCCCAGAATCACATATACAAAAAATTAAGTAAATAAATCTGGGTAATTCTTCATCATATGCTCTTCGAGTTCCCACGTAGCTTCTTCAGCATTGTGGTTCCTCCAAATTACCTTAACAGAAGGTATAACTTTATTTCTGAGGACTTGCTCTTTCATGTCAACAATCTGAACAGGAATTTCTTCATAGGATAAGTCTTTTTCAAAATGTAGGGGTTCATATTCAATCACATGTTTGTAATCGGGTTTGTAGGGGCGTAAAACTGAAACATGAAAGACATTGTGGACATTCTCGAGCGCCGGAGGTAAGGCTACCTCATACGCAACTTCTCCAATCCTTCGCAGTACTTCAAAGGGTCCAATGAACCTTGGGCTCAATTTTCCCTTCTTACCGAATCTGATCTTTCCCTTCCAGGGAGAGACTTTCAAAAATACAAAGCTACCCGATTCAAACTCAACATTCTTACGGTGTGGATCGGCGTACTTCTTCTGCCTATCCTGAGCTGCTACCAGTCTTGTTCTGATCACTTTGACTATCTCTGCTGTCTGCTGTACCAGTTCTGGACCTAATAGTTGTCTCTCGCCAACTTCATCCCAGTATAGCGGGGTTCTGCATTTTCTTCCGTACAATGCTTCGTAAGGCGGCATGCCAATACTAGCGTGGTAACTGTTGTTGTAACCGAATTCCACAAGCGGTAGGTGATCATCCCAATTTCCTTTAAAATCCATGATGCATGCTCTCAACATATCTTCCAATGTCTGGATCGTTCTTTCACTCTGCCCGTCTGTCTGAGGGTGATAAGCCGTACTCATTCTCAACTGTGTCCCCATGCATTCGTGTAGTCGCTTCTAGAAGTTCGATGTGAAGCGCGGATCTCTGTCGGAAATAATTGACACCGGAACTCCGTGCCTCGAAACAATCTCTTTCACATATAACCTTGCCAACTGATCTAAGTTGAATCTGATTTTGATCGGAAGGAAGTGTGCTGATTTCGTCAGTCGGTCAACGATAACCTATACTGCGTCGTAGCCTTTCTGAGTCGTCGGAAGGCCAACCACGAAATCCATCGTAATATGTTCCCATTTCCATTCTGGGATTTCCAGGGGTTGTAGCAAACCACTCGGTCTCTGATGTTCTGCTTTCACTTTCTGACAGGTTAGACACTTTGCAACACACTCAGCAACATCCCGTTTCAAATTCGGCCACCAGAAGTGCTGCCGAAGATCTTGGTACATCTTGGTACTACCGGGGTGAATCGAATACTGTGAGCTATGAGCCTCGCTCAAAATGTCATCCTTAATCTCTGGCACTGACGGTACCCAAACTCTGTTCTCAAATCTCAGTAGTCCCTCACTGTCTATCTTGAATCTCGGTTCGATTCCTTCAGATATCTTTTTCTTAACCTTCTCACATTCTTCGTCCTGAAGTTGAGCTTCCTTAACTTTATCCAATAGGGTTGTACCAGCTTGAATCTGAAACAACTTCTCGTCAATCTCCATCGGATACTTCACTTCCAATTTCAGCTTTTCCATTGCTGAAATTAGTTCCTCCTGAGTAGTCAACATCATCAATTTCTCCCGACCTTTTCTGCTTAAGGCGTCGGCAACCACATTAGCCTTACCCGGATGGTATAAGATTTCACAGTCATAGTCCTTAATTAACTCCAGCCACCTTCTCTGGCGCATATTCAAGTCCTTCTGTGTAAAAATATATTTCAGACTCTTGTGGTCTGTATATATTTCACACTTCTCCCCATAGAGATAGTGTCTCCAAATTTTTAAAGCAAATACCACTGCAGCTAACTCCAAGTCATGGGTCGGATACCCCTTCTCATAGTCTTTCAATTGTCGTGACGCATACGCAATGACCCTGCCGTTTTGCATAAGCACACAGCCAAGTCCTTTATGCGACGCATCACTATAAACCACAAAATTGCCTGTGTCGTCCGGAAGGGATAACACAGGTGCTGAACTCAACCTCCTCTTAAGCTCTTGGAAACTTTCCTCACACTTCTCTGTCCAAACGAATTTCACCGATTTTCTAGTCAAATTCGTCAGCGGAGTTGCGATCTTGGAAAAGTCCTGAATAAATCTTCTATAATAACCCGCCAATCCAAGAAAACTCCTCACTTCCGACGGTGTTTTCGGCTGATCCCAGTTCATCACAGCTTCAACTTTAGAGGGATCTACCGAAATTCCGTCCTTGTCGATCACATGTCCAAGAAATTGCACTCTTTCAATCCAGAATTCATATTTCAAAAATTTGGCGTACAACTTCTCTCTTCTCAACGCCTCTAATGTTAACTTCAGATGTTCTACATGTTCTTCCTTGGTCTTCGAGTATACCAAAATATCGTCGATAAAGACCACCACGAATTTGTCCAAAAACGGCTTGAACACTCCATTCATTAAGCCCATGAATGCTGCAGAAGCATTCGTTAGACCAAATGACATTACCAAAAATTCGTAGTGACCATATCGAGTCCTAAATGCTGTCTTTGGAACATCCTCTGGCCTCACCTTCAGCTGATGATAGCCACTCCTCAAGTCTATCTTTGAAAAGTACCTTGCACCCTTCAATTGGTCGAACAGATCGTCGATCCTCGGTAATGGATATCTATTCTTAATTGTGACCTTATTCAGTTCTCTGTAGTCGATGCAAAGCCGCATCGTCCCGTCCTTCTTCTTCACAAACAACACCGGCGCTCCCCACGGCGATACGCTTGGTTGGATGTACTTCTTGTCCAGTAACTCTTGTAGTTGTACCATTAACTCTTTCATCTCTACCGGAGCCATCCGGTATGGTGCCTTCGATATTGGGTCCGTCCCTGGCGCCAAATCGATCACAAACTCAACCTCTCTGTCTGGCGGAAGTCCTGGCAGATCATCCGGAAATACGTCTAAGAAGTCCCTCACGACTGGTATATCCTCTAATTTCGGATTTTCTTTACGACTATCGACTATGTAGGCTAAATATCCTACACAGGGGTCTTAACAACTTTTTGGCCTGCATCATCGTCAGACAACTCGCTTGTCTAGGCGATTTACTGCCATAAAACACAACCTTTGACGGGGTCATAAGGTTGATACACTTCCTCTGGCAATCAATTACAGCCCCATAATTGACTAGCCAATCCATTCCCAGAATAACATCGAATTCCCCAAGCCTAATCGGGATAAGATCTACGTTCATAATGTTACCCTTAATATCTACTCTACAGTTCTTGTGTACATACTTAACAGGGATTACTTCTCTATTCGCAATCTCTATATTCATGGGGCATTCTAACTCGTCCATAGGAAGTTCTAAGTTCTTAGCAAAGTCATCGGATATAAATGAACAAGTAGCACCCGAATCAAATAGTACATAAGCATTAACTTTATTGATCGGAATGATACCTGACACCACATCGCGAGACTGCACAGCATCCTGCACTGTCATGTTGAAGGTCCTGGCGGTCGGTCGGTTGGTTGCGGTTGGTCCCGTGATAGTTAGAGCACTTCCACCGCTGTTTCCCCTGTTCCCTCCTGATCCTGCCCCTCCAGATCCCTTCTTGGGACAGTCCCTTGCCAGATGGTCCTTGGAGCCGCAAGTGAAGCAAGCGCCCTTCTTTGGGTTCGGACAGTTAGGTGCTATGTGGCCTTCCTGACCACAATTGTAGCATACTCGTTTCCCTTCATACAGACCCCCAGGTGAGCTTTTCCGCAGGTCGAACAAACTTCGATCCTCTTCTTTTGACCTCCTTGCTGATTCCCAGTTGATGAGTTATCATTCCACCTCCTCTTCTGATTATTACTTCCCCCCGTGTTGCTACCACTAGCCTTGTTAACTCCTTCACCTTCACTCTTTTTCTTCTTCTGGTCTTGATTGTACTTTGTAACAGCGTCACTCCCGCCTTCAGCGAGAATGGCCTTCTCCAACACCCCAGCAAAAGTGTTCAATTAGAACATTGACACCTTGCTATATAACCAGGGCTTCAGGCCCTGCTCAAACCTCCTTGCCTTCCTCTGATCGGTGTGCACTTGATACGTAGCAAACCTAGCCAACTCGTTGAATTTCGCCGCATATTCCGGTACGGACATATTTCCCTGTTTCAGCTCCAGGAACTGGACCTCCATTTGATTCTGCGAACTGGTCGGAAAGTACATCTCGAAGAACATCTCTTTGAACCTCTCCCAGGTAATCACACCTTCACCTCCCCGGACCTTATTCGCTTGCCACCAATAGCTGGCCTCGGATTTTAGCATGAACGTTGCATAAGCGGTTTTCTGGTCTTCCCTGACTCTGGCGACGTCGAAAACTTTTTCCATCTCCATGACCCAGGTTTGAGCTTCTATCGGGTTCATGGTGCCTTTAAACTCTGGCGGTCCCACCGCCTTGAAGTCCTTGAACGTTGTGTTCGGTGGAGCTTGAGATTGGTTGTTAAGTGCTCCAGCAAGTAAGTTCGCCAACTGCTGAACGGGGTTAGCATTGGCGTTGTTGTTGTTGTTGTTAGTTGACCCTTCCTGGGCCGGTCGACGGTTTGGTCTTCTCCTTGGCGGCATATTTCTGTTAAGATATACGCTTATTAGAACTTTATTCAATCTTTTAAATATTTAAGGCTTAACTTAAACATTTAGACACAATCAGTCAACACATTATTTCAAATAAACTCTGATATATTACTAAATCAAAAGTTTTAACATAATACGATAGCATCACTGCTATTTACATCAACTATCCCGAGATAAAGAATCTACAGGATTTAAAACATAAAATATTCCTCTGTTTATAAACAAATTGGAATTTACATTATTAACTACCAGATAGGTTTCACAAAATCAAATGTTCCTATCACTGCCCATTAAGGCGACGAACAGCTTTGTCACGCTCTTCTTCCATAATCCGGGACATCGTCCTGCGATCTAGCATGTACGACGGTAGTCCTTCGAACTAAATTGGGTACCTCATAACCCGATCCTGGGCCTCGTCAATTGCATACTGAAGTGTAGAGTACGTCTCCTCAAGTCTGGCCTTCTTCGCCCAACAGTTGTCTTCTGCGAGATCTGCTCGTCGTGATTCCCTTACCCAAGCTTCCTCTGCTATGGCCAGCCTTGCTGATTTCTCTTTTAGTTCATTCCTCAATTCCTCAATTTCCTCTGACTTCTGCTCGGTTTGGCCTTTCTCGTGAACCAAATTCCACTCTACATTTCCCAAACGTGTGTGAAGAGCCTCAACCTCTCCATCCCTCAGCTCGATGGTAGACTGTTGAGTAACCGACCGCTCCCTCAGCTCCTGAACAGTCTCCCTCAGCTCCTGAACAGTATCACGTAACTCTATGTTACGGTCATACAGCTCGTCATACATCTCGGCACTGATAGAGCTCGGTGGGAACTCTTCAGGGTCTTCCTCCTCCTCTTCGGCTGCCTCAGCCTGAACCTCAATCTCCTCAGGGTCTTCCTCAGAGTCCTCCTCTGAATCAGACACCGGCACATACTCTTGACCAATGACTGTGATCAAGGGTGATGGCTCTCGTTGGACTAACTGCTCCCAGACTACGTGGATATCTCGGGGCTCCTCCTCTCTAGCCTCTAGGGGTACAAGGTCCCTGGACTGACTAGGTTCTCCAGCATCTGTCACCCTGACAAATAAAATTTTAAGTTTTAGTAATTACGTGATGCTAATCGATACTCGAATATATAAATATAAGCACATAGCACATAAGGTAAGTTATTATCTTTCTTAGAACTCGATAAGAGTTATCATTACTATGTTCTTGATCTCTAAAAAGGCTACTATCCTAAGGTTTTCCCCCACCTAAGGTTCATAACCTACAGCTTTGATACCAACCTGTGACACCCCCAAATCCGGGTACTCCAATTCCACGGGACTTGGTGTTCACTGTACGAATATCATCTATCTATCTACCCATAGTAAATGCAAACCATGCAATAAATAGAATTAAATCCTCCCTTATGGGTTACAACATCTGAAAATAAATACATCAATCCCAGGTAATACTAACCTTAAACATCTGTGCGGAACATAAACAATTAAATAGTCTTACACAACTTTAACATAGAGCTGAAACATAAACATATAAAATAAACAACAAGTCTTCATCACTTGTTGACCTTGCCCTTGCCTTTGCTAGTAGAAGGCTCGTTGGACCTTTCGTTCTTAACTGCAATGTTATTATACGCAAGAGTGAGCACGATTGCCCACAAGTATAATAATATGACAACAATATAATAACATGCGAGTGAATCAAGGACATCTGAATAAAGAAACTCAACTTTTGACTCGAGGATAAATAACAGGAATCAAAATAACATCTGAGGGTCATAAGACCTTGAACTATGTCCTAGGTTGTAAAGTGTTTATACTTTAAACCTTTAACAGTCATAAGACTATGGACTCTACTTCTCGTACTTAGGGGGATCAGCCCTTAGTACCATATTGTGCACAATATCTCAACGCTAAAGCGTAAATAATCCCCTTTTACAGGGTTGTTCATCTCAGTTTTGACATCAGAGTCCGCACCAAAGGAAGTTTGGTTTGGATAAGCTCAATAAGTATTTTAGAATTTAGAACGTTCATCAACTATGGACTAGTCGAATCAATAAGGGTTCACTAGTCCTATAAGGTTCAACAACAACATCGATATTCAACTTGAATAATAAATCTCAAGAGTATACAATCGAATAAGTATTGTATAACTGAATCATGCTTTTAAAAGAGTTACAATATGTAATATGAATTTTGAATTGGAACAATTAAGAACACGAGCTTACTCGATATAGAAACACAAGTCTAAGACTTAATAAATGAATAAATTAGAATTTAGGGAACTTGCTAAATCAATAAGTTAGGGATAGGATACTTGCCTCTTGCACAAGCTACAAATATAATTACAATTCACTTCCTCAACGTCCCCTTGCAAACTTTGTGAAGATGATATGGATTCTTTTTTTTTATTCTTCAAATTCTTTCAACTCTCTCAATTCTCTTTTCTCTAAGTTTTCTCAGAGTATGTATATGATATATAGTAGTTCTGATATATGTTTATAATATATAAGTCTGATATGAATAAATATACATATACGTATAATTAGTCGTGGGGTCATGGTCGTCAGTTAATCCCATAATGGGTTAACTGGCCTCAACCTTCACCAAGGCCTTGTTTGCTTGTCCCTTATTCCTCCTTTTTCATTTAATTTAATTAAAGCTTTATAATATTGTTTTAATGTCACACCCAATTAAATCAAATAATGTTATTTAAATCACTTAAATAAAATTGCATAATTCCACAATAATTCATATAGTCACATAATTAAAATTCTTATTTATTAATTATGTCAAATCATTAAATCTCTAATTAATTATTAAATTAATTAGAATAACATTATGCTTATTAATTAATTCATTAAATCAAATAAACTCAATTAAATACATACTTTGAATATAAAAATTCTCCACATTAATTTAACTAATGTAACACATATAATTAAATTACTCTACCACAAATTCATCAATTAATTATTTAACTCAATAATTAAATCATCAAAAAAAATATTTATTTAATTCAATAAATATTCAAAATAAATTACAAAAATCTTGTTCGTCACATCTTTCCCCCCTTAAAAGGATTCTGTCCCCAGAATCACGGTTCAATTAAATATTCGTCCCATTACATTCTCCCCCCCCCCCCTTACAAAGATTCTGTCCCCAGAATCACATATACAAAAAATTAAGTAAATAAATCTGGGTAATTCTTCATCATATGCTCTTCGAGTTCCCACGTAGCTTCTTCAGCATTGTGGTTCCTCCAAATTACCTTAACAGAAGGTATAACTTTATTTCTGAGGACTTGCTCTTTCATGTCAACAATCTGAACAGGAATTTCTTCATAGGATAAGTCTTTTTCAAAATGTAGGGGTTCATATTCAATCACATGTTTGTAATCGGGTTTGTAGGGGCGTAAAACTGAAACATGAAAGACATTGTGGACATTCTCGAGCGCCGGAGGTAAGGCTACCTCATACGCAACTTCTCCAATCCTTCGCAGTACTTCAAAGGGTCCAATGAACCTTGGGCTCAATTTTCCCTTCTTACCGAATCTGATCTTTCCCTTCCAGGGAGAGACTTTCAAAAATACAAAGCTACCCGATTCAAACTCAACATTCTTACGGTGTGGATCGGCGTACTTCTTCTGCCTATCCTGAGCTGCTACCAGTCTTGTTCTGATCACTTTGACTATCTCTGCTGTCTGCTGTACCAGTTCTGGACCTAATAGTTGTCTCTCGCCAACTTCATCCCAGTATAGCGGGGTTCTGCATTTTCTTCCGTACAATGCTTCGTAAGGCGGCATGCCAATACTAGCGTGGTAACTGTTGTTGTAACCGAATTCCACAAGCGGTAGGTGATCATCCCAATTTCCTTTAAAATCCATGATGCATGCTCTCAACATATCTTCCAATGTCTGGATCGTTCTTTCACTCTGCCCGTCTGTCTGAGGGTGATAAGCCGTACTCATTCTCAACTGTGTCCCCATGCATTCGTGTAGTCGCTTCTAGAAGTTCGATGTGAAGCGCGGATCTCTGTCGGAAATAATTGACACCGGAACTCCGTGCCTCGAAACAATCTCTTTCACATATAACCTTGCCAACTGATCTAAGTTGAATCTGATTTTGATCGGAAGGAAGTGTGCTGATTTCGTCAGTCGGTCAACGATAACCTATACTGCGTCGTAGCCTTTCTGAGTCGTCGGAAGGCCAACCACGAAATCCATCGTAATATGTTCCCATTTCCATTCTGGGATTTCCAGGGGTTGTAGCAAACCACTCGGTCTCTGATGTTCTGCTTTCACTTTCTGACAGGTTAGACACTTTGCAACACACTCAGCAACATCCCGTTTCAAATTCGGCCACCAGAAGTGCTGCCGAAGATCTTGGTACATCTTGGTACTACCGGGGTGAATCGAATACTGTGAGCTATGAGCCTCGCTCAAAATGTCATCCTTAATCTCTGGCACTGACGGTACCCAAACTCTGTTCTCAAATCTCAGTAGTCCCTCACTGTCTATCTTGAATCTCGGTTCGATTCCTTCAGATATCTTTTTCTTAACCTTCTCACATTCTTCGTCCTGAAGTTGAGCTTCCTTAACTTTATCCAATAGGGTTGTACCAGCTTGAATCTGAAACAACTTCTCGTCAATCTCCATCGGATACTTCACTTCCAATTTCAGCTTTTCCATTGCTGAAATTAGTTCCTCCTGAGTAGTCAACATCATCAATTTCTCCCGACCTTTTCTGCTTAAGGCGTCGGCAACCACATTAGCCTTACCCGGATGGTATAAGATTTCACAGTCATAGTCCTTAATTAACTCCAGCCACCTTCTCTGGCGCATATTCAAGTCCTTCTGTGTAAAAATATATTTCAGACTCTTGTGGTCTGTATATATTTCACACTTCTCCCCATAGAGATAGTGTCTCCAAATTTTTAAAGCAAATACCACTGCAGCTAACTCCAAGTCATGGGTCGGATACCCCTTCTCATAGTCTTTCAATTGTCGTGACGCATACGCAATGACCCTGCCGTTTTGCATAAGCACACAGCCAAGTCCTTTATGCGACGCATCACTATAAACCACAAAATTGCCTGTGTCGTCCGGAAGGGATAACACAGGTGCTGAACTCAACCTCCTCTTAAGCTCTTGGAAACTTTCCTCACACTTCTCTGTCCAAACGAATTTCACCGATTTTCTAGTCAAATTCGTCAGCGGAGTTGCGATCTTGGAAAAGTCCTGAATAAATCTTCTATAATAACCCGCCAATCCAAGAAAACTCCTCACTTCCGACGGTGTTTTCGGCTGATCCCAGTTCATCACAGCTTCAACTTTAGAGGGATCTACCGAAATTCCGTCCTTGTCGATCACATGTCCAAGAAATTGCACTCTTTCAATCCAGAATTCATATTTCAAAAATTTGGCGTACAACTTCTCTCTTCTCAACGCCTCTAATGTTAACTTCAGATGTTCTACATGTTCTTCCTTGGTCTTCGAGTATACCAAAATATCGTCGATAAAGACCACCACGAATTTGTCCAAAAACGGCTTGAACACTCCATTCATTAAGCCCATGAATGCTGCAGGAGCATTCGTTAGACCAAATGACATTACCAAAAATTCGTAGTGACCATATCGAGTCCTAAATGCTGTCTTTGGAACATCCTCTGGCCTCACCTTCAGCTGATGATAGCCACTCCTCAAGTCTATCTTTGAAAAGTACCTTGCACCCTTCAATTGGTCGAACAGATCGTCGATCCTCGGTAATGGATATCTATTCTTAATTGTGACCTTATTCAGTTCTCTGTAGTCGATGCAAAGCCGCATCGTCCCGTCCTTCTTCTTCACAAACAACACCGGCGCTCCCCACGGCGATACGCTTGGTTGGATGTACTTCTTGTCCAGTAACTCTTGTAGTTGTACCATTAACTCTTTCATCTCTACCGGAGCCATCCGGTATGGTGCCTTCGATATTGGGTCCGTCCCTGGCGCCAAATCGATCACAAACTCAACCTCTCTGTCTGGCGGAAGTCCTGGCAGATCATCCGGAAATACGTCTAAGAAGTCCCTCACGACTGGTATATCCTCTAATTTCGGATTTTCTTTACGACTATCGACTATGTAGGCTAAATATCCTACACAGCCTGGTCTTAACAACTTTTTGGCCTGCATCATCGTCAGACAACTCGCTTGTCTAGGCGATTTACTGCCATAAAACACAACCTTTGACGGGGTCATAAGGTTGATACACTTCCTCTGGCAATCAATTACAGCCCCATAATTGACTAGCCAATCCATTCCCTAGAATAACATCGAATTCCCCAAGCCTAATCGGGATAAGATCTACGTTCATAATGTTACCCTTAATATCTACTCTACAGTTCTTGTGTACATACTTAACAGGGATTACTTCTCTATTCGCAATCTCTATATTCATGGGGTATTCTAACTCGTCCATAGGAAGTTCTAAGTTCTTAGCAAAGTCATCGGATATAAATGAACAAGTAGCACCCGAATCAAATAGTACATAAGCATTAACTTTATTGATCGGAATGATACCTGACACCACATCGCGAGACTGCACAGCATCCTGCACTGTCATGTTGAAGGTCCTGGCGGTCGGTCGGTTGGTTGCGGTTGGTCCCGTGATAGTTAGAGCACTTCCACCGCTGTTTCCCCTGTTCCCTCCTGATCCTGCCCCTCCAGATCCCTTCTTGGGACAGTCCCTTGCCAGATGGTCCTTGGAGCCGCAAGTGAAGCAAGCGCCATTCTTTGGGTTCGGACAGTTAGGTGCTATGTGGCCTTCCTGACCACAATTGTAGCATACTCGTTTTCCCTTCATACAGACCCCCAGGTGAGCTTTTCCGCAGGTCGAACAAACTTCGATCCTCTTCTTTTGACATCCTTGCTGATTCCCAGTTGATGAGTTATCATTCCACCTCCTCTTCTGATTATTACTTCCCCCCGTGTTGCTACCACTAGCCTTGTTAACTCCTTCACCTTCACTCTTTTTCTTCTTCTGGTCTTGATTGTACTTTGTAACAGCGTCACTCCCGCCTTCAGCGAGAATGGCCTTCTCCAACACCCCAGCAAAAGTGTTCAATTAGGAACATTGACACCTTGCTATATAACCAGGGCTTCAGGCCCTGCTCAAACCTCCTTGCCTTCCTCTGATCGGTGTGCACTTGATACGTAGCAAACCTAGCCAACTCGTTGAATTTCGCCGCATATTCCGGTACGGACATATTTCCCTGTTTCAGCTCCAGGAACTGGACCTCCATTTGATTCTGCGAACTGGTCGGAAAGTACATCTCGAAGAACATCTCTTTGAACCTCTCCCAGGTAATCACACCTTCACCTCCCCGGACCTTATTCGCTTGCCACCAATAGCTGGCCTCGGATTTTAGCATGAACGTTGCATAAGCGGTTTTCTAGTCTTCCCTGACTCTGGCGACGTCGAAAACTTTTTCCATCTCCATGACCCAGGTTTGAGCTTCTATCGGGTTCATGGTGCCTTTAAACTCTGGCGGTCCCACCGCCTTGAAGTCCTTGAACGTTGTGTTCGGTGGAGCTTGAGATTGGTTGTTAAGTGCTCCAGCAAGTAAGTTCGCCAACTGCTGAACGGGGTTAGCATTGGCGTTGTTGTTGTTGTTGTTAGTTGACCCTTCCTGGGCCGGTCGACGGTTTGGTCTTCTCCTTGGCGGCATATTTCTGTTAAGATATACGCTTATTAGAACTTTATTCAATCTTTTAAATATTTAAGGCTTAACTTAAACATTTAGACACAATTAGTCAACACATTATTTCAAATAAACTCTGATATATTACTAAATCAAAAGTTTTAACATAATACGATAGCATCACTGCTATTTACATCAACTATCCCGAGATAAAGAATCTACAGGATTTAAAATATAAAATATTCCTCTGTTTATAAACAAATTGGAATTTACATTATTAACTACCAGATAGGTTTCACAAAATCAAATGTTCCTATCACTGCCCATTAAGGCGACGAACAGCTTTGTCACGCTCTTCTTCCATAATCCGGGACATCGTCCTGCGATCTAGCATGTACGACGGTAGTCCTTCGAACTGAATTGGGTACCTCATAACCCGATCCTGGGCCTCGTCAATTGCATACTGAAGTATAGAGTACGTCTCCTCAAGTCTGGCCTTCTTCGCCCAACAGTTGTCTTCTGCGAGATCTGCTCGTCGTGATTCCCTTACCCAAGCTTCCTCTGCTATGGCCAGCCTTGCTGATTTCTCTTTTAGTTCATTCCTCAATTCCTCAATTTCCTCTGACTTCTGCTCGGTTTGGCCTTTCTCGTGAACCAAATTCCACTCTACATTTCCCAAACGTGTGTGAAGAGCCTCAACCTCTCCATCCCTCAGCTCGATGGTAGACTGTTGAGTAACCGACCGCTCCCTCAGCTCCTGAACAGTCTCCCTCAGCTCCTGAACAGTATCACGTAACTCTATGTTACGGTCATACAGCTCGTCATACATCTCGGCACTGATAGAGCTCGGCGGGAACTCTTCAGGGTCTTCCTCCTCCTCTTCGGCTGCCTCAGCCTGAACCTCAATCTCCTCAGGGTCTTCCTCAGAGTCCTCCTCTGAATCAGACACCGGCACATACTCTTGACCAATGACTGTGATCAAGGGTGATGGCTCTCGTTGGACTAACTGCTCCCAGACTACGTGATATCTCGGGGCTCCTCCTCTCTAGCCTCTAGGGGTACAAGGTCCCTGGACTGACTAGGTTCTCCAGCATCTGTCATCCTGACAAATAAAATTTTAAGTTTTAGTAATTACGTGATGCTAATCGATACTCGAATATATAAATATAAGCACATAGCACATAAGGTAAGTTATTATCTTTCTTAGAACTCGATAAGAGTTATCATTACTATGTTCTTGATCTCTAAAAAGGCTACTATCCTAAGGTTTTCCCCCACCTAAGGTTCATAACCTACAGCTCTGATACCAACCTGTGACACCCCCAAATCCGGGTACTTCAATTCCACGGGACTTGGTGTTCACTGTACGAATATCATCTATCTATCTACCCATAGTAAATGCAAACCATGCAATAAATAGAATTAAATCCTCCCTTATGGGTTACAACATCTGAAAATAAATACATCAATCCTAGGTAATACTAACCTTAAACATCTGTGCGGAACATAAACAATTAAATAGTCTTACACAACTTTAACATAGAGCTTAAACATAAACATATAAAATAAACAACAAGTCTTCATCACTTGTTGACCTTGCCCTTGCCTTTGCTAGTAGAAGGCTCGTTGGACCTTTCGTTCTTAACTGCAATGTTATTATACGCAAGAGTGAGCACGATTGCCCACAAGTATAATAATATGACAACAATATAATAACATGCGAGTGAATCAAGGACATCTGAATAAAGAAACTCAACTTTTGACTCGAGGATAAATAACAGGAATCAAAATAACATCTGAGGGTCATAAGACCTTGAACTATGTCCTAGGTTGTAAAGTGTTTATACTTTAAACCTTTAACAGTCATAAGACTATGGACTCTACTTCTCGTACTTAGGGGGATCAGCCCTTAGTACCATATTGTGCACAATATCTCAACGCTAAAGCGTAAATAATCCCCTTTTACAGGGTTGTTCATCTCAGTTTTGACATCAGAGTCCGCACCAAAGGAAGTTTGGTTTGGATAAGCTCAATAAGTATTTTAGAATTTAGAACGTTCATCAACTATGGACTAGTCGAATCAATAAGGGTTCACTAGTCCTATAAGGTTCAACAACAACATCGATATTCAACTTGAATAATAAATCTCAAGAGTATACAATCGAATAAGTATTGTATAACTGAATCATGCTTTTAAAAGAGTTACAATATGTAATATGAATTTTGAATTGGAACAATTAAGAACACGAGCTTACTCGATATAGAAACACAAGTCTAAGACTTAATAAATGAATAAATTAGAATTTAGGGAACTTGCTAAATCAATAAGTTAGGGATAGGATTCTTGCCTCTTGCACAAGCTACAAATATAATTACAATTCACTTCCTCAACGTCCTACACATTACATTATGTATACGACATCGATTAGTTTTCATAACTACCATGTTTAACTGTTGAACTATTCACTTAAGTTCGACTTACAACTTGGTTTATAATATTACTCAATGGCTAACCACATAACATGAATGTAAACTCACAACATGCATATCACACATGTATAGCCCTTTAAACAATCATAATCAAGTTTTACAATTACGATATTCAAGTTCGCACTTAGTTTGTTAACTTGAACCTTCACATTATCTTATACATGTCAATAACTTAATTTATTAATCATGAACTTCAAATCATATAATATTCATGTATGTAACTTAAAACAACATCTTTTATTATTGAGAACACTACACTTGTGTGCGTGCATGTCCGAAGCCCTCCGATTGCCTCCGAATACGCATCAGTCACAAAGATGGCCATTTTTACCCATTTTGACGATTTTAAATTGAAAAACTTAAAGAATGAAAGTTGTAGGTCTACTCGTTATCTTTCCGAATCATCTTGAATCGCCTTAATCGGAGTTCGTATGAAAACGTTATGCTTATTTTACTACAGGAGGTCAAAACAGTCTCGAAAACCAAAAAAAAAAGGCTCCCGGACAGCCCTTATACCCGCTGGGGCGGGTCCTATTGCCCATGAACACCCGCTGAGGCGGATCCCCCTGCTGGTGCACTCCCTGGTTCGCTATTTTGACAGTTCGTTGGCCCAATTACTCCAATTAAATGCAAATTAAACTCACACAACGATTTTTATGAAGTATGAACTTCATAGAAACATCGTACAATGTTACTAACATGTTTTTAACATATTAAATTATGCAATTACTCGAATCAAATCATTAAATTTCACTGTTCTTGGTGTTCTTGATGGTTTTGAAGAAAAATCAAGAAATTCAACGTTACGGATTCGTTATAACACCGAATCCGTTCGTTTAACTTTCGTTTTGTTCGTATAAACGTGTACAATCATATGCAAATGTTAATTCAAAGTTAAACCATCGATTCATAGTATAAAATTTATACGTAAGGGCCGTAAGGGCCGTATGGCCATATATACGACTCTGTAATTTTCGAAAACCCAATTTAAACAAAATTCGATCACTGCAAGTTATGCATATATGGCATATAATATGTTATAAACACATATGAATACACATATAGCCATATAATGAACAAATATCAAGTTTTTTCCATTCACAGAGAATTTTTAAAGCACGTAAATGGAAAAACTCTGTAAAATTTTGAAAACCCAATTAAGGCCTAATTACATGAATTCGATTATTTTAATTCATTCATACCAAATACAAAACATGTTATAATGATATAATAACACACATATAAGCATATAATCAAAAATTACTAATTTTTCCCATACACAGAGAACTCAGAATATATGTTCATGAAGGAAACATAATACATGAAATAAAACTGGGACAAAGGAATTACCCCTTGCAAACTTTGTGAAGATGATATGGATTCTTTTTTTTTATTCTTCAAATTCTTTCAACTCTCTCAATTCTCTTTTCTCTAAGTTTTCTCAGAGTATGTATATGATATATAGTAGTTCTGATATATGTTTATAATATATAAGTCTGATATGAATAAATATACATATACGTATAATTAGTCGTGGGGTCATGGTCGTCAGTTAATCCCATAATGGGTTAACTGGCCTCAACCTTCACCAAGGCCTTGTTTGCTTGTCCCTTATTCCTCCTTTTTCATTTAATTTAATTAAAGCTTTATAATATTGTTTTAATGTCACACCCAATTAAATCAAATAATGTTATTTAAATCACTTAAATAAAATTGCATAATTCCACAATAATTCATATAGTCACATAATTAAAATTCTTATTTATTAATTATGTCAAATCATTAAATCTCTAATTAATTATTAAATTAATTAGAATAACATTATGCTTATTAATTAATTCATTAAATCAAATAAACTCAATTAAATACATACTTTGAATATAAAAATTCTCCACATTAATTTAACTAATGTAACACATATAATTAAATTACTCTACCACAAATTCATCAATTAATTATTTAACTCAATAATTAAATAATCAAAAAAAATATTTATTTAATTCAATAAATATTCAAAATAAATTACAAAAATCTTGTTCGTCACAAGACCAAAATCGTCCATTCGCTGAGGGGTCCCATCATACGATTATGAGTCACGAACTTGTCATAGGCATGAGTTTTAAGAACTCGCTCCTAATCTTAATATTATCTAATTATATCTTAGAAATCTCTATCTATCAAAATAAATATGAGAAAAGAATCACCTTTCCGCCATATGTATAATGATACCGCGACACTAACATTCCAACGATTATCAATGTGACGCACTCAGTGCAAGCACAGAACTTCTGCCCATACAAAAGTTTGTACAACTAAGCCATCACATGAGTCCTCAATGGAATTCCAACACTTAACTATATCTTACTCTATCACTTGCTCATTACGAGCTTTCTACGTTTCACCACATACAACTCCTCATGAGTTCATCTCGTACTTTATCATAGTACATTCTCTCATAGCATCAAGCTATACACACTTAGTCATTACAGACTATCTATCATTTCACAGTTCAATCTGATCACGTCGTGATCATCACTATACCTTAGGGTTCTTTCCCTATTATTAACCAAACTCCATCAGAGTTCATTCTCATTATCTTTGTCATATACATCTTATAGACATCATCTTAGCATTTTTATTACCGGAGTTAGGAAACTCCTGATTCTCATTCTCTAGATACTTCGAGATTCTTCTTTGAATCTTCACGTATATATTTTAATCTTATCTTTCACTCTCTCAGGTTATAGTCTAAGGTAAACTTACCTAAGATTTATAACCTACAGCTTTGATACCAACCTGTGACGCCCCCAAATCCACGTTCCTTCGAAACCTTGAATTCGGTGCAGTCACGATACTACTATCATCAAACTATTACATCTTTTAATCATTAGTAAAAGAATACAACTTTGTTTATATAATTTAGAATATAAATTCTATTCATATCCAAGATCTCGTCTTTACATCATATTCGATATTACTAAAATACGGAATAATTTAAACTTTTCAATATCCTTTGAATAAAAATCTTTTATTGATTTCATAACTTTGATACCAATTACAAATCTTGAATCAATTATATAATATGATTCCTTCTTATCTGAGTTATTGTATAAACATTTACAACTCAACTCGATATCCTCTAAGTATTAATTAATACATTCTTACAATACAACAAGTATTAAACAGTGTAAGCAACTATCGAGTACATCATCTAGAATCTAAATATGGTCCAGACAATAATCTAAGTAATATTCTTCAATGCGATACTATCTATCTTTATCAATCAAGAAGCACGAAATCTTTATCGTGAATCCTTAACCTGCAAAAGTGGTTGTTTGCAAGAGTGAGCTCGACAGCTCAGCAATTCTAACAGTCCTCATGCATCACATAGCATATAACATCATACTCAGTTCATGCATTTATAAATAGTTTATATTTACTACGCATGTTACTTTTCACATAACAAGTATATCATCAAAGATCAACTTTCAATCTCATTTATATCTCATATACAGTTCATATATAAGTTCACATTATCACAGCATAATATAATTCAACTAACAGTTATTGAATTCATATATCAAATAGGAACTGAAAGACTTGCCTGATTCGTAGTTTAACAACTACGACTTAACTGCTTAAGAATATCTGCACTTCGTGTAATCCTACACAGTTATATTATTCATAGAGATCACACTTATCAGTTATACACTTCCATACATTCTCAATATAATAATTAGTATTACATTGTTGTCTAACTTGGTTCTTAGAACCTTCGTCTCACATTCTTATCGTATTCCTGGAATAATTATGTACGTATAAGTATATTTTAACCTTACGTACTTACTACCATTCTTCACATACACATGCCTGTCTACCACTAATCTATTTACATATATCTAGTGTAGTCCATCTTTTGAGTTAATCATTCTCATATATCATTACTAACACATAAGACCATATCAAAGCAAATATACGCTATTAACTGTCGAAGTCAGATTCAAATATTAACATATGGTCCTACATAGCATGTATACATATTAAATGATACTTTCATGCTCGTTCAACCTTTTCACGTTCAATTTACATGATATAGGTTCTAAGTTAATACCCGTAAAAACTTAAGTCCATTCAAGGCTATAAAGTCATAAAGTCTAGCATGCTCGCTTTTAAACATATAAGGTAATCATATAACCTATGTTAGGCATGCTCATGAATATTCATATTTCATACATGTAGCTATCATTGTTATTAGTTTGAAAACATGCTTCGTTTATCACTTTAAAACATGCTTGAACTCATGCTTGGTTAGTTGTCAATATATCCAATCACATACGAATCATATTTAGAGACGTAATAAACACAAACATGGCATCTTAAATCTTTAGAATCTAGCTACTCATACTTAATGCAACTTGATTTGAAAACATATTCAAGTTCGCCTTTGAAATCATTTTAAACTTGAACGATACAATTCGACACATACAAGACAACTTTAAAGTTCTTATCATTTGTAGTTAAAGTATGTTAACATCTTCACAAGATCAGAATGTTCACGTCTCACGTATGTGTCAACGCTCATATTTAAAACTATAGGTTTTATTTTAAAACTATAAGTTTTTCTTTAAAACCTACGCTTTCCATTTCATGATATGCATTATAACATTGTTAAAATCATGCATGTTGTATCAAAGTTTGCATGTTGTTTATGTTCACATGTTTGCTCTAAGTGGTAACAACCAAGCTAGAAGAAACAGACTGCAACAGAAAACAAGATTCCAGAATCTGGAACCGGCGCAGCTGCGCAGCTCCCCAGTTCAAAACTGGCGCAGCTGCGCAGGGCCTTGCCCAACTCAAGTCTGGTACCGGCGCAGCTGCGCCGCTGGCCAGTACAAAACTGGGCAGCTGCGCAGTTGGTCGGCCAGAAATAGAGCAGCTTCTGCTTCGGCAGTACCTCAAGCCAAACTCTGAATTTCGCAACGATTATCATTCTAAGCTACTACATTACAGTTCTATCATGATTATAAGCTAGCATAGCAACTAATGAGCAATTAACAAACATTGCTTGATCACATAATCATGGATTCCATACTCAATTCTAAAACCGAAAAATTGACAGTAAAATATAAATGAAGAACAATGAAGGAGGGATTATACCTCTGTCAGCATTCAATTAGAACTTGCTAATCCTCACTTCCTCTACTAATATGTATACAAGTATCCACCCTCTATATGCTCTCAACTTAAGCAATTCTCAGCAATTGAAATAGAGAAGGAAGAGAGTTCCTTATATAGGCAAATGTTTACACAGACATTACAATTCCACCTCAAATTAAACCAAAGGAATGCAAGCTTGTTCAATGGATAAGGGAGAGTTGGTGAGAGTGGGTGGAACTCATCATGAATTCCTTACCCTTGCTCATCATTTGCTATGGAATGCTGAGTTTGAGGAGTAGGAAGTAGACTAGCTTGGAGCATATCACGTGAAGGAGAAATGAGATGGGCACATAATGTGGGGCAATAAATAACTCAGCAACTGGCTATACAATACACTAAGGTTATATATATAGCCTATCATGCTTACTAAGACTATATCATAATTCATTTCATAAACACTTAGGTTATAATGAATTAGAGGGTACACAATATCACTCATAATGAGCAAATAATAATATAATGTATCAAGTAGTGTACATACATATAATCCATGTACATCTTATTAATGCCGAATATAATTCTATCGGGTACCATCACAGTGTATTGTCTCCTCTATTAGTAAATTCAATAATTATTTACAATATATCTATGATATATTATTTATTGTATACACATTGTCACACCCACATTACATGTATCTCTTACAACTCAATAAACTTTACTATATAGTTTATATTCATATATAACATAGTCGCATTGCACTTTATACTTCGCATAACATAGTTAACTATCATACGTTATACTTTAATATCGCATGGTTGCACATAGAAATTAATAAATTACTTATCTTATCAATTAATTAATAATAATATTAATTAATCCATTTCTCATTAATCCGTGGAATTATAATTCCCACGCTAATTGATTAACACTTTATATGATTTATTATCATGTTAAATAAATATAGATCTTTTTATATTTATAAATCATTTACTCATTAATCATCATATTATCAAATAATTACTTGATAATAGTATATTGTTCATAACAATAATTAATATTAGAAGACAATTTATCTCATCACAAATCCGATTATACTTATAATCGATTTCCTTATTATTATACTATCACTAGCCATAATAATTTAACATACTATCATAATAACAATTAACAATTAATTTAGATTAATTGTTTAATTAATAATTTCTCCATCATTAAATTAGTTAATTCATTACTGAATCTATTATTGTGCCACACAAGGCATCTCTCACAAGCTCAAACTTAAGCTTATCATTATTCTCATCACTTACTCATTTCTCACCACATTACTACTTATAACATGTTCAATTAAATTAGAACTATTAAATCCAAGGTCCACATATAAATATTTTACAAATCGAATATTCAAATATTATATATAACCTTTACGAAAATATAATAACTCAAGCTATTAAAATGTTAAATTACTTCAATTAATTATACTTATAATAAGTATAACCTTTACGCTTATAATAATTAATATATACTCTATTAATTATTCTAATAATAATATTCACGATCAAATAATAACTTAAGTTATTTAATATATTAAAATAACTTAGTTTCCTTTCTTTAATTAAACTCCCTTGAAAATACATTTAAAATTATGTATTTAGCCATATCATAAAATATTATGTTTTCTCCAAATAAGCACATTCGTTATTTAGAAAATAATTTACTTATTGTCTCATGATATTATTTTTAATATAATATCAAATAACTATATGTACGACACATGTACATATATTATATATAGAAAATAGATAATAAGTTTATTTTCTATTATAATAAATCGTTTCCATCAATTTAATTACATATATACCAAATACGTTTTAATATATTTACTATATTAACCAATCACACCTCATACAAAAACATATAAGGTAATATTATTATTCAAAAATAACATTTCCTCCTTTATTAAAATAAGTTAACATTAGAAACTATTTTAATATCCTTTATTAGAAAAATCATATCTCTTTCTTTTCTATAAATTGTTCCCAAAATAATTTCTTCAAATATTCATTTAAAGATATAATGATTTCCATCTCCCTTTAATAACGTATATATATATTTAACGTTATTCGCACATTAGACTTTCTCACATATTACCACTCTAAGTAATATATATAAAAGTACCAACTATAATTACATATTCAACACACATATTAATTCACTCATTTACTTAAGTAAATTAAACACTGTACTATATCATCATAGTTAATTAAGATTCAATACTCTCATTATATTATTCCATAATATAACTCCCAACTTAAATTAACTAATATTTATTCTTATTAGTTAATTCCTTAACTAACTAATGCTTCACTATCCAAACCTATTCACGGATAGCTTAAGTGCTATTAATAACCTATATTATAAACATACTAGTTATTAATACACATACTCAAGAATATGGTGATTATACATTAAGGATATTTAATGTCACCAACTTACTATAAAATAATTCTATAAATTATTTAATATCGATACGAATTTATCCACCTCCTTTATCTCCACTGAATCGTCTCTACGCTAAATAACAAATATATATTAATAATATATTTATAAATCACAAAAACACATTTACATAGTCCATATTATCCTATGTAATATAATACCACATACCTCATATCACATATATATATTATTATTCGAACCCATCTCACAGTTTAAGAATTTTATTTATTAAATCCTTATTTAATAATATCTGAAAATTCGGGTTCTTACATTGTCAAAGAAAGATGTGATTATGAGTCCTATGACTTCGTTCTAGTTTGATTAGCATCAAAAGGAGCAATCATATCACTAGTGCCTTCAAAACGATCCGTACATCTCACACAAGCCTTCATTTAGGGACACCTTATTTTTTCATTAGTTTTCTTAAATTGTCAAAATATAGGTGATTATGAGTCCTATTACTTCGTTCTAGTTGAAATTAGCATCAAAAGGAGCAATCACATCACTAACGTGTCCAAAACGATGCTAGATCTCACACAAGTCTTTATATAGGGAGACCTTCATATTGTTTCATTGGTTGTTTTAAATTTACAAAGAAAGAGGTGATTAAGAGTTGTATTTTTTCGTTCTAGTTTTGTGACGCCCCCAAATCCGTGTAACATCGATTACAGGACCTGGTGCTCACGATACAACAAACATCATCATCTATCTATGTAAACTCCAACAATAATAATAATAATATAACTATTACATACTTATTCAAATAAAATCCCAAGTCTTTACAACCTTAAATAAACTGAAACTTAAACTTAGCGTTTATCGCTACATTACATCATATGCGGAAATATAAACTTATTACATAAGGTAACTAGCATCATTTCATCTTAGATTTTCCCTTGTCCTTGTCCGAGCCCTCAGCTTGTTCATCCTTAACTGAAAGGTTTAAGCAAGAGTGAGCACAAATTGCCCAGCAAGTATATAAAGAAGTTTGGAAACAAACATCAGGAGTAAAAACATCTGAATGGCTAAAACAGTTGAAAGAATTATCAAGTGTTAAACAAGAATCTTAGTAAAAATAAGTTTCTAGAATTTTTCCAGGCCCGATCCGGATCAAATCCGACCCAGACCGACCCGGACCGGCGCAGTTGCGCAGGCATAAGCCTGATGAGCGCCGCAGCTGCGCTGCTCTTGGTGCCCAGAAATTTTTTGGAATCTTGAGCAGCCCACTTTGCAATTTAATTCCGAATAAACCATACATGATACGACCATGAAACTTGGACACAACATACTTCATATAGCATAGTATGTTACAAAAATAACACATACCAGAAACTAACATGTTAAGATCACAAACCGGCTACCTAGAAAATCGTGCCAGACAGCATTCTATACTTAGAAAAATTCTGGAAAACCCAGAATCTGCAGATTTTTCTTATGAACATGCTTGCTTCCGATTTTTATATCTCTCTCAATGTAACTCCGTTTCTTATGAAATTTGGTCAGGTTGTACATGATACTACATACTATTTTATAAAATTATTACTTACCATAAACGAGTCACAGAAACCATGATTCCAAGGCTCCGAAAAATCCAAAAATCACAGATTTCACTTTTAAACCAACTTTGACAAAATTATGATTTTGATTCTAGCATGCAAGGACTTGACTCCTACTGTTCAGACCACCCCCACTAACATATATACACATGTTATAACACTTAAACACACTAACTTTACATGTTTTGATGAATTTAGCATGTTAGTGGCATTTAATCAAACATATAGCATGCATACCCAAATTTCATGATTCTCAATGTACTTGAAACATGATTAAGTCTAGAACATTCGTTCTCTACATCCACATATCAGTAACCAACATGAACATAGCCTCACAAAATCAAAAAAATCATTTACCATGGCTATACATGCTTTTTCCTAATATTTTCTTAAGAACATATGAAATGGGTCACGAATTACCTCTTGGTGCGAATTTCTCCTTGTTTTGATTCTGATATTTCTTCCTCCTTGCTTGTTTAGACTCTCCAAATCTCCAGAATTCTCAAGAGCTCTCACACTCTCATTCTCTCAAGTTTATTTTGGTGAAGTTTTTAAGAAAAAGAAAAATACTATGGGAGAGAGATCCTCTTATCGAGCTTGAATTCTTATGTAACGTGAATATGAATTCATCAGTTGAGAGGCCCTTGGTGTATCCCATGACCAATTGTGTTAATGAATGAAAATCATGTGGGAGTTGAGAAAATGAAAAGATTTTGGGTTTAAGGAATAAAACTAACTCCCTCCTCCTTCTATATTACTACATACGTAAATACTCTCTCCCTTGTCCCAATATATTGGTCACGTGGGCCCCCTCCAGCTGCTGATCCATTACAAAAATATTATTATAATCAATTTAATCACTTAAATAACCATTTTGACCATTTTGCCCTCCGTAGCTGAACGTTACGATACTTATATCGAGTTCTACTAAAGTCGACGTTCCGGACGTCATGGAATTATTTGTTACCTCAAATTCATCTCCAAAATTTGTGGTTGACTTTTTACCCAAAAAGTCAACCGATTGACTTTGACGAAAAAGTCAACCGTGACACATTTTTGTGGTTACAGTCTATCCTGACTAATTTCGAAGTTTCGAACTCAAATACGCAGGTCGCGTCTCTAAATTCCGCTACGAACTCAAACTCATGCTTTAATACCATCCCACGAAATTAATAGAACTAATTCCATAACCAAATCAAATAGTTAAATTAATCCAACCCAACTTATTTAAATCCCTCACATCCCATAACTTAAAATACACATACATGTATAACACATATACATCTAATAAAAGAAATCACACCAGAGTTTCACATAAATTCGTTTATTGATAATTACTAAATTACATAATAATCTCGGATATTACAAGTTTGATTACGTCAAAAAGAGAAACCCATGATTATCGCGTTCAAAACCATGCGTACATCTCACACAAGTCTTCATTTGGGGAGACCTTATTGTTTCATTGATTCTCTAAAATTGTCAAAGAAAGAGGTGATTGGGAGTCCTATAACTTCGTTCTAGTTTGATTAGTATCAAAAGGAGCAATACTATGACTATCGTGTTCAAAATAATACGTACATCTCACACAAGTCTTCATTTAAGGACACCTTATTGTTTCATTGGTTCTCTAAAATTGTCAAAGAAAGAGGTGATTAAGAGTCCTATAACTTCGTTCTAGTTTGATTAGCATCAAAAGTAGCAATCTCATGACAATCGCGCTAAAAACGATGCGTACATCTCACACAAGTCTTCATTTAAGGTGACATTATTATTATTTCATTGGTTCTCAAAAATTGTCAAAGAAAGAGGTGATTGGGAGTCCTATTACTTCGTTTTAATTTGATTAGCATCAAAAGGAGCAATCCCATGACTATCGCGTTAAAAACGATGCGTACATCTCACACAGGTCTTGATTTATGGAGACTTTCTTATTGTTTCATTAGTTCTCTCAAATTGTCAAAGAAAGATGAGATTATGAGTCCCATGATTTTGTTCTAGTTTGATTAGCATCAAAGGAGCAATCCTATAACTAGTACCTTCAAAACGATCCGTACATCTTACACAAATCTTCATTTAGGGAGAACTTCTTATTGTTTCATTAGTTCTCTCAAATTGTCAAATTGTAGGTCATTATGTGTCCTATTACTTCGTTCTAGTTAAAATTAGCATCAAAAGGAGCAATCCCATCACTATCGCTCCCAAAATGATGCGTAGACCTCACACAAGTCTTAATTTGGGGAGAGACCTTCTTATTGTTTCATTGGTTCCCTAAAAATATCGAAGAAAGAGGTGATTAGGAGTCCTATAACTTCATTCTAGTTTTATTAGCATTAAAAGTAGCAATCCCATGACTCTTGCGTTCAAAACGATGCGTACATCTCACACAAGTCTTCATTTAAGAAGACCTTATTATTTTATTGGTTCTCTAAATTTGTCAAAGAAAGAGGTGATTAGGAGTCCTATAACTTCATTCTAGTTTGAGTAGCATTAAAAATAGCAATCCCATGACTATCGCGTTCAAAACGATGCGTACATCTCACACAAGTCTTCATTTACTCCGCCTTCTTATTATTTCATTGGTTCTCTAGAATTGTCAAAGAAAGAGGTGATTAGAAGTCATATTACTTCGTTCTAATTTGATTAGCATCAAAAGGAGAAATCCCATGACTATCGAGTTAAAAACGATGCGTACATCTCACACAAGTCTTGATTTAGGGAGACCTTATTATTATTTCATTTGTTCTCTCAAATTGTCAAAGAAAGATGTAATTATGAGTCCTATAACTTCGTTCTAGTTTGATTAGCATCAAAAGAAGCAATCATATCACTAGTGCCTTCAAAACGATCCATACATCTCACACAAGCCTTCTTTTAGGGACACCTTATTTTTTCATTAGTTTTCTCAAATTGTCAAAATATAGGAGATTATGAGTCCTATTACTTCATTCTAGTTCAAATTAGCATCAAAAGGAGCAATCCCATCACTAACGTGTGCAAAACGATGCGTAGATCTCACACAAGTCTTTATTTAGGGAGACCTTCGTATTGTTTCATTGGTTGTTTTAAATTAACAAAGAAAGAGGCGATTAAGGGTTGTATTTTTTTGTTCTAGTTTGATTAGCGTCAAAAAGAGAAACCCGTGATTATCGCGTTCAAAACCATGCGTACATCTCACACATGTCTTCATTTAGGAAGACCTTCTTATTGTTTCGTTGATTCTCTAAAATTGTCAAAGAAAGAGGTGATTAAGAGTCCTATAACTTCATTGTAGTTTGATTAGTATCAAAAGGAGCAATACTTTGACTATCACGTTCAAAACGATGCGTACATCTCACACAAGTCTTCATTTAAGGAGGCCTTATTGTTTCATTGGTTCTCTAAAATTGTCAAAGAAAGAGGTGATTAGGAGTCCTATAACTTCGTTCTAGTTTGATTAGCATCAAAAGTAGCAATCTCATGACTATCGCGATAAAAACAATACGTACATCTCACACAAGTCTTTATTTAAGGAGACATTCTTATTTTTTTTCGTTAAAATTAGACTGTATTAAGAAATAAAAAGGTGTTACAAACTCATGGGAGCCCCAGACAAGGTATAACATAGACATCAAAGGACATTCCCTTTGATGTCATGACTATAAAAGATACAAGGCCAAATAACTAACAACAATCAGCAAACAAACCACCAAGCAGGTAACTAAGCAAATAAAATAAGAGAACCTAGACAAAGGAACCCAACAACAGTAATGCAGCAGCCCGTGCAAAAAGGCCCAACCCAAAACCAAAATCCAAACCCCGGCTCAACAGCAACAAGGTTCCGTACCAACGCACACACGGTGACTAAAAAAGGGAAGTCAACCAGCAATCCTTTATAGCCTCAGACCTCATTGGGAACTACTTACAGAGCCCAGAACCAAAGTAGACCAGAACAAACCCATTACATAACCATGGAGAAAACCAGACATCAGCCCACCCTTATCCATCCCCGAAATGGCCAGACATCAGCCTACCCTTAGCCCTTAACCCATGAAGAAACCAGCCAAACCCAGCAGCCATGAATAAGACCTATTAACAAATATCGCATAACAAATATAATAGAAATGACAGCAGCCCAAACCGACTACATTAGCAGTATGACAGCCTAGAAAACACCATGTTGGTCGAAAGCAACAGCCCAATTACAGCCCCAAACAACCCAAACCGCAGAACAAGCAACCAAGCAAGTAATCGGGTGACCCATCCCTAAAAGAGAACAGCACAATACTCAAAAGCCAAACCAGCCAGTTCGCCCCACAAATGAAACAACAGTAGGGGAACGAAACCGAGAGGAGGCGGCCATATTCCAGCCGTAACAGCCATCAGTAGGATACCATAGAGCAGCGCACAGGCACCCAGATATCACGGATGGCCAGAAATAATGCATCACGAAGTCGCAAACCAATGGAGAGGAGCAGCCAGCCAATGAGAGCAGACAGCCCAGAACCAAGCATGCAGCCAACCAGCCAATCACTAGACCCAAACTGAGCTAAGAACCAGAACAGAACTGGACCTCAGCAGATGGCATCATGACTCATAAAGAATGAGCCCCAAAGCAACGGTAGAGACAAAAATTGCTTAAGTAGGAATATACATGGCCAGCCCAGAAAAGCATGGCCTATCCTTAACTTTCTGAAATTTGTGGACAGAGTGGAGTTTACTCTTAAAAATCTGTAAGATAGTGCGAGAAAGGTGTCTAACCGGGTTAGAGCCTTTACCATGCAACCGACCATTTCGTTCCTGCCAGATATGGTAAACAGAGGCAGCAAGGCCAAGATTAAGGATACCCATATAGATAGCCTTTTTAGGTCCAGTGATAATGAAATTTGTAATGCTAGACCAGTCTCGAGAAAGACCTTTCCAGCCACAGTTCCGCAGCACAGTGACAAGAATATGAAAGGAGAAAGAGCAGTCGAACAATAAATGATTAAAGGTTTCAGTGTGTGCATTGCAAAGCAGGCATAGTGTGTTGACATCAAGCCCAAAGTTTGCAAGTCTATCCTTTGTTTGCAAACCTTTCTGAAAAGCAAGCGACAGGAAAAAAGAATATCTTGGAGGGATGCAATAATGCCAAACAAGATGACGCCAGTCCACATTTTTCCCATTACAACGGATGGACTGCCAGAGGGTCGACGAAGAAATATCATGAGCTTTAACATTGTCCCACATAATGAAGTCTTCTCTTCCAGAATTGCAGATAGTAGAAAAATTAAAACTTTGCCTAAACTCAATAACCGAGTGGTGGTTGGAGGAAGGAAGTTGCCAGCTGGAGTTGACCACTATGCTACTGACCCGAGCATCAGGCCCAAGGCCATAATTGGAAATAAGAGGAGAGAAAGGGGATGTGGCCAAAATTCTACCCGAAATCCAAGGATCAAACCAAAGCTTTGTGAGACGGCAATTGCCAATAGAGAAGCGAATATGGAGCAAAGCAATTTGTCTAAGGGATAGAATTTTCCTCCAAATCCAGGAGCAGTCGTTTGGGGCATCCATACACCAGAAATGTTTGCTTTTAAGAGCATAAATTCTGACCCATTTTGCCCACACATAGGGGGAAGAAGGGCTAACAATATTCCACAAATGCAAAAGAATAGAGGCTTTATTCCATTCCTCTAATTTTTTAATGCCAAGACCACCTTCAGAGGTTGGGAGAGAACCCTTGTTCCAAGAAATTTTAGCACCATGTTTCATAAGTGATGGTCCTTTCCATAAAAATCTGCTTAACGTGCTCTTTAGGTCTTTAAGAGCTGCAGCAGGGAGAATGAAAAAAGAAGACCAGAAAGACTGCATAGAGAAGATAACAGATTTAATCAATTGAAGTCCACCCGCGAAGGAGAGAAATCTGCTGGTCCAAGAAGTTATCCTGCTAGTAATTTTCTCCAGCAAAGGCCTATAGTCAGCCAGACTAAGTTTGGAAGTCAGGAGAGGGACCCCAAGGAATTTTGCCGGATAAGACCCCAGTTAGAACCCCAGGAAGGAGGTAATAGCACTAGCAATATTCGGAGTAACATTAAATAGAAAGAGGAGATTGGGAGTCCTATTACTTCGTTCTAATTTGATTAGCATCAAAAGGAGCAATCCCATGACTATCGCGTTAAAAACGATGTGTACATCTCACACAAGTCTTGATTTCTGGAGACTTTCTTATTGTAACGACCATGAATTTTAAACTCCTTATTTATTAAATATGTGATTTAATTTTAACAGGTTAGTTTTGTGAGTTTATTTAAACCTTATGTGGTTATGTGAATTGGTGAAATGGTTAAGGGGAGTCACTAATAGTTTATTTAAATTAGTGGACTAGCCCTGAGACTTTAATATCAGAAAATTGATAGGATTATTAATAATTAAATATTCAAATTATTTGGATATAGTGGCAAGAGTTGATCATATTGATTAGTTACAATTATGAGTAAATATTTGATAATGTAACAATTATTATGAATAAATAATAATTAATGAATGAGAGATTAATAAATATAATAATATTATATTTACTTGATTAATTATTTCATACAAGCATGTGATAAGTAAACCTTACAATATATGGTAGTTAACTATATATTTTATATATAGTACAAGGTGACGTATTAATACGTCTACATATTATATATGTAGACTATATAGTATGATTAATTACATTATGTGAGTTACATATTATTGCTTATGTAACATGATAGACATTAATATATAACCTTATTACCTTATATTAATATCAATAACCAATTGTTAACTGATAATTATTCCATTAAGTTATTATGATAATAACGGTTATGGTAATAAATAATGAACAATACACAATTGTATTATATTTAGTGTTAATAGAAATGTACATGGATTATATGTATGTATACTACTTGATATATTATATCAACATTTGCTCATTAGAAGTAACATTATAATATACTATGTGTATATATATTATACTATCTAGTGTATTTATTATGTAACAAGTATGGGACATATATGATATATACCCATTTGCAAGATTACTGAGTTTACATTGTCCCATAATAAGAGCCATTTCCTCTTCACGTGAGAAGCTAGGTAGCCTACACTATGTCTACTCCTTCTCTCAAATTCATCAATTGTAGCCATAATCATGAGATGGGGAGTGGGATTCATGAGTGGAATCACCAACCCTCACCAACTTTTTCTTGTCCATTGTACATTCTTGCAATCCTTTGATTTATTTTGAAGGAGAATTGCATTGACTGGTTATTGAATTATCTATATAATGAGCTCCCTCCTTCTCATTTACACTTGCTGAGATTTTCATGTAAGTGTAGAGTTGATATTGAGTGAGATATCAGTAAGGGAGATTTGTTAGTTCAAGCAAACCAATTACTGAGGTATATCATGTTCTTCATTTTCTGATAAATTTCTAATCTTTGATTCTTGGAATTAAGCATGTAATTGTTGATAATTGATTTGTAATATGTTGTTTAGTGTTATACAAGATGTTAAGCATGTTCGAATTGCAATGTGTTATGTTAGAATCAATTTTCGTAGAAAAATTTCTGAGTTGGGCTAAGTTCTGCCGTTGCAGGGCAGATACTGTCACTGGCCAACAGCCTGCGCAGCTGCGCCAGTTATGTACTGGCAAGCGGCGCAGCTGCGCCAGTGCCAGCTTCCAGATTCTTTTTTTTGTTAAGTGCTGTGACATACTAACATGTGATATACCATTGAAACAAGCTTGTGAACAAGATTTGAATGTAGATATTAGTACAATGACACGATATAAGTATGTAATCATTGATGCTATACGTATATGTCATGACCATGTTAGTACAAAAAGCATATGTTTTAAAAGGAAACTTGTAGTTTCGAAAGAGAACTTGTTACGAACATATCGTGTATGCATTCTAAAATTATGAACATGATAGTATAGTTTATATTTACTTGAAATGCATGTTTAAAGTGTGTTCACACACTAGCATACGTGATTGCAAGATTCTAGTGATTTCAAAAGAGAAACTTAAGACTTTTGAAAACAAACTTGACCAAGACTTGAGTCTCTTAGATTCTGACCATATGAGAACACTTATGTGGCTTTGATGTGTGTTTCAAATACATATGAGTTATATGTCAAGGTTCCTTGCATGTACTTAGTGGACTTAGTATATTTTTGAAAGAGAACTTAAGATGTGAAAGTAAATAACATCAAATACCATATGAATGATATTATGATCATGCGAGCATGTGTATTAAAGTTCATTAACATAGGCCTCGTTTGATCAAAGTGTAAATTTCGCATATGCACGTATTTATAAGAAATGAATTTCTGAAGCATGAACTACGTGATTAAAGTATATATGTGTAGTATACTCGAGCATACATATTAAATACTGTTTAGCCTTGTTACGTGATAACATGACTTTAGTAATCAACTTTGAAGCATGCACTTGTATTAGTTAAGTATATGAATTACCGGCATGAAAACATGACTTTAAATTGGATTAGGATGAGCATGCTAGGTTTTCAAACTTGAAATTATAATCATAAAGCATGTGTGTTGATTAAAAATAAGTAACTTGAAGTACTATGTGTTCAAGCCTATATTGATGCATAGAAACTAGATAATCTAAAGTTATTAAATCTATGACATGATTAGATTGACTTACGTGAATTATGGATAGATTTATATGATAAGCAGATTCTTGTAAGTATAGACTCGTATTAGTTTACACATGCTAATTGGAATACCGACTTATTAATGTTAGGTTATTTCAGCGAGATTTAATTAAAGCTAGAACTTAATTGTAGCTGAGCTATCAGGCAAGTTTTCTAACTTCATTTAATTGTTATATTGAATGCAAGTATTCTAAATTCTTGCACTACCTTATTCAATGAATCGTGTAAGCGAGTTTCTTAACTTCACTTAATTTGAATGCAAGTTCCCTAACTTTATTCAAATTTATATTGAGCAAGTCTCCGAACTTCACTCTTTGGTTGTGCAAGTTCTCTTACACTCTTTATTGTGCAAGTTCATATCCTTCTCATATTGTATTGAACAGGTTACTATCGTATTGACAGTTAATTATTTAAATCTTGAATTTTATTTCCAAGCATGCTATTAGGTGGTTTAATTACTTTAAAATTATTCCACATCGATATTATTGTTATTCGCACTTGGTACACTTAAGTTCGTACAGTCTTGGACTTGTACATCATTTAAAGTTCTATAATTCTTGAACTGTGTCAGATAGAGTCTGAACCCTTGTTCGGTCAGACAATTGAATAAAATTTTATAAAAGCTATCCAAACCAATTGATGGTAAGGATTCTTAGACTGAAAGAACACCCCTTATATGATAGGGGAGTACCCCATGTATCTAATATAAAGATACAAACAGCAGAGTTGAATGTTATGCATATACATGGCGTACGCGAGGCTGATCCCCTCAAGTACTTATTCTGTAGCCAGTAACCAAAGGGTCAATCAGCTATTGATTCCGTTGGAGTTTTATAGTTCAAAAGTCTACTTCACTATCAGTTATTCTAAAAGCAATCATTTTCCTTGTTTTCGATATTCATATTATTGAATTCATTATCAGATATTTTCTATTCATCATGATATATCCTTTATTGTTGTATTTCAACTTGCTGAGCAAACTTGTTGCTCATTCTTGCTATATCATGACTTATATTGCAGTTAAGCCCGAGACTTCAGGGAAGGACAAGGGTAAAGGGAAGATGTAGGATTAGTTTGCAAGGAGCAGACTTTATCTTTATGTTTAATTAATTTACTGTTATGTAATATGAACCCTATTGACTATTCTAGGGTATGTTTGTATGTTGTATTAAGGTTATCGAATCTTGGGACTAGTAACACCTTTTGAATGAACGACGTACGTTTATTATATTTCCGCATTTTAGATATCGTATGTTTCTTAGAGGTGGATGTTTATGTTAGATCGTGACGACCGGACCGGGGTCAGAGGACCCGGATTATGGGCTGTCACACTTATTGTTTCATTGGTTCTCTCAAATTGTCAAAGAAAGATGCGATTATGAGTCCTATGACATCGTTCTAGTTTGATTATCATCAAAGGAGCAATCCTATCACTAGTACCTTCAAAACGATCCGTACATCTTACACAAGTCTTCATTTAGGGAGAACTTCTTATTGTTTCATTAGTTCTCTCAAATTGTCAAAATATAGGTGATTATGAGTCCTATTACTTCGTTTTCGTTAAAATTAGCATCAAAAGGCGCAATCCCATCACTATTGCTCCCAAAATGATGCGTAGACCTCACACAAGTCTTCATTTAGGGAGACCTTCTTATTGTTTCATTGCTTACCTAAAATTGTCAAAGAAAGAGTTGATTAGGAGTCCTATAACTTCAATCTAGTTTGATTAGCATTAAAAGTAGCAATCCCATGACTATCGCGTTCAAAACGATGCGTACATCTCACACAAGTCTTCATTTACTCTGCCATCTTATTATTTAATTGATTCTCTAGAATTGTCAAAGAAAGAGGTGATTTGGAGTACTATAACTTCGTTCTAATTTGATTAGCATCAAAAGGAGCAATCCCATGACTATCGCGTTAAAAACGATGCGTACATCTCACACAATTCTTGATTTAGGGAGACCTTCTTATTATTTCATTTGTTCTCTCAAATTGTCAAAGAAAAATGTGATTATGAGTCCTATGACTTCGTTCTAGTTTGATTAGCATCAAAAGGAGCAATCATATCACTAGTGCATTCAAAATGATCCGTACATCTCACACAAGCCTTCATTTAGGGACACCTTATTTTTTCATTAGTTTTGTCAAATTGTCAAAATATAGGTGATTATGAGTCCTATTACTTCGTTCTAGTTGAAATTAGCATCAAAAGAAGCGATCCCATCACTAACGTGGCCAAAACGATGCGTAGATCTCTCACAAGTCTTTATTTAGGGAGACCTTCATATTGTTTCATTAGTTGTTTTAAATTTACAAAGAAAGAGGTGATTAAGAGTTGTATTTTTTCGTTCTAGTTTGATTAGCGTCAAAAAGAGAAAACCATGATTATCGCATTCAAAACCATACGTACATCTCACACAAGTTATCATTTAGAAGACCTTCTTATTGTTTCATTGATTCTTTAAAATTGTCAAAGAAAGAGGTGATTGGGAGTCCTATAACTTCGTTCTAGTTTGATTAGTATCAAAAGGAGCAATAATATGACTATCGCATTCAAAATGATGCGTACATCTCACACAAATCTTCATTTAAGGAGACCATATTGTTTCATTGGTTCTCTAAAATTGTCAAAGAAAGAGGTGATTAGGAGTCCTATAACTTCGTTCTAGTTTGATTAGCATCTAAAGTAGCAATCTCATGACTATCGCGATAAAAACGATGCGTACATCTCACAGAAGTCTTCATTTAATGAGACATTCCTATTGTTTCATTGGTTCTCTAAAATTGTCAAAAAAGAGGTGATTGGGAGTCCTATTACTTCGTTCTAATTTGATTAGCATCAAAAGGAGCAATCCCATGACTATCACATTAAAAACGATGCGTATATCTCACACAAGTCTTTATTTATGGAGACTTTCTTATTGTTTCATTTGTTCTCTCAAATTGTCAAAGAACGATGCGATTATGAGTCCTATGACTTCGTTCTAGTATGATTAGCATCAAAGGAGCAATCCTATCACTAGAACCTTCAAAACGATCCGTACATCTTACACAAGTCTTCATTTAGGGATAACTTCTTATTATTTCATTAGTTCTCTCAACTTGTTAAAATGTAGGTGATTATCAGTTCTATTACTTCGTTCTTGTTAAAATTAGCATCAAAAGGAGCAATCCCATCACTATCGCTCCCAAAATGTTGCGTAGACCTCACACAAGTCTTCATTTAGGGAGACCTTCTAATTGTTTCATTGGTTCCCTAAAATTGTCAAAGAAAGAGGTGATTAGGAGTCCTATAACTTCATTCTAGTTTGATTAGCATTAAAAGTAGCAATCCCATGACTATCGCGTTCAAAACGATGCGTACATCACACACAAGTCTTCATTTACTCACCCTTCTTATTATTTAATTGGTTCCCTAGAATTGTCAAAGAAAGAGGTGATTAGGAGTTCTATTACTTCGTTCTAATTTGATTAGCATCAAAAGGAGAAATCTCATGACTATCGTGTTAAAAACGATGTGTACATCTCACACAAGTTTTGATTTAGAGAGACCTTATTATTATTTCATTTGTTCTCTCAAATTGTCAAAGAAAGATGTGATTATGAGACCTATGACTTCGTTCTAGTTTGATTAGCATCAAAAGGAGCAATCATATCACTAGTCCATTCAAAACGATCCGTACATCTCACACAAGCCTTCATTTAGGGACACCTTATTTTTTTCATTAGTTTTCTCAAATTGTCAAAATATAGGTGATTATGGGTCCTATTACTTCGTTCTAGTTGAAATTAGAATCAAAAGGAGCAATCCCATCACTAACGTGTCCAAAACAATGTGTAGATCTCACACAAGTCTTTATTTAGGAAGACCTTCATATTGTTTCATTGGTTATTTTAAATTTACAAAGAAAGAGGTGATTAAGAGTTGTATTTTTTCGTTCTAGTTTGATTAGCGTCAAAAAGAGAAACCCATGATTATCGCGTTCAAAACCATGCGTACATCTCACACAAGTTATCATTTAGAAGACCTTCTTATTGTTTCATTGATTCTCTAAAATTGTAAAAGAAAGAGGTGATTAGGAGTCTTATAACTTCGTTCTAATTTGATTAGTATCAAAAGGAGCAATACTATGACTATCGCGTTCAAAACAATGCGTACATCTCAAAGAAGTCTTCATTTAAGGAGACCTTATTGTTTCATTAGTTCTCTAAAATTGTCAAAGAAAGAGGTGATCAGGAGTCCTATAACTTCGTACTAGTTTGATTAGCATCAAAAGTATCAATCTCATTACTATCGCGATAAAAAAGATGCGTACATCTCACACAAGTCTTCATTTAAGGAGACATTCTTATTATTTTATTGGATCTCTAAAATTGTCAAAGAAAGAGGTGATTGAGAGTCCTATTACTTCATTCTAATTTGATTAGCATCAAAAGAAGCAATCTCATGACAATCGCGTTAAAAACGATGCGTACATCTCACACAAGTCTTGATTTGTGGAGACTTTCTAGTTTTTTCATTGGTTCTCTCAAATTGTCAAAGAAAGATGCGATTATAAGTTCTATGACTTCATTCTAGTTAGATTAGCATCAAAGGAGCAATCCTCTCACTAGTACCTTCATAACGATCCGTACATCTTACACAAGTCTTCATTTTGGGAGAACTTCTTATTATTTCCTTAGTTCTCTCAAATTGTCAAAATGTAGGTGGTTATGAGTCCTATTACTTCGTCCTAGTTAAAATTAGCATCAAAAAGAGCAATCCCATCACTATCGCTCCCAAAATGATGCGTAGTCCTCACACAAGTCTTCATTTAGGTAGACCTTCTTATTTATTTATTTTTTTGTTAAAATTAAACTGTAGACCTTCTTATTGTTTCATTTGTTCCCTAAAATTGTCAAAGAAATGGGTGATTAGGAGTCCTATAACTTCATTCTAGTTTGATTAGCATTAAAAGGAGAAATCCCATGACTATCGCGTTAAAAACGATGCGTACATCTCACACAAGTCTTGATTTAGGGAGACCTTCTCATTATTTCATTTGTTCTCTCAAATTGTCAAAGAAAGATGTGATTATGAGTCCTATGACTTCGCTCTAGTTTGATTAGCATCAAAAGGAGCAATCATATCACTAATGCCTTCAAAACGATCCATACATCTCACACAAGCCTTTATTTAGGGACACCTTATTTTTTAATTAGTTTTCTCAAATTGTCAAAATATAGGTGATTATGAGTCCTATTACTTCGTTCTTGTTAAAATTAGCATCAAAACGTGGAATCCCATTAGTAACGTGTCCAAAACGATGCGTAGATCTCACACAAGTCTTTATTTAGGGAGACCTTCATATTGTTTCATTGGTTGTTTTAAATTTACAAAGAAAGAGGTGATTAAGAGTTGTATTTTTTCATTCTAGTTTGATTAGCGTCAAAAAGTGAAACCCATGATTTCGCGTTCAAAACCATGCGTACAACTCACACAAGTCTTCATTTAGGAAGACCTTCTTATTGTTTCATTGATTCTCTAAAATTGTCAAAGAAAGAGGTGATTAGGAGTTTTATAACTTCGTTCTAATTTGATTAGTATCAAAAGGAGCAATACTATGACTATCCCGTTCAAAACGATGCGTACATCTCACACAAGTCTTCATTTACGGAGACCTTATTGTTTCATTGGTTCTCTAAAATTTTCAAAAAAAGAGGTGACTAGGAGTCCTATAACTTCGTTCTAGTTTGATTAGCATCAAAACTAGTAATCTTATAACTATCGCAATAAAAACGATGCGTACATCTCACACAAGTCTTCATTTATGGAGACAGCCTTATTGTTTTATTGGTTCTCTAAAATTGTAAAAGAAAGAGGTGATTGGGAATCCTATTACTTCATTCTAATTTGATTAGCATCAAAATGAGCAATCCCATGATTATCGCGTTAAAAACACAAGTCTTGATTTATGCAGACTTTCTTATTATTTTATTGGTTCTCTCAAATTGTCAAAGAAAGATGCGATTATGACTCCTATGACACCCCCAAATCCGGGTACTTCAATTCCACGGGACTTGGTGTTCACTGTACGAATATTATCTATCTATCTACCCATAGTAAATGCAAACCATGCAATAAATAGAATTAAATCCTCCCCTTATGGGGTTACAACATCTGAGTAATAAATAAAATAAATCCCAGGTCATACTAACCTTAAACATCTGTGCGGAACATAAACAAATAAATAAGTCCTACACAACTCTAATATAAGTCTGAAACATAAACACATAAAATAAACAACAAGTCTTCATCACTTGTTGACCTTGCCCTTGCCTTTGCTAGTAGAAGACTCGTTGGACCTTTCGTTCTTAACTGCAATGTTATTATTACGCAAGAGTGAGCACGATTGCCCACAAGTATAATAATATGACAACAATATAATAACATGCGAGTGAATCAAAGACATCTGAATAAAGAAACTCAACTTTTGACTCAAGAATGAATAACAGGAATCAAAAGAACGTCTGAGGGTCATAAGACCTTGAACTATGTCCTAGGTTGTAAAGTTTTTATGCTTTAAACCTTTAACAGTCATAAGACTATGGACTCTACTTCTCGTACTTAGGGGGATCAGCCCTTAGTACCATACTGTGCACAATATCTCAACGCTAAAGCGTAAATAATCCCCTTTTACAGGGTTGTTCATCTCAGTTTTGACATCAGAGTCCGCACCAATGGAAGTTTGGTTTGGATAAGCTCAATAAGTATTTTGGAATTTAGAACGTTCATCAACTATGGACTAGTCGAATCAATAAGGGTTCACTAGTCCTATAAGGTTCAACAATAACATCGATATTCAACTTGAATAATAAATCTCAAGAGTATACAATCGAATAAGTATTGTATAACTGAATCATGCTTTTAAAAGAGTTACAATATGTAATATGAATTTCGAACTTGAACAATTAAGAACACGAGCTTACTCGATATAGAAACACAAGTCTAAGACTTAATAAATGAATAAATTAGAATTTAGGGAACTTGCTAAATCAATAAGTTAGGGATAGGATACTTGCCTCTTGCACAAGCTACAAATATAATTACAATTCACTTCCTCAACGTCCTACACATTACATTATGTATACGACATCGATTAGTTTTCATAACTACCATGTTTAACTGTAGAACTATTCACTTAAGTTCGACTTACAACTTGGTTTATAATATTACTCAATGGCTAATCACATAACATGAATGTAAACTCACAACATGCATATCACACATGTATAGCCCTTTAAACAATCATAATCAAGTTTTACAATTACGATATTCAAGTTCGCACTTAGTTTGTTAACTTGAACCTTCACATTATCTTATACATGTCAATAACTTAATTTATTAATCATGAACTTCAAATCATATAATATTCATTTATGTAACTTAAAACATCTTTTATTATCGAGAACACTACACTTGTGTGCGTGCATGTCCGAAACCCTCCGATTGCCTCCGAATACGCATCAGTCACAAAGATGGCCATTTTTACCCATTTTAACGATTTCAAATTGAAAAACTTAAAGAATGAAAGTTGTAGGTCTACTCGTTATCTTTCCGAATCATCTTGAATCGCCTTAATCGGAGTTCGTATGAAAACGTTATGCTTATTTTACTACAGGAGGTCAAAACAGTCTCAAAAATAAAAAAAAAAACAAGGGCTCCTGGACAGCCCTTATACCCATTGGGGCGGGTCCTAATACCCATGAACACCCGCTGGGGCGAGTCCCCCTGCTGGTGCACTCCCTGGTTCGCGATGAACACACAGAGTAGCCCAAATAAATCCAAATTAAACTAACGTAATGAATTATAAGGCTACCCATAATGTAAAAACTCCACAGAAACATTATATAACATTTTTAGCATGATCTTAGCATTTTAAATTATGTATTTACACAATCCAAGGCATCTATTTTCACTGTTTTCAATACTTTGTAAAGTTTTAAAGGAAAACAAGAAATTCAACGTTACGGATTTGTTATAACACCGAATCCGTTCGTTTAACTTCTATTTTGTTCGTTTAAACGTACATAATTACATGCAAGTATCAATTTAAGTTAAATAAACGTATAAGGCGTGTAAATTTTGTACGTAAGGGCTATATGGGCCATATGTACAATTTCTACACTCTGTAACTTTTGAAAACCCAATTATCAACAAAATTCCATGGTGTGATCACTGAAAGTTATGCATATATGGCATATAATATGTTATAAACACATATTAACACAAATATAGCCATATAATGAATAAATATCAATTTTTTTCCATTCATAGAGAATTTTTAAAGCTCGTAAATGGAAAAACTCTGTAAAATTTTGAAAACCCAATTAAGGCCTAATTACATGAATTCGATTATTTTAATTCATTCATACCAAATACAAAACATGTTATAATGATATAATAACACATATATAAGCATATAATCAAAAATTGCTAATTTTTCCCATACACGGAGAACTCAGAATATATGTTCATGAAGGAAACATAGTACGTGAAATAAATTGGGACAAAGGAATTACTCCTAGTAAACTCTGTGAAGATGATGATATGGGCTTTAATTCTTCAATCTCTTCTCTAATCGATTCTTCTCTCAATTTTCTCTCCTAATCTCTCTAAGTTCTCTGATGTTTGTAATATAAAATATAAGACTGATGTATAAGATATATGTATAGCGTAATACGTATAATGTGTATAGTGGGTGAGTGGTCGTCGGTTAGTCCCATAGTGGGTTAACTGATCAACTCCCCATAAGGCCATGTTTGGTTTCTCCCATTCACTCTCATTTCCCTTTAATTTAATTAACTTACTATAATATAGTTTAATAATGTCACGCTTTTAATTAATCAATTAATGTTATTTAAATCAATTAAATAAAATAGCATAAATCCACATTAAATCACATAGTCACATAATTAAAATTCTCATTCATTAATTATGCCAAATCATTAAATCTCCAATTAATTATTTAAATTAATTAGAATAACATTATGCTTATTAATTAATATATTAATCAAATAAGCTCAATTAAATACATACTTTGAATATAAAATTCACCACATTAATTTAACTAATGTGACACGTATAATTAAATTAATCTACCACAATTTCATCAATTAATTATTTAACTCAATAATTAAATCATCGAAAAATATTTATTTAATTCAATAAATATTCAATTTAAATTACAAAAATCTTGTTCGTTACATCTTTCCCCCCTTAAAAGGATTCTGTCCCCAGAATCACGGTTCAATTAAAAATTCGTCCCGTTACATTCTCCCCCCTTACAACGATTCTGTCCCCAGAATCACATATACAAAAAATTTAAGTAAATAAATCTGGGTAATTCTTCATCATATGCTCTTCGAGTTCCCACGTAGCTTCTTCAGCATTGTGGTTCCTCCAAATTACACCTTAACAGAAGGTATAACTTTGTTTCTGAGGACTTGCTGTTTCCTGTCAACAATCTGAACAGGAATTTCTTCATAGGATAAGTCTTTTTCAAAATGTAGGGGTTCATATTCAATCACATGTTTGTAATCGGGTTTGTAGGGGCGTAAAACTGAAACATGAAAGACGTTGTGGACATTCTCAAGCGCTGGAGGTAAGGCTACCTCATACGCAACTTCTTCAATCCTTCGTAGTACTTCAAAGGGTCCAATGAACCTTGGGCTCAATTTTCCCTTCTTACCGAATCTGATCTTCCCCTTCCAGGGAGAGACTTTCAAGAACACATAGCTTCCCGATTCAAACTCAACGTTCTTACGGTGTGGATCGACGTATTTCTTCTGTCTATCCTGAGCGGCTACCAGTCTTGTCCGGATCACTTTGACTATCTCTGCTGTCTGTTGTACCAACTCTGGACCTAGCAATTGTCTCTCGCCAACTTCATCCCAGTATAGCGGAGTTCTGCATTTTCTTCCGTACAACGCTTCGTAAGGCGGCATGCCAATACTAGCGTGGTAACTGTTGTTGTAACCGAATTCCACAAGTGGTAGGTGATCATCCCAATTTCCTTTAAAATCTATGATGCATGCTCTCAACATATCTTCCAATGTCTGGATCGTTCTTTCACTTTGCCCGTCTGTCTGAGGGTGATAAGCTGTACTCATTCTCAACTGTGTCCCCATGCATTCCTGTAGTCGCTTCCAGAAGTTTGATGTGAAGCGCGGATCTCTGTCGGAAATAATTGACACCGGAACTCCGTGCCTCGAAACAATCTCTTTCACATATAACCTTGCCAACTGATCTAAGTTGAATCTGATTTTGATCGGAAGGAAGTGTGCTGATTTCGTCAGTCGGTCAACGATAACCCATACTGCGTCGTAGCCTTTCTGAGTCGTCGGAAGGCCAACCACGAAATCCATCGTAATGTGTTCCCATTTCCATTCTGGGATTTCCAGGGGTTGTAGCAAACCACTCGGCCTCTGATGTTCTGCTTTTACTTTCTGACAGGTCAGACACTTTGCAACACACTCAGCAACATCTCGTTTCAAATTCGGCCACCAGAAGTGCTGTCGAAGATCCTGGTACATCTTGGTACTACCGGGGTGAATCGAATACCGTGAGCTATGAGCCTCGCTCAAAATGTCATCCTTAATCTCTGGCACTGACGGTACCCAAACTCTGTTCTCAAATCTCAGTAGTCCCTCACTGTCTATCTTGAATCTCAGTTCGGTTCCTTCAGATATCTTTTTCTTAACCTTTTCACATTCTTCGTCCTGAAGTTGAGCTTCTTTAACTTTATCCAATAGGATTGTACCAGTTTGCATCTGAAACAACTTCTCGTCAATCTCCATCGGATACTTCACTTCCAATTCCAGCTTTTCCATTGCTGAAATTAGCTCCTCCTGAGCAGTCAACATCATCAATTTCTCCCGACCCTTTCTGCTTAAGGCGTCGGCAACCACATTAGCCTTACCCGGATGGTATAAGATTTCACAGTCATAGTCCTTAATTAACTCCAGCCACCTTCTCTGGCGCATATTCAAGTCCTTCTGTGTAAAAATATATTTCAGACTCTTGTGGTCTGTATATATTTCACACTTCTCCCCATAGAGATAGTGTCTCCAAATTTTCAAAGCAAATACCACTGCAGCTAACTCCAAGTCATGGGTCGGATACCCTTTCTCATAGTCTTTCAATTGTCGTGACGCATACGCAATGACCTTGCCGTTTTGCATAAGCACACAGCCAAGTCCTTTATGCGACGCATCACTATAAACCACAAAATATCCTGTGTCGTCCGGAAGGGATAACACAGGTGCTGAACTCAACCTCCTCTTAAGCTCTTGAAAACTTTCCTCACACTTCTCTGTCCAAACGAATTTCACCGATTTTCTAGTCAAATTCGTCACCGGAGTTGCGATCTTGGAAAAGTCCTGAATGAATCTTCTATAATAACCCGCCAATCCAAGAAAACTCCTCACTTCTGACGGTGTTTTCGGCTGATCCCAGTTCATCACAGCTTCGACTTTAGAGGGATCTACCGAAATTCCGTCCTTGTCGATCACATGTCCAAGAAATTGCAATCTTTCAATCCAGAATTCACATTTCAAAAATTTAGCATACAACTTCTCTCTTCTCAACGCCTCTAATGTTAACTTCAGATGTTCTACATGTTCTTCCTTGGTCTTTGAGTATACTAAAATATCGTCGATAAAGACCACCACGAATTTGTCCAAAAACGGCTTGAACATTCCATTCATTAAGCCCATGAATGCTGCAGGAGCATTCGTTAGACCAAATGACATTACCAGAAATTCATAGTGACCATATCGAGTCCTAAATGCTGTCTTTGGAACATCCTCTGGCCTCACCTTCAGCTGATGATAGCCACTCCTCAAGTCTATCTTTGAAAAGTACCTTGCACCCTTCAATTGGTCAAACAGATCGTCGATCCTCGGTAGGATATCTATTCTTAATTGTGACCTTATTCAGTTCTCTATAGTCGATGCAAAGTCGCATCGTCCCGTCCTTCTTCTTCACAAACAACACCGGCGCTCCCCACCGCGATACGCTCGGTTGGATGTACTTCTTGTCTAGTAACTCTTGTAGTTGTACCATTAACTCTTTCATCTCTACCGGAGCCATCCGGTATGGTGCCTTCGATATTGGGGCCGTCCCTGGGGCCAAATCGATCACAAACTCAACCTCTCTGTCTGGCGGAAGTCCTGGCAGATCATCCGGAAATACGTCTATGAAATCCCTCACGACTGGTATATCTTCCACATTCGGGTTTTCTTTACGACTATCAACTATGTAGGCTAAATATCCTACACAGCCTTGTCTTAACAACTTCCTGGCCTGCATCATCGTCAGACAACTTGCTTGTCTAGGCGATTTGCTGCCATAAAACACAACCTTTGACGGGGTCATAAGGTTGATACACTTCCTCTGGTAATCAATTACAGCCCCATAATTGACTAGGTAATCCATTCCCAGAATAACATCGAATTCCCCAAGTCTAATCGGGATAAGATCTACGTTCATAATATTACCCTTAATATCTACTCTACAGTTCTTGTGTACATACCTAACAGGGATCACTTCTCTATTCGCAATCTCTATGTTCATGGGGTATTCTAACTCGTCCATAGGAAGTTCTAAGTTCTTAGCAAAGTCATCGGATATAAATGAACAAGTAGCACCCGAATCAAATAGTACATAAGCATTAACTTTATTGATCGGAATGATACCTGACACCACATCGCGAGACTGTACAGCATCCTGTACGGTCATGTTGAAGGTCCTGGCGGTCGGTCGGTTGGTTGCGGTTGGTCCCGTGATAGTTAGAGCACTTCCACTGCTATTTCCCCTGTTCCCTCCTGATCCTGCCCCTCCAGATCCCTTCTTGGGACAGTCCCTTGCCAAATGGTCCTTTGAGCCGCAAGTGAAGCAAGCGCCCTTCTTTGGGTTCGGACAGTTAGGTGCTATGTAGCCTTCCTGACCACAATTGTAGCATACTCGTTTTCCTTTCATACAGACCCCCAGGTGAGCTTTTTCGCAGGTCGGACATGCTTCGATCCTCTTCTTCTGACCTCCTTGCTGATTCCCAGTTGATGAGTTATCATTCCATTTCCTCTTCTGATTATTACTCCCTCCCGTGTTGCTACCACTAGCCTTGTTGATTCCTTCACCTTCACTCTTCTTCTTTTTTTGATCTTGATTATACTTTGTAATAGCGTCACTCCCACCTTCAGTGAGAATGGCCTTCTCCAACACCCCAGCAAAAGTGTTCAATTGGAACATTGACACTTTGCTATACAACCAGGGCTTCAGGCCTTGCTCAAACCTCCTTGCCTTCCTCTAATCGGTGTGCACTTGATACGTGGCAAACCTAGCCAACTCATTGAATTTCGCCGCATATTCCGGTACGGACATATTCCCCTGTTTCAGCTCCAGGAACTGGACCTCCATTTGATTCTGCGAACTGGTCGGAAAGTACATCTCGAAGAACATCTCTTTAAACCTCTCCCAAGTAATCACACCTTCACCTCCCCGGACCTTATTCGCTTGCCACCAATAGCTGGCCTCGGATTTTAGCATGAACGTTGCATAGGCGGTTTTCTGGTCTTCTCTAACTCTGGCGACGTCGAAAACTTTTTCCATCTCCATAACCCAGGTTTGAGCTTCTATCGGGTTCATGGTGCCTTTAAACTCTGGCGGTCCCACCGCCTTGAAGTCCTTGAACGTTGTGTTCGGTGGAGCTTGAGGTTGGTTGTTAAGCGCTCCAGCAAGTAAGTTCGCCAACTGCTGAACGGGGTTAGCATTGGCGTCGTTGTTGTTGTTAGTTGACCCTTCCTGGGCCGGTCGACGGTTTGGTCTTCTCCTTGGCGGCATATTTCTGTTAAGATATATGCTTATTAGAACTTTATTCAATCTTTTAAATATTTAAGGCTTAACTTAAACATTTAGACACAATCAGTCAACACATTATCTCAAATAAACTCTGATATATTACTAAATCAAAAGTTTTAACATAATACGATAGCATCACTGCTATTTACATCAACTATCCTGAGATAAAGAATCTATAGGATTTTAAACATAAAATATTCCTCTGTTTATAAATACATTGGAATTTACATTATTAACTACCAGATAGGTTTCACAAAATCAAATGTTCCTATCACTGCCCATTAAGGCGACGAACAGCTTTGTCACGCTCTTCTTCCATAATCCGAGACATCGTCCTGCGATCTAGCATGTATGACGGTAGTCCTTCGAACTGAATTGGGTACCTCATAACCCGATCCTGGGCCTCATTAATTGCATATTGAAGCGTAGAGTACGTCTCCTCAAGCTTGGCCTTCTTCTCCCGACAATTATCTTCTGCGAGATCTGCTCGTCGTGATTCCCTTACCCAAGCCTCCTCTGCTATGGCCAGCCTTGCTCGTGAACCAAATTCCACTCTATATTTCCCAAACGTGTGTGAAGAGCCTCAACCTCCCCATCCCTCAGCACGATGGTAGACTGTTGAGTAACCGACCGCTCCCTCAGCTCCTGAACAGTCTCCCTCAGCTCCTGAACAGTATCACGTAACTCTATGTTACGGTCATACAGCTCGTCATACATCTCGGCACTAATAGAGCTCGGCGGAAACTCTTCAGGGTCTTCCTCCTCCTCTACGGCTGCCTCAGCCTGAACCTCAATCTCCTCAGGGTCTTCCTCAGAGTCCTCATCTGAATCAGACACCGGCACATACTCCTGACCAATGACTGTGATCAAGGGTGATGGCTCTCGTTGGACTAACTGCTCCCAGACTACGTGGATATCTCGGGGCTCCTCTTCTCTAGCCTCTAGGGGTATAAGGTCCCTGGACTGACTAGGTTCTCCAGCATCTGTCATCCTGACAAATAAAATTTTAAGTTTTAGTAATTACGTGATGTTAATCGATACTCGAATATATAAGTATATGCACATAACACATAAGGTAAGTTATTGTCTTTCTTAGAACTCGATAAGAGTTATCATTACTATGTTCTCGATCTCTAAAAAGGCTACTATCCTAAGGTTTTCCCCCAACCTAAGGTTCATAACCTACAGCTTTGATACCAACCTGTGACACCCCCAAATCCGGGTACTTCAATTCCACGGGACTTGGTGTTCACTGTACGAATATTATCTATCTATCTACCCATAGTAAATGCAAACCATGCAATAAATAGAATTAAATCCTCCCCTTATGGGGTTACAACATCTGAGTAATAAATAAAATAAATCCCAGGTCATACTAACCTTAAACATCTGTGCGGAACATAAACAAATAAATAAGTCTTACACAACTCTAATATAAGTCTGAAACATAAACACATAAAATAAACAACAAGTCTTCATCACTTGTTGACCTTGCCCTTGCCTTTTCTAGTAGAAGGCTCGTTGGACCTTTCGTTCTTAACTGCAATGTTATTATTACGCAAGAGTGAGCACGATTGCCCACAAGTATAATAATATGACAACAATATAATAACATGCGAGTGAATCAAAGACATCTGAATAAAGAAACTCAACTTTTGACTCAAGAATGAATAACAGGAATCAAAAAAACGTCTGAGGGTCATAAGACCTTGAACTATGTCCTAGGTTGTAAAGTTTTTATGCTTTAAACCTTTAACAGTCATAAGACTATGGACTCTACTTCTCGTACTTAGGGGGATCAGCCCTTAGTACCATACTGTGCACAATATCTCAACGCTAAAGCGTAAATAATCCCCTTTTACAGGGTTGTTCATCTCAGTTTTGACATCAGAGTCCGCACCAATGGAAGTTTGGTTTGGATAAGCTCAATAAGTATTTTGGAATTTAGAACGTTCATCAACTATGGACTAGTCGAATCAATAAGGGTTCACTAGTCCTATAAGGTTCAACAATAACATCGATATTCAACTTGAATAATAAATCCCAAGAGTATACAATCGAATAAGTATTGTATAACTGAATCATGCTTTTAAAAGAGTTACAATATGTAATATGAATTTCGAACTTGAACAATTAAGAACACGAGCTTACTCGATATAGAAACACAAGTCTAAGACTTAATAAATGAATAAATTAGAATTTAGGGAACTTGTTAAATCAATAAGTTAGGGATAGGATACTTGCCTCTTGCACAAGCTACAAATATAATTACAATTCACTTCCTCAACGTCCTACACATTACATTATGTATACGACATCGATTAGTTTTCATAACTACCATGTTTAACTGTATAACTATTCACTTAAGTTCGACTTACAACTTGGTTTATAATATTACTCAATGGCTAAACACATAACATGAATGTAAACTCACAACATGCATATCACACATGTATAGCCCTTTAAACAATCATAATCAAGTTGTACAATTACGATATTCAAGTTCGCACTTAGTTTGTTAACTTGAACCTTCACATTATCTTATACATGTCAATAACTTAATTTATTAATCATGAACTTCAAATCATATAATATTCATTTATGTAACTTAAAACATCTTTTATTATCGAGAACACTACACTTGTGTGCGTGCATGTCCGAAACCCTCCGATTGCCTCCGAATACGCATCAGTCACAAAGATGGCCATTTTTACCCATTTTAACGATTTCAAATTGAAAAACTTAAAGAATGAAAGTTGTAGGTCTACTCGTTATCTTTCCGAATCATCTTGAATCGCCTTAATCGGAGTTCGTATGAAAACGTTATGCTTATTTTACTACAGGAGGTCAAAATAGTCTCAAAAATAAAAAAAACAAGGGCTCCTGGACAGCCCTTATACCCATTGGGGCGGGTCCTAATACCCATGAACACCCGCTGGGGCGGGTCCCCCTGCTGGTGCACTCCCTGGTTCGCGATGAACACACAGAGTAGCCCAAATAAATCCAAATTAAACTAACGTAATGAATTATAAGGCTACCCATAATGTAAAAACTCCACAGAAACATTATATAACATTTTTAGCATGATCTTAGCATTTTAAAATATGTATTTACACAATCCAAGACATCTATTTTCACTGTTTTCAATATTTTGTAAAGTTTTAAAGGAAAACAAGAAATTCAACGTTACGGATTCGTTATAACACCGAATCCGTTCGTTTAACTTCTATTTTGTTCGTTTAAACGTACATAATTACATGCAAGTATCAATTTAAGTTAAATAAACGTATAAGGCGTGTAAATTTTGTACGTAAGGGCTATATGGGCCATATGTACAATTTCTACACTCTGTAACTTTTGAAAACCCAATTATCAACAAAATTCCATGGTGTGATCACTGAAAGTTATGCATATATGGCATATAATATGTTATAAACACATATTAACACAAATATAGCCATATAATGAATAAATATCAATTTTTTTCCATTCACAGAGAATTTTTAAAGCTCGTAAATGGAAAAACTCTGTAAAATTTTGAAAACCCAATTAAGGCCTAATTACATGAATTCGATTATTTTAATTCATTCATACCAAATACAAAACATGTTATAATGACATAATAACACATATATAAGCATATAATCAAAAATTGCTAATTTTTCCCATACACGGAGAACTCAGAATATATGTTCATGAAGGAAACATAGTACGTAAAATAAATTGGGACAAAGGAATTACCCCTAGTAAACTCTGTGAAGATGATGATATGGGCTTTAATTCTTCAATCTCTTCTCTAATCGATTCTTCTCTCAATTTTCTCTCCTAATCTCTCTAAGTTCTCTGATGTTTGTAATATAAAATATAAGACTGATGTATAAGATATATGTATAGCGTAATACGTATAATGTGTATAGTGGGTGAGTGGTCGTCAGTTAGTCCCATAGTGGGTTAACTGATCAACTCCCCATAAGGCCATGTTTGGTTTCTCCCATTCACTCTCCTTTCCCTTTAATTTAATTAACTTACTATAATATAGTTTAATAATGTCACACTTTTAATTAATCAATTAATGTTATTTAAATCAATTAAATAAAATAGCATAAATCCACATTAAATCACATAGTCACATAATTAAAATTCTCATTCATTAATTATGCCAAATCATTAAATCTCCAATTAATTATTTAAATTAATTAGAATAACATTATGCTTATTAATTAATATATTAATCAAATAAGCTCAATTAAATACATACTTTGAATATAAAATTCACCACATTAATTTAACTAATGTGACACGTATAATTAAATTAATCTACCACAATTTCATCAATTAATTATTTAACTCAATAATTAAATCATCGAAAAATATTTATTTAATTCATTAAATATTCAATTTAAATTACAAAAATCTTGTTCGTTACAGATTAGGAGTCCTATAACTTCGTTCTTGTTTGATTAGCATCAAAAGTAACAATCTCATGACTATCGCAATAAAAATTATGCCTACATCTCACACAAGTCTTCATTTAAGAAGACATTCTTATTATTTCATTGGTTCTATAAAATTGTCAAAGAAAGAGGTGATTGGGAGTCCTATTACTTCGTTCTAATTTGATTAGCATCAAAAGAAGCAATCCCGTGACAATCGCGCTAAAAACAATGCGTACATCTCACACAAGTCTTGATTTATGGAGACTTTCTTATTGTTTCATTGGTTCTCTCAAATTGTCAAAGAACGATGCGATTATGAGTCCTATGACTTCGTTCTAGTATGATTAGCATCAAAGGAGCAATCCTATCACTAGTACCTTCAAAACGATCCGTACATCTTACACAAGTCTTCATTTAGGGAGAACTTCTTATTGTTTCATTAGTTCTCTCAAATTGTCAAAATGTAGGAGATTATGAGTCCTATTACTTCGTTCTAGTTAAAATTAGCATCAAAAGGAGCAATCCCATCACTATCGCTCCCAAAATGATACGTAGACCTCACACAAGTCTTTATTTAGGGAGTCCTTTTTCTTGTTTCATTGGTTCCCTAAAATTATCAAAGAAAGAGGTGTTTAGGAGTCCTATAACATCATTCTAGTTTGATTAGCATTAAAAGTAACAATCCCATTGACTATCACGTTCAAAACGATGCGTAAACCTCACACAAGTCTTCATTTCCTCCGCCTTCTTATTATTTCATTGGTTCTCTAAAATTATTAGAGAAAGAGGAGATTAGGAGTCCTATTACTTCGTTCTAATTTGATTAGCATCAAAAGCAGAAATCCCATGACTATCGCGTTAAAACGATGCGTACATCTCACACAAGTCTTGATTTAGGGAGACCTTCTTATTATTTCATTTGGTCTCTCAAATTATTAAAGAAAGATGTGATTATTAGTCCTATGACTTCGTTCTAGTTTGATTAGCATCAAAAGGAGCAATCACATCACTTGTGCCTTCAAAACGATCCGTACATCTCACACAAGCCTTCATTTAGGGACACCTTCTTTTTTCATTAGTTTTCTCAAATTGTCAATATATAGGTGATTATGAGTCCTATTACTTCGTTCTAGTTGAAATTAGCCTCAAAAGGAGCAATCCCATAACTAACGTGTCCAAAACGATGCGTAGATCTCACACAAGTCTTTATTTAGGGAGACCTTCATATTGTTTCATTGGTTGTTTTAAATTTACAAAGAAAGAGGTGATTAAGAGTTGTATTTTTTCGTTCTAGTTTGATTAGCGTCAAAAAGAGAAACCCATGATTTCGCGTTCAAAATCATGCGTACATCTCACACAAGTCTTTATTTAGGGAGACCTTCTTATTATTTCATTGATTCTCTAAAATTGTCAAAGAAAGAGGTGATTTGTCTTATAATTTCGATCTAGTTTGATTAGTATCAAAAGGAGCAAAACTATGACTATCGCGTTCAAAACGATACGTACATCTCACACAAGTCTTCATTTAAGGAGACCTTATTGTTTCATTGGTTCTCTAAAATTGTCAAAGAAAGAGGTGATTAGGAGTCCTATAACTTCGTTCTAGTTTGATTAGCATCAAAAGTAACAATCTCATGACTATCTCAATAAAACTTATGCCTACATCTCACACAAGTCTTCATTTAAGCAAACATTCTTATTGTTTTATTGGTTCTCTAAAATTGTCAAACAAAGAGGTGATTGGGAGTCCTATTACTTTGTTCTAATTTGATTAGCATCAAAAGGAGCAATCCCATGACTATCGCGTTAAAAACACAAGTCTTAATTTATGGAGACTTTCTTATTTTTTCATTGGTTCTCTCAAATTGTCAAAGAAAGATGCGATTATGAGTCCTATGACTTCGTTCTAGTTTTATTAGCATCAAAGGAGCAATCCTATCACTAGTACCTTCAAAATGATCCGTACATCTTACACAAGTCTTCTTTTAGGGAGAACTTCTTATTGTTTAATTAGTTCTTTCAAATTATCAAAATGTAGGTGATTACGAGTCCTGCTACTTCGTTCTAGTAAAAATTAGCATCAAAAGGACTAATCCCATCACTATCGCTCCCAAAATGATGCGTAGACCTCACACAAAGCTTCATTTAGGGAGACCTTCTTATTGTTTTCATTGGTTCCCTAAAATTGTCAAAGAAAGAGGTGATTAGGAGTCCTATAACTTCATTCTAGTTTGATTAGCATTAAAAGTAACAATCCCATGACTATCGCGTTCAAAACGATGCGTACATCTCACACAATTCTTCATTTAAGGAGACTTTATTGTTTCATTGGTTATCTAAAATTGTCACAGAAAGAGGTGATTAGGAGTCCTATAACTTCGTTCTAGTTTGATTAGCATCAAAAGTAGCAATCTCATGACTATCGCGATAAAAACGATTCATATATCACACACAAGTCTTTATTTGAGCAGACATTCGTATTGTTTTATTGCTTCTCTAAAATTGTCAAAAAAAGAGGTGATTGGGAGTCGTATTACTTTGTTCTAATTTGATTAGCATCAAAAGGAGCAATCCCATGACTATCGCGTTAAAAACGATGCGTACATCTCACACAAGTCTTGATTTATGGAGACTTTCTTATTGTTTCATTGGTTCTCTCAAATTGTCAAAGAACGATGCGATTATGAGTCCTATGACTTCGTTCTAGTATGATTAGCATCAAAGGTGCAATCCTATCACTAGTACCTTCAAAACGATCCGTACATCTTACACAAGTCTTCATTTAGGGAGAACTTCTTATTGTTTCATTAGTTCTCTCAAATTGTCAAAATGTAGGTGATTATGAGTCCTATTACTTCGTTCTAGTTAAAATTAGCATCAAAAGGAGCAATCCCATCACTATCGCTCCCAAAATGATACGTAGACCTTACACAAGTCTTTATTTGGGGAGATCTTTTTCTTGTTTCATTGGTTCCCTAAAATTATCAAAGAAAGAGGTGTTTAGGAGTCCAATAACATCATTCTAGTGTGATTAGCATTAAAAGTAACAATCCCATTGACTATCGCGTTCAAAACGATGCGTACACCTCACACAAGTCTTCATTTCCTCCGCCTTCTTATTATTTCATTGGTTCTCTAAAATTATTAGAGAAAGAGGAGATTAGGAGTCCTATTACTTCGTTCTAATTTGATTAGCATCAAAAGCAGAAATCCCATGACTATCGCGTTAAAAACGATGCGTACATCTCACACAAGTCTTTATTTAGGGAGACCTTCTTATTATTTCATTTGGTCTCTCAAATTATTAAAGAAAGATGTGATTATTAGTCCTATGACTTCGTTCTAGTTTGATTAGCATCAAAAGGAGCAATCACATCACTTGTGCCTTCAAAACGATCCGTACATCTCACACAAGCCTTCATTTAGGGACACCTTCTTTTTTCATTAGTTTTCTCAAATTGTCAATATATAGGTGATTATGAGTCCTATTACTTCGTTCTAGTTGAAATTAGCCTCAAAAGGAGCAATCCCATAACTAACGTGTCCAAAACGATGCGTAGATCTCACACAAGTCTTTATTTAGGGAGACCTTCATATTGTTTCATTGATTGTTTTAAATTTACAAAGAAAGAGGTGATTAAGAGTTGTATTTTTTCGTTCTAGTTTGATTAGCGTCAAAAAGAGAAACCCATGATTTCGCGTTCAAAATCATGCGTACATCTCACACAAGTCTTTATTTAGGGAGACCTTCTTATTATTTCATTGATTCTCTAAAATTGTCAAAGAAAGAGGTGATTTGTCTTATAATTTCGATCTAGTTTGATTAGTATCAAAAGGAGCAAAACTATGACTATCGCGTTCAAAACGATACGTACATCTCACACAAGTCTTCATTTAAGGAGACCTTATTGTTTCATTGGTTCTCTAAAATTGTCAAAGAAAGAGGTGATTAGGAGTCCTATAACTTCGTTCTAGTTTGATTAGCATCAAAAGTAACAATCTCATGACTATCTCAATAAAACTTATGCCTACATCTCACACAAGTCTTCATTTAAGCAAACATTCTTATTGTTTTATTGGTTCTCTAAAATTGTCAAACAAAGAGGTGATTGGGAGTCCTATTACTTTGTTCTAATTTGATTAGCATCAAAAGGAGCAATCCCATGACTATCGCGTTAAAAACACAAGTCTTAATTTATGGAGACTTTCTTATTTTTTCATTGGTTCTCTCAAATTGTCAAAGAAAGATGCGATTATGAGTCCTATGACTTCGTTCTAGTTTTATTAGCATCAAAGGAGCAATCCTATCACTAGTACCTTCAAAATGATCCGTACATCTTACACAAGTCTTCTTTTAGGGAGAACTTCTTATTGTTTAATTAGTTCTTTCAAATTATCAAAATGTAGGTGATTACGAGTCCTGCTACTTCGTTCTAGTAAAAATTAGCATCAAAAGGACTAATCCCATCACTATCGCTCCCAAAATGATGCGTAGACCTCACACAAAGCTTCATTTAGGGAGACCTTCTTATTGTTTTCATTGGTTCCCTAAAATTGTCAAAGAAAGAGATGATTAGGAGTCCTATAACTTCATTCTAGTTTGATTAGCATTAAAAGTAACAATCCCATGACTATCGCGTTCAAAACGATGCGTACATCTCACACAATTCTTCATTTAAGGAGACTTTATTGTTTCATTGGTTATCTAAAATTGTCACAGAAAGAGGTGATTAGGAGTCCTATAACTTCGTTCTAGTTTGATTAGCATCAAAAGTAGCAATCTCATGACTATCGCGATAAAAACGATTCATATATCACACACAAGTCTTTATTTGAGCAGACATTCGTATTGTTTTATTGCTTCTCTAAAATTGTCAAAAAAAGAGGTGATTGGGAGTCCTATTACTTTGTTCTAATTTGATTAGCATCAAAAGGAGCAATCCCATGACTATCGCGTTAAAAACGATGCGTACATCTCACACAAGTCTTGATTTATGGAGACTTTCTTATTGTTTCATTGGTTCTCTCAAATTGTCAAAGAACGATGCGATTATGAGTCCTTTGACTTCGTTCTAGTATGATTAGCATCAAAGGTGCAATCCTATCACTAGTACCTTCAAAACGATCCGTACATCTTACACAAGTCTTCATTTAGGTAGAACTTCTTATTGTTTCATTAGATCTCTCAAATTGTCAAAATGTAGGTGATTATGAGTCCTATTACTTCGTTCTAGTTAAAATTAGCATCAAAAGGAGCAATCCCATCACTATCGCTCCCAAAATGATACGTAGACCTTACACAAGTCTTTATTTGGGGAGATCTTTTTCTTGTTTCATTGGTTCCCTAAAATTATCAAAGAAAGAGGTGTTTAGGAGTCCAATAACATCATTCTAGTTTGATTAGCATTAAAAGTAACAATCCCATTGACTATCGCGTTCAAAACGATGCGTACACCTCACACAAGTCTTCATTTCCTCCGCCTTCTTATTATTTCATTGGTTCTCTAAAATTATTAGAGAAAGAGGAGATTAGGAGTCCTATTACTTCGTTCTAATTTGATTAGCATCAAAAGCAGAAATCCCATGACTATCGCGTTAAAAACGATGCGTACATCTCACACAAGTCTTGATTTAGGGAGACCTTCTTATTATTTCATTTGGTCTCTCAAATTATTAAAGAAAGATGTGATTATTAGTCCTATGACTTTGTTCTAGTTTGATTAGCATCAAAAGGAGCAATCACATCACTTGTGCCTTCAAAACGATCCGTACATCTCACACAAGCCTTCATTTAGGGACACCTTATTTTTTCATTAGTTTTCTCAAATTGTCAATATATAGGTGATTATGAGTCCTATTACTTCGTTCTAGTTAAAATTAGCCTCAAAAGGAGCAATCCCATAACTAACGTGTCCAAAACGATGCGTAGATCTCACACAAGTCTTTATTTAGGGAGACCTTCATATTGTTTCATTGGTTGTTTTAAATTTACAAATAAAGAGGTGATTAAGAGTTGTATTTTTTCATTCTAGTTTGATTAGCGTCAAAAAGATAAACCCATGATTTCGCGTTCAAAATCATGCGTACATCTCACACAAGTCTTTATTTAGGGAGACCTTCTTATTATTTCAATGATTCTCTAAAATTGTTAAAGAAAGAGGTGATTTGTCTTATAATTTCGATCTAGTTTGATTTGTATCAAAAGGAGCAATACTATGACTATCGCGTTCAAAACGATACGTACATCTCACACAAGTCTTCATTTAAGGAGACCTTATTGTTTCATTGGTTCTCTAAAATTGTCAAAGAAAGAGGTGATTAGGAGTCCTATAACTTCGTTCTAGTTTGATTAGCATCAAAAGTAGTAATCTCATGACTATCGCGATAAAAACGATGCGTACGTCTCACACAAGTCTTCATTTAAGCAAACATTCTTATTGTTTTATTGGTTCTCTAAAATTGTCAAAGAAAGAGGTGATTGGGAGTCCTATTACTTTGTTCTAATTTGATTATCATCAAAAGGAGCAATCCCATGACTATCGCGTTAAAAACACAAGTCTTAATTTATGGAGACTTTCTTATTTTTTTCATTGGTTCTCTCAAATTGTCAAAGAAAGATGCGATTATGAGTGCTATGACTTCGTTCTAGTTTGATTAGCATCAAAGGAGCAATCCTATCACTAGTACCTTCAAAACGATCCGTACATCTTACACAAGTCTTCTTTTAGGGAGAACTTCTTATTGTTTCATTAGTTCTTTCAGATTATCAAAATGTAGGTGATTACGAGTCCTGCTACTTCGTTCTAGTAAAAATTAGCATCAAAAGGACTAATCCCATCACTGTCGCTCCCAAAATGATGTGTAGACCTCACACAAGTCTTCATTTAGGGAGACCTTCTTATTGTTTTCATTGGTTCCCTAAAATTGTCAAAGAAAGAGGTGATTAGGAGTCCTATAACTTCATTCTAGTTTGATTAGCATTAAAAGTAGCAATCCCATGACTATCGCGTTCAAAACGATGCGTACATCTCACACAAGTCTTCATTTACTTCGCCTTCTTATTATTTCATTGGTTCTCTAGAATTGTCATAGAAAGAAGTGATTAGGAGTCCTATTACTTCGTTCTAATTTGATTAGCATCAAAATGAGCAATCCCATGACTATTTCGTTCAAAACGATGCGTACATCTCACACAAGTCTTGATTTAGGGAGACCTTCTTATTATTTCATTTGTTCTCTCAAATTGTCAAAGAAAGATGTGATTATGAGTCCTATGACCTCGTTCTAGTTTGATTAGCATCAAAAGGAGAAATCATATCACTAGTGCCTTCAAAACGATCCGTACATCTCACACATGCCTTCATTTAAGGACACCTTATTTTTTCATTAGTTTTCTCAAATTGTCAAAATATAGGTGATTATGAGTCATATTACTTCGTTCCAGTTGAAATTAGCATCAAAAGGAGTAATCCCATCACTAACTTGTCCAAAACGATGCGTAGATTGAGCAAGTCTTTATTTAGGGAGACCTTCATATTGTTTCATTGGTTGCTTTAAATTTACGAAGAAAAAAGTGATTAAGAGTTGTATTTTTTCGTTCTAGTTTGATTAGCGTCAAAAAGAGATACCCATGATTTCGCGTTCAAAACCATGCGTACATCTCTCACAAGTCTTCATTTAGGCAGACCTTCTTATTGTTTCATTGATTCTCTAAAATTGTCAAAGAAAGAGGTGATTAGGAGTCTTATAACTTCGTTCTAGTTTGATTAGTATCAAAAGGAGCAATACTATGACTATCGCGTTCAAAACGATGCGTACATCTCACACAATTCTTCATTTAAGGAGACTTTATTGTTTCATTGGTTATCTAAAATTATCACAGAAAGAGGTGATTAGGAGTCCTATAACTTCGTTCTAGTTTGATTAGCATCAAAAGTAGCAATCTCATGACTATCGCGATAAAAACGATTCATATATCACACACAAGTCTTTATTTGAGTAGACATTCGTATTGTTTTATTGCTTCTCTAAAATTGTCAAAAAAAGAGGTGATTGGGAGTCCTATTACTTTGTTCTAATTTGATTAGCATCAAAAGGAGCAATCCCATGACTATCGCATTAAAAACGATGCGTACATCTCACACAAGTCTTGATTTATGGAGACTTTCTTATTGTTTCATTGGTTCTCTCAAATTGTCAAAGAACGATGCGATTATGAGTCCTATGACTTCGTTCTAGTATGATTAGCATCAAAGGAGCAATCCTATCACTAGTACCTTCAAAACGATCCGTACATCTTACACAAGTCTTCATTTAGGGAGAACTTCTTATTGTTTCATTAGTTCTCTCAAATTGTCAAAATTTAGGTGATTATGAGTCCTATTACTTCGTTCTAGTTAAAATTAGCATCAACAGGAGCAATCCCATCATTATCGCTCCCAAAATGAAACGTAGACCTCACACAAGTCTTTATTTAGGGAGACCATTTTCTTGTTTCATTGGTTCCCTAAAATTATCAAAGAAAGGGGTGTTTAGGAGTCCTATAACATCATTCTAGTTTGATTAGCATTAAAAGTAACAATCCCATTGACTATCGCGTTCAAAACGATGCGTACACCTCACACAAGTCTTCATTTCCTCCGCCTTCTTATTATTTCATTGGTTCTCTAAAATTATTAGAGAAAGAGGAGATTAGGAGTCCTATTACTTCGTTCTAATTTGATTAGCATCAAAAGCAGAAATCCCATGACTATCGCGTTAAAAACGATGCGTACATCTCACACAAGTCTTGATTTAGGGAGACCTTCTTATTATTTCATTTGGTCTCTCAAATTATTAAAGAAAGATGTTATTATTAGTCCTATGACTTCGTTCTAGTTTGATTAGCATCAAAAGGAGCAATCACATCACTTGTGCCTTCAAAACGATCCGTACATCTCACACAAGCCTTCATATAGGGACACCTTATTTTTTCATTAGTTTTCTCAAATTGTCAATATATAGGTGATTATGAGTCCTATTACTTCGTTCTAGTTGAAATTAGCCTCAAAAGGAGCAATCACATAACTAGCGTGTCCAAAACGATGCGTAGATCTCACACAAGTCTTTATTTAGGGAGACCTTCATATTGTTTCATTGGTTGTTTTAAATTTACAAAGAAAGAGGTGATTAAGAGTTGTATTTTTTCGTTCTAGTTTGATTAGCATCAAAAAGAGAAACCTATGATGTTGCGTTCAAAAACATGCGTATATCTCACACAAGTCTTTATTTAGAGAGACCTTCTTATTATTTCATTGATTCTCTAAAATTGTCAAAGAAAGAGGTGATTTGTCTTATAATTTCGATCTAGTTTGATTAGTATCAAAAGGAGCAATACTATGACTATCGCGTTCAAAACGATACGTACATCTCACACAAGTCTTCATTTAAGGAAACCTTATTGTTTCGTTGGTTCTCTAAAATTGTCAAAGGTGATTAGGAGTCCTATAACTTCGTTCTAGTTTGATTAGCATCAAAAGTAGTAATCTCATGACTATCACGATAAAAACGATGCGTACGTCTCACACAAGCCTTCATTTAAGCAAACATTCTTATTGTTTTATTGGTTCTCTAAAATTGTCAAAGAAAGAGGTGATTGGGAGTCCTTTTACTTTGTTCTAATTTAATTAGCATCAAAAGGAGCAATCCCATGACTATCGCGTTAAAAACACAAGTCTTAATTTATGGAGACTTTCTTATTTTTTCATTGGTTCTCTCAAATTGTCAAAGAAAGATACGATTATGAGTCCTATGACTTCGTTCTAGTTTGATTAGCATCAAAGGAGCAATCCTATCACTAGTACCATCAAAATGATCCGTGCATCTTACACAAGTCTTCCTTTGGGGGGAACTTCTTATTATTTCATTAGTTCTTTCAAATTATCAAAATGTAGGTGATTACGAGTCCTGCTACTTTGTTCTAGTAAAAAATAGCATCAAAAGGAGCTCCCAAAATGATGGGTAGACCTCACACAAGTCTTCATTTAGGGAGACCTTCTTATTGTTTTCATTGGTTCCCTAAAATTGTCAAAGAAAGAGGTGATTAGGAGTCATATAACTTCATTCTAGTTTGATTAGCATTAAAAGTAGCAATCCCATGACTATCGCGTTCAAAACGATGCGTACATCTCATACAAGTCTTCATTTACTTCGCCTTCTTATTATTTCATTGGTTCTCTAGAATTGTCAAAGAAAGAAGTGTTTAGGAGTCCTATTACTTCGTTCTAATTTGATTAGCATCAAAAGGAGCAATCCCATGGCTATTGCGTTCAAAACGATGCGTACATTCACAAGTCTTGATTTAGGGAGACCTTCTTATTATTTCATTTATTCTCTCAAATTGTCAAAGAAATATGAGATTATGAGTCCTATGACTTCGTTCTAGTTTGATTAGCATCAAAGGAGCAATCCTATCACTAGTACCTTCAAAACGATCCGTACGTCTTACACAAGTCTTCTTTTAGGGAGAACTTCTTATTGTTTCACTAGTTCTTTCAAATTGTCAAAATGTAGGTGATTACGAGTCCTGCTACTTCGTTCTAGTAAAAATTAGCATCAAAAGGACTAATCCCATCACTATCGCTCCCAAAATGATGCGTAGACCTCACACAAGTCTTCATTTAGGGAGACCTTCTTATTGTTTTCATTGGTTCCCTAAAATTGTTAAAGAAAGAGGTGATTAGGAGTCCTATAACTTCATTCTAGTTTGATTAGCATTAAAAGTAGCAATCCCATTACTATCGCGTTCAAAACGATGCGTACATCTCACACAAGTCTTCATTTACTTTGCCTTCTTATTATTTCATTGGTTCTCTAGAATTGTCAAAGAAAGAAGTGATTAAGAGTCCTATTACTTCGTTCTAATTTGATTAGCATCAAAAGGAGCAATCCCATGACTATTGCGTTCAAAACGATGCGTACATCTCACACAAGTCTTGATTTAGGGAGACCTTCTTATTATTTTATTTGTTCTCTCAAATTGTCAAAGAAAGATGTGATTATGAGTCCTATGACGTCGTTCTAGTTTGATTAGCATCAAAAGGAGCAATCATATCACTAGTGCCTTCAAAACGATCTGTACATCTCAAACGTGCCTTCATTTAAGGACACCTTATTTTTTCATTAGTTTTCTCAAATTGTCAAAATATAGGTGATTATGAGTCATATTACTTCGTTCTAGTTGAAATTAGCATCAAAAGGAGCAATCCCATCACTAACTTGTCCAAAACGATGCGTAGATTGAGCAAGTCTTTATTTAGGGAGACCTTCATATTGTTTCATTGGTTGCTTTAAATTTACGAAGAAAAAGGTGATTAAGAGTTGTATTTTTTCGTTCTAGTTTGATTAGCGTCAAAAAGAGAAACCCATGATTTCGCGTTCAAAACCATGCGTACATCTCTCACAAGTCTTCATTTAGGCAGACCTTCTTATTGTTTCATTGATTCTCTAAAATTGTCAAAGAAAGAGGTGATTAGGAGTCTTATAACTTCGTTCTAGTTTGATTAGTATCAAAAGGAGCAATACTATGACTATCTCGTTCAAAACGATGCGTACATCTCACATAATTCTTCATTTAAGGAGACTTTATTGTTTCATTGGTTATCTAAAATTGTCACAGAAAGAGGTGATTAGGAGTCCTATAACTTCGTTCTAGTTTGATTAGCATCAAAAGTAGCAATCTCATGACTATCGCGATAAAAACGATTCATATGTCACACACAAGTCTTTATTTGAGCAGACATTCGTATTGTTTTATTGCTTCTCTAAAATTATCAAAAAAAGAGGTGATTGGGAGTCCTATTACTTTGTTCTAATTTGATTAGCATCAAAAGGAGCAATCCCATGACTATCGCGTTAAAAACGATGCGTACATCTCACACAAGTCTTGATTTATGGAGACTTTCTTATTGTTTCATTGGTTCTCTCAAATTGTCAAAGAACGATGCGATTATGAGTCCTATGACTTCGTTCTAGTATGATTAGCATCAAAGGAGCAATCCTATCACTAGTACCTTCAAAACGATCCGTACATCTTACACAAGTCTTCATTTAGGGAGAACTTCTTATTGTTTCATTAGTTCTCTCAAATTGTCAAAATGTAGGTGATTATGAGTCCTATTACTTCGTTCTAGTTAAAATTAGCATCAAAAGGAGCAATCCCATCACTATCGCTCCCAAAATAATACGTAGACCTCACACAAGTCTTTATTTAGGGAGATCTTTTTCTTGTTTCATTGGTTCCCTAAAATTATCAAAGAAAGAGGTGTTTAGGAGTCCTATAACATTATTCTAGTTTGATTAGCATTAAAAGTAACAATCCCATTGACTATCGCGTTCAAAACGATGCGTACACCTCACACAAGTCTTCATTTCCTCCGCCTTCTTATTATTTCATTGGTTCTCTAAAATTATTAGAGAAAGAGGAGATTAGGAGTCCTATTACTTCGTTCTAATTTGATTAGCATCAAAAGCAGAAATCCCATGACTATCGCGTTAAAAACGATGCGTACATCTCACACAAGTCTTGATTTAGGGAGACCTTCTTATTATTTCATTTGGTCTCTCAAATTATTAAAGAAAGATGTGATTATTAGTCCTATGACTTCGTTCTAGTTTGATTAGCATCAAAAGGAGCAATCACATCACTTGTGCCTTCAAAACGATCCGTACATCTCACACAAGCCTTCATTTAGGGACACCTTATTTTTTTCATTAGTTTTCTCAAATTGTCAATATATAGGTGATTATGAGTCCTATTACTTCGTTCTAGTTGAAATTAGCTTCAAAAGGAGCAATCCCATAACTAACGTGTCCAAAACGATGCGTAGATCTCACACAAGTCTTTATTTAGGGATACCTTCATATTGTTTCATTGGTTGTTTTAAATTTACAAATAAAGAGGTGATTAAGAGTTGTATTTTTTCGTTCTAGTTTGATTAGCGTCAAAAAGAAAAACCCATGATTTCGCGTTCAAAATCTTGCGTACATCTCACACAAGTCTTTTTTTAGGGAGACCTTCTTATTATTTCATTGATTCTCTAAAATTGTCAAAGAAAGAGGTGATTTGTCCTATAATTTCGATCTAGTTTGATTTGTATCAAAAGGAGCAATACTATGACTATCGCGTTCAAAACGATACGTACATCTCACACAAGTCTTCATTTAAGGAGACCTTATTGTTTCATTGGTTCTCTAAAATTGTCAAAGAAAGAGGTGATTAGGAGTCCTATAACTTTGTTCTAGTTTGATTAGCATCAAAAGTAGTAATCTCATGACTATCGCGATAAAAACGATGCGTACGTCTCACACAAGTCTTCATTTAAGCAAACATTCTTATTGTTTTATTGGTTCTCTAAAATTGTCAAAGAAAGAGGTGATTGGGAGTCCTATTACTTTGTTCTAATTTGATTAGCATCAAAAGGAGCAATCCCATGACTATCGCGTTAAAAACACAAGTCTTAATTTATGGAGACTTTCTTATTTTTTCATTGGTTCTCTCAAATTGTCAAAGAAAGATGCGATTATGAGTCCTATGACTTCGTTCTAGTTTTATTAGCATCAAAGGAGCAATCCTATCACTAGTACCTTCAAAATGATCCGTGCATCTTACACAAGTCTTCTTTTGGGGAGAACTTCTTATTATTTCATTAGTTCTTTCAAATTATCAAAATGTAGGTGATTACGAGTCCTGCTACTTCGTTCTAGTAAAAATTAGCATCAAAAGGACTAATCTCATCACTATCGCTCCCAAAATGATGCGTAGACCTCACACAAGTCTTCATTTAGGGAGACCTTCTTATTGTTTTCATTGGTTCCCTAAAATTGTCAAAGAAAGAGGTGATTAGGAGTCCTATAACTTCATTCTAGTTTGATTAGCATTAAAAGTAGCAATCCCATGACTATCGCGTTCAAAACGATGCGTACATCTCACACAAGTCTTCATTTACTTCGCCTTCTTATTATTTCATTGGTTCTCTAGAATTGTCAAAGAAAGAAGTGATTAGGAGTCCTATTATTTCGTTCTAATTTGATTAGCATCAAAAGGTGCAATCCCATGACTATTGCGTTCAAAACGATGCGTACATCTCACACAAGTCTTGATTTAGGGAGACCTTCTTATTATTTCATTTGTTCTCTCAAATTGTCAAAGAAAGATGCGATTATGAGTCCTATGACTTCGTTCTAGTTTGATTAGCATCAAAGGAGCAATCCTATCACTAGTACCTTCAAAACGATCCGTACGTCTTACACAAGTCTTCTTTTAGGGAGAACTTCTTATTGTTTCACTAGTTCTTTCAAATTGTCAAAATGTAGGTGATTACGAGTCCTGCTACTTCGTTCTAGTAAAAATTAGCATCAAAAGGACTAATCCCATCACTATCGCTCCCAAAATGATGCGTAGACCTCACACAAGTCTTCATTTAGGGAGACCTTCTTATTGTTTTCATTGGTTCCCTAAAATTGTCAAAGAAAGAGGTGATTAGGAGTCCTATAACTTCATTCTAGTTTGATTAGCATTAAAAGTAGCAATCCCATTACTATCGCGTTCAAAACGATGCGTACATCTCACACAAGTCTTCATTTACTTCGCCTTCTTATTATTTCATTGGTTCTCTAGAATTGTCAAAGAAAGAAGTGATTAGGAGTCCTATTACTTCGTTCTAATTTGATTAGCATCAAAAGGAGCAATCCCATGACTATTGCGTTCAAAACGATGCGTACATCTCACACAAGTCTTGATTTAGGGAGTCCTTCTTATTATTTCATTTGTTCTCTCAAATTGTCAAAGAAAGATGTGATTATAAGTCCTATGACCTCGTTCTAGTTTGATTAGCATCAAAAGGAGCAATCATATCACTAGTGCCTTCAAAACGATCTGTACATCTCACACGTGCCTTCATTTAAGGACACCTTATTTTTTCATTAGTTTTCTCAAATTGTCAAAATATAGGTGATTATGAGTCATATTACTTCATTCTAGTTGAAATTAGCATCAAAAGGAGCAATCCCATCACTAACTTGTCCAAAACGATGCGTAGATTGAGCAAGGCTTTATTTAGGGAGACTGTGACGCCCCCAAATTCCAGGACCGCCACTTGGTCTCTCGAATTCGGTTCATCACGTTCTCATGGTAATACATCGCAATAATGATAACTAAATATCACACAACCACAGCGGAAAATCTATTCTAGAATAATATACAATGATTTATTATAATTATTCCCCAAGTCTCGCAACCTACAGTACTTAATAGATTACATAGCAATATCAATTAACGACTTGTTATATAATCTAACTTAAGCTTAAACATAAACAAATCCAGTCTTACTACATCATCTTCACACAATATTAATATATTTGAAACATAACAGACATAAGCTAGTTGGTAGCCTTGCCCTTGCCCTTATCAATGCCCGAAGGTTCGCCATGCTCTGCCTTAACTGAAATGTTTTAGGGAAAGCAAGAATGAGCACAAATTGCCCAGCAAGTAATATACAATAAGGGTGAATAATAAGATTCTCAATTCTCGAAAGGGTGTAGCAAAATTTGATAGTTCAAGAATAACAAGAATATCAACAGTTCTCAATAACAATCGCTAAGGACAGGATAATATCAATATGATTCAATAATAAGTCAATTCAAGATTTCAAATAATTGAATACTGAGTAGTCACTACGGACTATGAACTTCTACTAGAATTGACAGTAATAAACTGAAAATCCAACAAAAAAAACAGGTACAACAGGTGATCAGCCTAAAGTACCATCGTTATGCATAACAATCAATCATACTCAAGTGTGCACGTCGGTTCTCCGACAATTATATATTCCCTTCAAAGAATGTTGTTCTTCTCAGTCAAATACAAGATCCCGCACCAATGAATTAGTTTGGGTTGCTTTCCAATAATATAAGTCTAGCCGAATCAAATGGCATAGACACTTTCACAATATTCAAGAACAATACTAAGTTCAACATGAATAATAGCTTTAATGAAATAAGAGTTCAAGTATGCTAATTCAATTCAACCGATTAAGTAGAAAACTAGTTCGCAATACACAAGATAGGATACTTGCATAGTAAAAGAGTATAAGTTAGGAAACTTTCACAATCATAGCTTTCCTTGCATAAAGTAAATGCGTCGGTTAGGATACTTGCACTTTAAAAGAGTGTAAGTAAGAGAACTTGCCTTTAGCGTAGTTTATCCACGAAAAGCAATCAACACTTTCGAATTCCTATCGTAATACAGTTACGTATATATATGATATTCATTAGTCATATAATTTAACTTCACATTTTCTCTTTGAATATACGATCAACACATAAGGTAAGTTTTACCTAGCTACACAGTTATATAGAATATAATTTCTATCCTTAACGTTCCTTCTTTAGAGTTTAAACGCATTCTCATATTATATAAGATCTCAACAATTAGCAAACATGCTTGCATATTATTAATATCACATAAGACCACAATCAATACTAAATATATTTCATTTTAGCAAGTTACGGCATCTCCTTAAGTTAACCGTCAAAATCGGGTTCAAGTAACATCATATAATATCACGTAGCATGTATTCATATTTAAAGGATACTTTACATGCTTGTATAACTTTTCCAAATCCAATCGTACATGGTATAGGTTCTTAAGTTAATACTTAAAGCTATTCAAGGACACGAACTCATATGGTCTAACATGGTCGTTTTTAAACACATAAGATATTCATATAACTTGTATTAGTCATGCTCATGAGTACTCGTATTGCATATATGTAGCTAGCATTGTTATTATCTTGAAAACATGCTTTGTTTATGCTAAACTTTAATCACGGCAACCAATCATGGTATATATATATGCATGACACATGAATGAGTCTAAGAGTACTATCACATGTGTCCATAAATATCAGAATTTAAATCTCCACGTATCGTGTTAATGCTCATGTGCAAGGCTTGTATTTCTATTAGTGAATCTTACTAATAGAGCCTAACATGTTCATGCTTCCTTACGAACTATATAAACACAAGTTAAGGCTTCATTCATATATTTCAAAGTTATCTAAACATGCTCATAACATCAAAATTACTATATAGCATTTACATGATCATATCCACCTTCAAACTTATATTTTTGTTAGGAATGAGCACTAGTTAGGTTCACATGTTCATATTTTATTACGGAACCAATATAGATAAGCTAACATGCACTTCATGTGTCTCTAGGTGGTACTAACGTGCTTGCAAGGTCAGTATGTAAACATGCTTTATAATGTTAACGTTCGTTTATGAAACTTTAAGTTTGTTTTCAAACTATATATCGTTTGGTTAACCATGCATGCTAATATACTAAAACATGCTTACATTGCCTCATTAGGTTTATATATATGTATTAATCATGCTTCCATGCTTGTTTAAACAAAAATCAACCAATTAGTACATAACAGTTTTGTTGCAGAATGCAGAAAACTGAACACAGAGGCCGGCGCTGCGGCAGGGCAACAGCAGCTATATTCTAGCGCTGCGGCGCGGGTGGCGCTGCGGCGTGGGCTGCGGCGTGGGTGGGGCTGCGGCGCGGGCTGCGGCGCTGCGGCGCGGGCTGAGACGCTGCGGCGCTGGCTGAGGTGCTGCGGCGCTGGCTGCGGCGCTGCGGCGTGGGGACAGTTCCTGCAGTTCAGACTGCAACGAAACCGACCCAAAACCTCCCATTTTATCGATCTCGACATACCCATATGCTATTAGACTAACCTTTTAACTTACTAACACATATATGTGCTTATATAACAGTCAATCGCCCAAACGATTCCCAATTTGATGAACTCCAACTAATTTCACGAATTCGATGCTTTACAGAAATTACAGAGCAACAATGGAAATGAAAGTCAAGAAAGCTATATAGTGGTTCCATCACGTATGTATGTTCATATAACAACAATATAAGGGTTCTACAGACCAATCATGAACCAATTTGGCATAATCAAAAATTAAAACTTTTGACAGAAAATGAAAATGAATAACAAGGAAACTGTATTATACCTTCTGTTAGATTCTGAACTTGCTGCTACTCAAGCACACTGATAAATATATATATATAACTCTTAACTTACTTAGCCAAAATTCTCAGCAAATGAATTAGGAAGAGGATGGGTTATATTTATAGAAGAATTTCATAACCAGGCAATGCAATTACATCCAAAATCAAACTAATAGATTATAGGAATGTTTGCTAGATAAGAGGGAGTTGGTACTTAGTTGGTGATCTCCACTATTCCACCCACTCCCTTCATGGTCATGATGGCTAGAATGCTGAGTTTGAGAAGGTAGGAGTAGGCTAGCTTCATGAGTGTTTTACGTGTACAAGGTTTGTGTCTTATTAATATGGGGCAAGGCATAAAAATCTCAGCATTTCCAATTTGTAAACAAACTAGTGTTAATACTTAGGTTATATACACACACATATTTATTGTCACACAAGTTATTAATCAAGTAGCTCACATGGTTTAATAAGCCTTACCATATAATAGTGTCATATTACACTTCACATAATACATAGTCAGCTAATATATGCTACACATTTAATTCGCATGCTTGCACATATAATTTCTCATCTTATAAATTGAATATTAATTAATAATATACACATATCCTACATCAATCAATATAATTGTTAACCTCCATAATAATTTAATTAACCCTTATATGATTAATCATCACTTTGATATAAATCTTATTATATTTATAAACACGTTGCTCATTATTATTATGTTTCTTGCAATAATAATAATCACATATTATTAATCAATCCTCGTTAGTATTTTATAACAGTTAATTAATAATCTTCGATTAACAATTAATATAGATTAATTATTCGCTTAAATTAATATAATCATTCTTATATTACGTCACTGTGCCACACAAGGCAATCAACGAGTTTATCACAAACTCCACCAATTTCTCAATTATTATAATTATTCAATTATATATAATTGAATTAATTCATCTCATAACACAAAATCATTTATATTCAAATAAACTCTCATTTCTATTAATATATTTATTTAATAATATATGGAAATTCTCGGGTATTACAGAGACCTTCATATTGTTTCATTGGTTGCTTTAAATTTACGAAGAAAAAGGTGATTAAGAGTTGTATTTTTTCGTTCTAGTTTGATTAGCGTCAAAAAGAGAAACCCATGATTTCGCGTTCAAAACCATGCGTACATCTCTCACAAGTCTTCATTTAGGCAGACCTTCTTATTGTTTCATTGATTCTCTAAAATTGTCAAAGAAAGAGGTGATTAGGAGTCTTATAACTTCGTTCTAGTTTGATTAGTATCAAAAGGAGCAATACTATGACTATCGCGTTCAAAACGATGCGTACATCTCACACAATTCTTCATTTAAGGAGACTTTATTGTTTCATTGGTTATCTAAAATTGTCACAGAAAGAGGTGATTAGGAGTCCTATAACTTCGTTCTAGTTTGATTAGCATCAAAAGTAGCAATCTCATGACTATCGCGATAAAAACGATTCATATATCACACACAAGTCTTTATTTGAGCAGACATTCGTATTGTTTTATTGGTTCTCTAAAATTGTCAAAAAAAGAGGTGATTGGGAGTCCTATTACTTTGTTCTAAATTGATTAGTATCAAAAGGAGCAATCCCATGACTATCGCGTTAAAAACGATGCGTACATCTCACACAAGTCTTGATTTATGGAGACTTTCTTATTGTTTCATTGGTTCTCTCAAATTGTCAAAGAACGATGCGATTATGAGTCCTATGACTTCGTTCTAGTATGATTAGCATCAAAGGAGCAATCCTATCACTAGTACCTTCAAAACGATCCGTACATCTTACACAAGTCTTCATTTAGGGAGAACTTCTTATTGTTTCATTAGTTCTCTCAAATTGTCAAAATGTAGGTGATTATGAGTCCTATTACTTCGTTCTAGTTAAAATTAGCATCAAAAGGAGCAATCCCATCACTATCGCTCCCAAAATGATACGTAGACCTCACACAAGTCTTTATTTAGGGAGATCTTTTTCTTGTTTCATTGGTTCCATAAAATTATCAAAGAAAGAGGTGTTTAGGAGTCCTATAACATCATTCTAGTTTGATTAGCATTAAAAGTAACAATCCCATTGACTATCGCGTTCAAAACGATGCGTACACCTCACACAAGTCTTCATTTCCTCCGCCTTCTTATTATTTCATTGGTTCTCTAAAATTATTAGAGAAAGAGGAGATTAGGAGTCCTATTACTTCGTTCTAATTTGATTAGCATCAAAAGCAGAAATCCCATGACTATCGCGTTAAAAACGATGCGTACATCTCACACAAGTCTTGATTTAGGGAGACCTTCTTATTATTTCATTTGGTCTCTCAAATTATTAAAGAAAGATGTGATTATTAGTCCTATGACTTCGTTCTAGTTTGATTAGCATCAAAAGGAGCAATCACATCACTTGTGCCTTCAAAACGATCCGTACATCTCACACAAGCCTTCATTTAGGGACACCTTATTTTTTCATTAGTTTTCTCAAATTGTCAATATATAGGTGATTATGAGTCCTATTACTTCGTTCTAGTTGAAATTAGCCTCAAAAGGAGCAATCCCATAACTAACGTGTCCAAAACGTTGCGTAGATCTCACACAAGTCTTTATTTAGGGAGACCTTCATATTGTTTCATTGGTTGTTTTAAATTTACAAAGAAAGAGGTGATTAAGAGTTGTATTTTTTCGTTCTAGTTTGATTAGCGTCAAAAAGAGAAACCCATGATTTCGCGTTCAAAATCATGTGTACATCTCACACAAGTCTTTATTTAGGGAGACCTTCTTATTATTTCATTGATTCTCTAAAATTGTCAAAGAAAGAGGTGATTTGTCTTATAATTTCGATCTAGTTTGATTAGTATCAAAAGGAGCAATACTATGATTATCGCGTTCAAAACGATACGTACATCTCACATAAGTCTTCATTTAAGGAGACCTTATTGTTTCATTAGTTCTCTAAAATTGTCAAAGAAAGAGGTGATTAGGAGTCCTATAACTTCGTTCTAGTTTGATTAGCATCAAAAGTAGTAATCTCATGACTATCGCGATAAAAACGATGCGTACGTCTCACACAAGTCTTCATTTAAGCAAACATTCTTATTGTTTTATTGGTTCTCTAAAATTGTCAAAGAAAGAGGTGATTGGGAGTCCTATTACTTTGTTCTAATTTGATTAGCATCAAAAGGAGCAATCTCATGACTATGGCGTTAAAAACACAAGTCTTAATTTATGGAGACTTTCTTATTTTTTCATTGGTTCTCTCAAATTGTCAAAGAAAGATGCGATTATGAGTCCTATGACTTCGTTCTAGTTTGATTAGCATCAAAGGAGCAATCCTATCACTAGTACCTTCAAAACGATCCGTACATCTTACACAAGTCTTCTTTTGGGGAGAACTTCTTATTGTTTCATTAGTTCTTTCAAATTATCAAAATGTAGGTGATTACGAGTCCTGCTACTTCGTTCTAGTAAAAATTAGCATCAAAAGGACTAATCCCATCACTATCGCTCCCAAAATAATGCGTAGACCTCACACAAGTCTTCATTTAGGGAGACCTTCTTATTGTTTTCATTGGTTCCCTAAAATTGTCAAAGAAAGAGGTGATTAGGAGTCCTATAACTTCATTCTAGTTTGATTAGCATTAAAAGTAGCAATCCCATGACTATCGCGTTCAAAACGATGCGTACATCTCACACAAGTCTTCATTTACTTCGCCTTCTTATTATTTCATTGGTTCTCTAGAATTGTCAAAGAAAGAAGTGATTAGGAGTCCTATTACTTCGTTCTAATTTGATTAGCTTCAAAAGGAGCAATCCCATGACTATTGCGTTCAAAACGATGCGTACATCTCACACAAGTCTTGATTTAGGGAGACCTTTTTCTTATTTCATTTGTTCTCTCAAATTGTCAAAGAAAGATGTGATTATGAGTCCTATGACCTCGTTCTAGTTTGATTAGCATCTAAAGGAGCAATCATATCACTAGTGCCTTCAAAACGATCCGTACATCTCACACATGCCTTCATTTAAGGACACCTTATTTTTTCATTAGTTTTCTTAAATTGTCAAAATATAGGTGATTATGAGTCATATTACTTCGTTCTAGTTGAAATTAGCATCAAAAAGAGCAATCCCATCACTACCTTGTCCAAAACGATGCGTAGATTGAGCAAGTCTTTATTTAGGGAGACCTTCATATTGTTTCATTGGTTGTTTTAAATTTACAAAGAAAGAGGTGATTAAGAGTTGTATTTTTTCGTTCTAGTTTGATTAGCGTCAAAAAGAGAAACCCATGATTTCGCGTTCAAAATCATGCGTCCATCTCACACAAGTCTTTATTTAGGGAGACCTTCTTATTATTTCATTGATTCTCTAAAATTGTCAAAGAAAGAGGTGATTTGTCTTATAATTTCGATCTAGTTTGATTAGTATCAAAATGAGCAATACTATGACTATCGCGTTCAAAACGATACGTACATCGCACACAAGTCTTCATTTAAGGAGACCTTATTGTTTCATTGGTTCTCTAAAATTGTCAAAGAAAGAGGTGATTAGGAGTCCTATAACTTCGTTCTAGTTTGATTAGCATCAAAAGTAGTAATCTCATGACTATCGCGATAAAAACGATGCGTACGTCTCACACAAGTCTTCATTTAAGCAGACATTCTTATTGTTTTATTGGTTCTCTAAAATTGTCAAAGAAAGAGGTGATTGGGAGTCCTATTACTTTATTCTAATTTGATTAGCATCAAAAGGAGCAATCCCATGACTATCGCGTTAAAAACACAAGTCTTGATTTATGGAGACTTTCTTATTTTTTCATTGGTTCTCTCAAATTATCAAAGAAAGATGCGATTATGAGTCCTATGACTTCGTTCTAGTTTGATTAGCATCAAAGGAGCAATCCTATCACTAGTACCTTTAAAACGATCCGTACGTCTTACACAAGTCTTCTTTTAGGGAGAACTTCTTATTATTTCATTAATTCTTTCAAATTGTCAAAATATAGGTGATTACGAGTCCTGCTACTTCATTCCAGTAAAAATTAGCATCAAAAGGACTAATCCCATCACTATCGCTCCCAAAATGATGCGTAGACCTCACACAAGTCTTCATTTAGGGAGACCTTCTTATTGTTTTCATTGGTTCCCTAAAATTGTCAAAGAAAGAGGTGATTAGGAGTCCTAATACTTTATTCTAGTTTGATTAGCATTAAAAGTAGCAATCCCATGACTATCGCGTTCAAAACGATGCGTACATCTCACACAAGTCTTCATTTACTTCGCCTTCTTATTATTTCATTGGTTCTCTAGAATTGTCAAAGAAAGAATTGATTAGGAGTCCTATTACTTCGTTCTAATTTGATTAGCATCAAAAGGAGCAATCCCATGACTATCGCATTAAAAACGTTGCGTACATCTCACACAAGTCTTGATTTAGGGAGACCTTCTTATTATTTCATTTGTTCTCTCAAATTGTCAAAGAAAGATGTGATTATGAGTCCTATGACCTCGTTCTAGTTTGATTAGCATCAAAAGGAGCAATCATATCACTAGTGCCTTCAAAACGATCCGTACATCTCACACATGCCTTCATTAGTTTTCTCAAATTGTCAAAATATAGGTGATTATGAGTCATATTACTTCGTTGTAGTTGAAATTAGCATCAAAAGGAGCAATCCCATCACTAACTTGTCCAAAACGATGCGTAGATTAAGCAAGTCTTTATTTAGGGAGACCTTCATATTGTTTCATTGGTTGCTTTAAATTTACGAAGAAAAAGGTGATTAAGAGTTATATTTTTTCGTTTTAGTTTGATTAGCGTCAAAAAGAGAAACCCATGATTTCGCGTTCAAAACCATGCGTACATCTCTCACAAGTCTTCATTTAGGCAGACCTTCTTATTGTTTCATTGATTCTCTAAAATTGTCAAAGAAAGAGGTGATTAGGAGTCCTATAACTTCGTTCTAGTTTGATTAGTATCAAAAGCAGCAATACTATGACTATCGCGTTCAAAACGATGCGTACATCTCACACAAGTCTTCATTTAAGGAGACCTTATTGTTTTATTGGTTCTCAAAAATTGTCAAAGAAAGAGGTGATTAGGAGTCCTATAACTTCGTTCTAATTTGATTAGCATCAAAAGTAGCAATCTCATGACTATCGAGATAAAAACGTTGCGTACATCTCACACAAGCCTTCATTTAGGGGAGACATTCTTATTGTTTCATTGGTTCTCTACAATTGTCAAAGAAAGAGGTGATTGGGAGTCCTATTACTTCGTTCTAATTTGATTAGCATCAAAAAGAGCAATCTCATGACTATCGCGTTAAAAACGATGCGTAGATCTCACACAAGTCTTGATTTATGGAGACTTTCGTATTATTTCATTGGTTCTCTCAAATTGTCAAAGAAAGATGCGATTATGAGTCCTATGACTTCGTTCTAGGTTGATTAGCATCAAAGGAGCAATCCTATCACTAGTACCTTCAAAACGATCCGTACATCTTACACAAGTCTTTATTTAGGGAGAACTTCTTATTGTTTCATTAGTTCTATCAAATTGTCAAAATGCAGGTGATTATGAGTCCTATTACTTCGTTCTAGTTAAAATTAGCATCAAAAGGAGCAATCACATCACTATCGCTCCCAAAATGATGCGTAGACCTCACACAAGTCTTCATTTAGGGAGACCTTATTGTTTCATTGGTTCTCTAAAATTGTCAAAGAAAGAGGTGATTAGGAGTCCTTTAACTTCGTTCTAGTTTGATTAGCATCAAAAGTAGCAATCTCATGACTATCGCGATAAAAAAGATGCGTACATCTCACACAAGTCTTCATTTAAGGAGACATTCTTATTGTTTTATTTGTTCTCTAAAATTGTCAAAGAAAGAGGTGATTGAGAGTCCTATTACTTCGTTCTAATTTGATTAGCATCAAAAGGAACAATCCCATGACTATCGCGTTAAAAATGATGCATACATCTCACACAAGTCTTGATTTATGGAGACTTTCTTATTGTTTCATTGGTTCTCTCAAATTGTTAAAGAAAGATGTGATTATGAGTCCTATGACTTCGTTCTAGTTTGATTAGCATCAAAAGGAGCAATCATATCACTAGTGCCTTCAAAACGATCCGTACATCTCACACAAGATTTCATTTAGGGACATCTTATTTTTTCATTAGTTTTCTCAAATTGTCAAAATATAGGCGATTATGAGTCCTATTACTTCATTCTAGTTGAAATTAACATCAAAAGGAGCAATCCCATCACTAACATGTCCAAAACGATGCGTAAATCTCACACAAGTCTTTATTTAGGGAGATCTTCATATTATTTCATTGGTTATTTTAAATTTACACAGACAGAGGTGATTAAGAGTTGCATTTTTTTGTTCTAGTTTGATTAGCGTCAAAAACAGAAACCCATGATTATCGCATTCAATACCATGCGTACATCTCACACAAGTCTTCATTTAGGAGACTGTAACGATTGAGATTTTATATTTAATTTTAAATATTTATTGAATTAAATAAATATTTATGTGAATTATTTATTGAGTTAAATAAATAAATTATGTGATTTATGGAGTAATTTAATTAAGTGTATATATTAATTAATTGAATGTGTAATATTTAATTTAATTAATGTATATTAATTTTATATTATAGTTCTAATTTAATTAAGATAATTAAATTAGATGAGATATGTGATGAAGTGTTACATGGATTATAAATAGGGAGTAATTATAATTATGTGGCAATTTTATGTGATTAATTGATGTTAAATTTTAATTGATTAAATTAGATGATTGATATTTTATTAATTAAAATGTGACATTAAAGTATGTGTTAAATAAGTTGTTAAAATAAAGAAAAGGATTTTTAAATTTGTTTTGCCAAACAAGGCCCTTGTATTGGTTTTAAACCTATTTCTACCAAACATGGCCTTAGCGACAAAAATCTGTTTTTAAATAAAAGGGTTTTACCCAAACAGAGCCTTATGGCTTTTGAATTCTTGTAACTGACAAATTTTAAATTACTAATTATTACGTATTAAGTAATATAACTGTTATAAGATTATATGTATATTACGCTAAGTTATATTACGTTAGAAAAGTTAGTCTAAAACTAAGAAATGAGAAGAAGAAAGTACGGAGAAGAGACACTCTGTGATTTTCTTAACAAAGAAGGTTGAGAGGAGTTGGAACTCTGAGAACCAAAGGAAGATTATCAGAGCTATTTTTACCCTCTAGTAAAGCTTAATCAAGGATTAAGGTAATAATTCACCTCTTGTTTTTAGTTTCTTGTATTCTTGAGTTTTTGGTAAATAATTGGGATTGTAATTGATGAATTTGTTAATTACATGTTATATGAATTGAGGGATGTTGTAATCCATTACATGTATGCTATCAATGATTTGTTTTCAAAATCAAAGTACTGTAAAAATAAGTTTTTATGTGAAAATAGTGTTCTTATGGAATTTCATGTATTTGGTTGATTTTAGAGTAGAAATTTATGAGTTATATGTGTGAATTGTGCAAATTGGTAGTTGTTCATGTTACTAGTTGCTATAATAGAAATAATGTATGTATATAAAGTGGAATTGCTTGAGAAATTGAGTTACAGTGAACGGTTTTGGAAAATATATGAGTTTTTGTAAAAATATCAAAATTGAGTTTTAAAAACATTTGATTTTCATTATTTGGACAAATTCAGTGATTGGTAGTATATATAGCATGAGTATTAAGGCATAAGTATAATTTATAGTGTCTGTGTTGCTATATTTTTTTCGTTTGTTGGCTTGTATGGGTTAATCGGTGAAACAGGTTGCCGTTGTTGTCTGCCTCTGTCCGTGTTCCTGCCAGCTGCGCCGGTAACACAGCCAGAAGCAGCGCAGCTGCGCCGGCTGAGTTTTCCAGATTAAGCACCTGCGCAGCTGCGCCGGGTTCTGTGCAGTGGCAGTGTGTTTTAAGAAATTATGCAGATTGTCTTCATGACTAAGTTACATTATTGCTAAGATAATGAGCATATATCTAGCTGCTATAACATGTGTTAACATGAAGTTGATAATTTCATAATTAGAGAAAATAAGTTTTGAAAACATTAATTAAATTATAATTATTTAATTATAAAATGAGCTACTTAATTATAATTTGATTAATTATAATTAAGAGTGAATGTTTAATTTAAAGCATAGTTTTGTTAAATTATAATGAATAGTAGTTGATTTATTTTAATCAATTAGATGTTAATTTAAATTATAATTTATGTAATTATAATTTAATAAATGCATGTTTAATTATGGATTATAAATTGATAATTACATGATTAATTATAAATTGTGTAATTATAATGCATGTTATAGTTTAATTAATTATTATTATAATTGATAAATACATGATTAATTATAAATTGTGTAATTATAAATGCATGATGTAGTTTAATTGATTGTAAATTATAATTATTTATAATTTAAGTGGTAATTATAATTTGATTAAGTGTTTGAATTATAATTGTTTAATTATAATTTAGTTAAATACATAATTGATTTAATTATATGAATATGTATATATGTGATGTAATTAACTATGTGATAGTTAATTATTATTATTTATTTAGTTAGAGTGAGTTAACCACGAGGGTTAACCATTTATGTGAATTAGTTATGTGTTAACTGATTTAGATTATTATAATTTAATGTGTATAGGAAGTGTTTAAGTACGTGGTTGAGTTAAGTAGCTTGCGCGTAAGGCAAGTCTTCTAAACCCTAAACTCGCTATTTCTACGCAAGTTTCTTTGAATTCATATATTCATTGTTGAGAATGTCCTTTCCATTTATGTATTGGACAATTGTTTATTTAATTGAAATGATCTTAACTTATTGTTCAAGTAAGATCCAGTTATTATTTTAAATGCTTTAAGTTGATTCTAAAGCATATGTTAGTTCATAATTCTATTATTTATGAATTGTTGAAAGTCGATTCAACTAATCCTTAGTTGATGAACGTGAATTCTGAATTACACTTGTAAGCTTATCCAAACCAAACTTTCTGTGGTGCGGACTTGAATTCAAATTACTGAGTTGAACAACCCTATTTACTAGGGGAGGTTACTACGCATAGCGTTAAGATGTTTGTGCACAATACAGGGTACAAAGGGCTGATCCCCTAACTACGAGTTAAGGTCCATAGTCTTATTGACTGTTAAAGGTTTAAATAGAAATATTTATAACCTAGGACAAGAGTTCAAAGGTCTTACAACCCTCAGATAAATTCTATATTCGAATTTTAATGTTGATAGAGAATTATTATTTAATTCTTTATTGTTGAAGTAAGCTAAGTTATTCAGATCTTTTTAAAGATATCCTTTCATGTATATATTATTGTTAAACTCCAGTGAGCTGTGGTTTGCTCACTCTTGCATTAAATAACAATTTCAGTTAAAGTTGATAACGCTGATGCTCCGTCTATAAGTAAGGGTAAGGGAAACCAAAGCAAGTGAAGACTTGTTTTATTTAATTGAGAATGATTGTAATAAGACTTGAATGTTATGTTTTTATTTCTGCACTTTATTATATTCATGTCAGGGTTAGAGTAACCCTGGATTATTTTAAAAAGGTTGTAACCCTTGTTGTAAGGAAGATTTAATTATTTTAATTTAAGTTGTAGTTTATTTTTGCATTATTCACTGGGTAAATGTATGTTGTATTAGAAAGTGAACACCAAATCATGTGGAAACGAAGTACCCGAATTTGGGGGTGTCACAGAGACCTTCTTATTGTTTCATTGATTCTCTAAAATTGTCAAAGAAAGAGGTGATTAGGAGTCCTATAACTTCGTTCTAGTTTGATTAGTATCAAAAGCAGCAATACTATGACTATCGCGTTCAAAACGATGCGTACATCTCACACAAGTCTTCATTTAAGGAGACCTTATTGTTTCATTGGCTCTCTAAAATTATCGAAGAAAGAGGTGATTAGGAGTCCTATAACTTCGTTCTAGTTTAATTAGCACCAAAAGTAGCAATCTCATGACTATCGCGATAAAAACGATGTGTACATCTCACACAAGTCTTCATTTAAGGAGACATTCTTATTTTTTCGTTGGTTCTCTAAAATTGTCAAAGAAAGAGGTGATTGGGAGTTCTATTACTTCGTTCTAATTTGATTAGCATCAAAAGGAGCAATGCCATGACTATCGCGTTAAAAACGATGCGTACATTTCACACAAGTCTTGATTTATGGAGACTTTCTTATTGTTTCATTGGTTCTCTCAAATTGTCAAAGAAAGATGCGATTATGAGTCCTATGACTTCGTTCTAGTTTAATTAGCATCAAAGGAGAAATCCTACCACTAGTACCTTCAAAACGATCCGTACATCTTACACAAGTTTTCATTTAGGGAGAACTTCTTATTGTTTCATTAGTTCTCTCAAATTGTCAAAATGTAGGTGATTATGAGTCCTATTACTTCGTTCTAGTTAAAATTAGCATCAAAAGGAGCAATTCCATCACTATCGCTCCCAAAATGATGCGTGGACCTCGCACAAGTCTTCATTTAGGGAGACCTTCTTATTGTTTCATTAGTTCCCTAAAATTGTCAAAGAAAGAGGTGATTAGGAGTCCTATAACTTTATTCTATTTTGATTAGCATTAAAAGTAGCAATCCCATGACTATCGCGTTCAAAATGATGCGTACATCTCACACAAGTCTTCATTTACTCCGCCTTCTTATTATTTCATTGGTTCTTTAGAATTGTCAAAGAAAGAGGTGATTAGGAGTCTTATTACTTCGTTGTAATTTGATTAGCATCAAAAGGAGCAATCCCATGACTATCTCGTTAAAAACGATGTGTACATCTCACACAAGTCTTGATTTAGGGAGACCTTCTTATTATTTCATTTGTTCTCTCAAATTGTCAAAGAAAGATGTGATTATGAGTCCTATAACCTCGTTCTAGTTGGATTAGCATCAAAAGGAGCAATCATATCAATAGTGCCTTCAAAACGATCCGTACATCTCACACATTACTTCAATTAGGGACATCATATTTTTTCATTAGTTTTCTCAAATTGTCAAAATATCGGTGATTATGAGTCCTATTACTTCGTTCTAGTTGAAATTAGCATCAAAAGGAGCAATCCCGTCACAAACGTTTCCAAAACGTTGTGTAGATCTCACACAAGTCTTTATTTAGGGAGACCTTCATATTGTTTCATTGGTTGTTTAAAATTTACAAAGAAAGAGGTGATTAAGAGTTGTATTTTTTCGTTCTAGTTTGATTAGTGTCAAAAACAGAAACCCATGATTATCGCGTTCAAAACCATGCGTACATCTCACACAAGTCTTCATTTAGGGAGACCTTCTTATTGTTTCATTGATTCTCTAAAATTGTCAAAGAAAGAGGTGATTAGGAGTCCTATAACTTCGTTCTAGTTTGATTATTATCAAAAGGAGCAATACTATAACTATTGCGTTCAAAACGATGCGTACATCTCACACAAGTCTTCATTTAAGGAGACCTTATTGTTTCATTGGTTCTCTAAAATTGTCAAAGAAAGATGTGATTAGGAGTCCTATAACTTCGTTCTAGTTTGATTAGCATCAAAAGTAGCAATCTTATGACTATCGCGATAAAAACGATGCGTACATCTCGCACAAGTCTTCATTTAAGGAGACATTCTTATTGTTTCATTGGTTCTCTAATATTGTCAAAGAATGAGGTGATTGAGAGTCATATTACTTCGTTCTAATTTGATTAGCATCAAAACGAACAATCCCATGACTATCGCATTAAAAACGATGCGTATATCTCACACAAGTCTTGATTTATGGAGTCTTTCTTATTGTTTCATTGATTCTCTAGAATTATCAAAGAAAGAGGTGATTAGGAGTCCTATGACTTCATTCTAGTTTGATTAGCATCAAAGGAGCAATCCTATCACTAGTACCTTCAAAACGATCCGTACATCTTACACAAGTCTTCATTTAGGGAGAACTTCTTATTGTTTCATTAGTTCTCTCAAATTATCAAAATGTAGGTGATTATGAGTCCTATTACTTCGTTCTAGTTAAAATTAGCGTCAAAAGGAGCAATCCCATCACTATCGCTCCCAAAATGATGCGTAGACCTCACACAAGTCTTCATTTAGGGAAACCTTCTTATTGTTTCATTGGTTTCCTAAAATTGTCAAAGAAAGAGGTGATTAGGGGTCCTATGACTTCATTCTAGTTTGATTAGCATTAAAAGTAGCAATCCCATGACTATCGTATTCAAAATGATGCGTACATCTCACACAAGTCTTCATTTATTCCGCCTTATTATTATTTCATAATCGCATTTTCTTTGACAATTTGAGAAAACCAATGAAACAATAAGAAAGTCTGCATAAATCAGGACATGTGTGAGATGTACAGTAGTCCTATTACTTCATTCTAATTTGATTAGCATCAAAAGGAGCAATCCCATGACTATCGCGTTAAAAACGATGCGTACATCTCACACAAGTCTTGATTTAGGAAGACCTTCTTATTATTTTATTTGCTATCTCAAATTGTCAAAGAAAGATGTGATTATGAGTCCTATGACCTCGTTCTAGTTTGATTAGCATCAAAAGGAGCAATCATATCACTAGTGCCTTCAAAACAATCCGTAAATCTCACACAAGCCTTCATATAGGGACACCTTATTTTTTCATTAGTTTTCTCAAATTATCAAAATATAAGTGATTATGAGTCCTATTACTTCGTTCTAGTTGAAATTAGCATCAAAAGGAGCAATCACATCACTAACGTGTCCAAAACAATGCGTAGATCTCACACAAGTCTTTATTTAGAGAGACCTTCATATTGTTTCATTGGTTGTTTTAAATTTACAAAGAAAGAGGTGATTAAGAGTTGTATTTTTTCGTTCTAGTTTGATTAGCGTAAAAAAGAGAAACTCATGATTATTGCGTTCAAAACCAAGCGTACATCTCACACAAGTCTTCATTTAGGGAGACCATCTTATTGTTTTATTGATTCTCTAAAATTGTCAAAGAAATAGGTGATTAGGAGTCCTATAACTTCGTTCTAGTTTGATTAGTATCAAAATGAGCAATATTATGACTATCGCGTTCAAAACGATGCATACATCTCACAAAGGTCTTCATTTAAGGAGACCTTATGGTTTCATTGGTTTTCTAAAATTGTCAAAGAAAGAGGTGATTAGGAGTCCTATAACTTCGTTTTTGTTCGATTAGTATCAAAAGTAGCAATCTCATGACTATCGCGATAAAAACGATACGTACATCTCACACAAGTCTTCATTTAAGGAGACATTCTTATTGTTTCATTGGTTCTCTAAAATTATCAAAGAAAGAGGTTATTGGGAGTCCTATTACTTCGTTCTAATTTTTTTTTTTGCTAAATTTAGACTGTATTAAAATAAATTGAAGATACAAACCTCATGGGGAACCCCAATTATAATAAAGCAAAGACATCATAGGACATGCCCTATGATGACAAGACAATAGAAGATTACAAGGCAAACGCCCAACAAACCTGAAAACAATTATGGCCAAACAAGCTACAAAAAAGAAAACTATAAGGGAAACCAAACGAAAACAAGAAGGCCTACAACCTTAAAACAGAAATATCAGAAGCCCGAGAAGCTAATAAATGGCATGCCAACAGACAACAGCAGCAGAAACTGCAGTAGCTTTGACATGCATAGGAACAGAAGCTTTATAAGCAACCTGATAATAGCAGCAACTTACACCCAATAGTAGCAAACATGAAAACCAGCATCCCAAAAGCAGCATCATGGAACAAACAGCAGCGACAACTCGCAAAAAGTCAACTTGCAGCAGGCAAAACAGTAGGAGAAAGCTTAAACAGCAGCAGTCATATCAGCAGGTGTTCACAGCCTACGGACAGACTGGCCAAGGCAGAGACCAAGTCAACCCAGCAAGGACCAGCAGCAGCAAGCTGGCAGTAGAGCAAACCACAGCCAAGCAAAGCTGAAGTTGGCCCAAATGCCAACAGCAGCAAACAAGCCCAGTTGCAGCCCAAAAACTGCAGGAGTGCAGCAGACAACAAGGAGGAACAGAAATAGAATCTGCAGACTGCATCCTAGCACCAACAACTTCAAGCCAAAACAACCTAGAACATCAGCAGCAACAGAGGGGAAAGCATTCAACAGCATCAACCAATAGAAAACTAGCTGAAATTGCACACCGACTGCAGCACCAGCACAGCAGACACAGCAAACCACTAGAAACAGCACCAGAATCAAAACTTGCAGCCAGCTGCAAGAAGAGTGCAGCAAACTGGAGACCACTAGCAGAGCACCCATCCAAAGCAACATAAAAGATTATACCAAGTCAAGGAGGATAGGCCAAACCTAGTCGAAAGCAATAACCCAGTAGACGAGCATAGGAGGCCAAAGAAGACGAGCATAAGAACCAGTTCGAGTTTGACAGACCAACTAGCCACAAACCATAACCACATACCACAGCCACGACCCGTAGTAGCATCCAACCATAAACAGTGTAGCAATAGGCACCAGACCACAGCAACAACTGACCCAATGTAAAACTGGCTGCCACTGCAGCCACTGCAAGAAAGGACCCAGCAGCAAAGTGCAGCAGGTATAAGCCAGAAGACATAGAGAAGGTCATAGGAGAAGCAACAACAACAGTCCACATTAAATCCCAAAACAGTAAGAACCCAAACCCAAAGTAGTAAAACCCAAACCCAAAGCAACAGCAAGACATGAGCATGGATATGCCAACATTAAATCCCAAAACAGGCATACTGAACAGGAAACAAGCAAATCCAGCAAGAGACTCATATGATAAGATGTTGGAAACATGCTCTCGTTTTAAGTTTCTGGAATCTAGAATTTATGTAAAGCCCACACTTTAGCAGATGGATTAGATCTTTAATAATAACACGAGCTGGAGTTGACTTTTTGGAAAAAATCCTAACATTCCGTTCTTGCCAAATTCGATAAACAACAATGGCAAACCCAAAATAAAGCAAATTATGAAGGAACGTTGTACCGGATCTGCCACAAATAAACTCTGTGATTTGGGACCAGCTCCTACTTAATCCTCTCCACCCACACCGACGGAGCACAACAACTAAAAGCTGAAAGGAAAAGTTACAGTGAAAGAACAGATGATGGAAGGATTCCCTCTCAGAGCTACAGAGAACACACATGGGATTCACATCAAGACCAAACAGAACCAGCCTATCCAAAGTCCTAAATCCTTTATGAAAAGCATGTCAAAGAAGGAAGGAGTAATGAGGGGGCACAATTTTGTGCCACACAAGACTGTACCATCCCACAGGTAACCCAACCTGGCGGATCGAGCTCCAAAAGATAGAGGCTTTAGCAACCAGAACTACCGAGTTATCCCAGTGAATCACATCTTGATTATCAGAATTACAATTCCTAGAATGGTCAAATAAATCTCGAAAGGTAATAACATCATAATGGTTTGAGGAAGGGAGAATCCATCTAGAGTTATGGATAATACAACTCACAGTAGCATTAGGGCCAAGGCCAGAGTTAGTAATCAAGGAAGAGTGGAGTGAGGTAGCCAAAGGAGAATGGTTTAACCACGGATCAAACCAGAGACTAGTACTAGCTCCATTGCCAATCAAAAAGGTGATATGTCGGCATGCAAGAGTCCTAAGTTGGAGAACTTTCCTCCAAATCCAGGAACAATCATATGGAATAAGGATAATCCAGAAGAATTTATTTTTCAGCAGGAAAGCCCGAATCCAAGAGGCCTAGAAAGAGGAAGGAGTGGAAGAAATAACCTGCCAAAGATGCTTCAAGATCAAACCTTTGTTCCAGTCCTCAAGATTTTTAATAGCCAGGCCACCTTCATCAAAGGGCATTGAAATTTTGCTCCAAGCAACTTTTGAGCCATACTTCTGCATAGATGGACCTTTCCATAGAAATCTAGACATGGAAGACTTAAGGTCTTTCAAAACAGAAGCAGGAAGAATGAACTGAGCCGACCAATATGTTTGAATGGTAAAGATAACAGATTTAATCAGTTGCAGCCTACCAGCATAAGAAAGGAATTTATTAGTCCACGAGGTAATTCTGGATTTGATCTTTTCAAGAAGAGGATGGCAATCTGCAAGGCTAAGCTTGGAAGTGATTAAAGGAACACCTAAGAACATAGCAGGAAAACTACCCATTTGAAAACCCAAAGTATAGAGAATAGCAACAGCTTGGGTAGGTGGGACATGAGAAAGGAAACACATACTTTTTGAGGCATTGATGTGCAAACCAGAAAAGGAGGAAATTTGATCAGGGCATAACATGATAATCTTAACAGACTCGAGGTCCCTACGACAAAAAATAATAAGATCGTCCGCAAAGCAAAGATGGGTAAGCGAGATGGAAGCAGTTTTCCAATGATGGTGAAAGGATGGATGTTTGGAAGCCTTGGAGAGCATGAGAGAAAGGACTTCCATGACTATGACAAAGAGATACGGAGATAAGGGATCACCTTGACGAATGCCTTTGCCTCCTTTGAAGTATCCACAAAGGGCACCATTGACTTTGACAGAAAAATATGTAGTAGTGATGCAAGCTTTGATCCAAAAAAGGAATTTAGGGGGAAAGTTAAAGAGCTTGAGGGCAGCCAGTAAGAAATCCCAAGACAAGGAGTCAAAAACTTTCTTAAGGTCAATTTTCATCGCACAACGAGCCGGGCCAGAAGGCCGATGGTAATTCCTGAAAAGCTCTTGAGCAAGGAGAACATTGTCACCAATTCTCCGACCCTTAATAAAAGCCGACTGACAAGGCGAAACAAGAGTAGGAAAAATATCCTTGAGCCGAGAAGCAATAATCCTAGAAATACACTTGTAAGTGGTATTACAGCAAGAGATAGGTCTATAGTCATTCATGGAGGTTGGGTTTGGGATTTTTGGAACAAGGGCAATAGCCGTAGCATTTGTACCCCTAAGGAGACAACCCTGACGAAAGAAGGAGTAGATGGCAGTAGTGAAAATAGGACCAACGATGTCCCAGGTAAGGAGAAAAAAGTTCACATTAAATCCATCCGGGCCAGGACTTTTGTTCTTCTTCATAAGCTTTAACGTAGCCAAGACTTCCCCATCCGTAATATCCCGATCTAAAATCAAGGCTTGCTGGGCAGACACCTTGGAATCCACTAAGGGCTCTAGCTCATATAAGTTCAGGCCATTCTCAAGAGGAGGACCCCCCAAAAGAGAGCTGAAGTGGTTTGATGGCAATGCTTTGGACAGCCGAGTGCCCAAAACACAAATCCCCCTCAGCGTTCTCAATGGAAAAGATTTTATTACGATTTCATCTATTTTTGATTTGGTTATGGAAGTAACCATTATTCTTGTCCCCTTCCTTAAGCCATTGAATCCTAGATTTCTGCCGTAACATGCTCTCTTCACAGAGGAGATCAGCCCAAAGAGTAGCTGATTGGGATTGTTAGAGAGAAAGGAGCAAAGGATCCGATGGTCTAAGGGAAATAACCTGTTGCGTAGCATGAAGAAAGGCTATATACTTAGCCACATTAGAGGTGAGGTTGCCATTGACTTTGTTGAGAGTAGATAAGGCTCGCTTGACTGCACGAAGCTTACCAGCAAGGATCTGCAATGGGTCACCAGAGGAGGGGTAACACCAAGCAGTCTGCACCACATCAAGGAAGTTTTCCCACCCAGCCATAAAGTTGAAAAACTGAAAAGACTTAAGAATGGAAGGGATAGCCAACCCAATCTGAACAACCACAGGACAATGGTCCGAGAGATCACGCGGAGTAAATAAGGCCTGAGAAGAAGGAAAGGAGCCCAGCCATAAGCTATTAACCAAAGCTCTGTCAAGCTTTTTGTAAGTAGGATTAGACAGCTGAGAATCCCACCAGGTAAGAAGAGGACCTGAAGCCCGAAGATCAACCAAATATAAGTCAGTTAAAAAATCATTGAAATCTTGCATGCCATAGTCCCATAAACCAGCACCACCATCAATTTCAGAGAGGGATTGAACCACATTAAAAGTCACCAAGGAGAGTCCAAGGTTTATCAATAGAGCCCGCAATAGACCTCAAGTCTTTCCATAAAACCTTCCTCTTAGAGGGAGTATTGAGCCCATAAATAATAGTAGCAAAATATTGAACATCAAGATTGGCAGAAGAAACAAAACAGTGAATAAACTAAGAAGATTTGGCTAAAATATTTACATTCCATATATAAGGGTCCCAACCAACCCAGATTTGGCCATTGATATGGAAATCATAATTAAAGTGTCATTCCCAGTGCTTACAAATGGCTTTAGAAATAGCTAAGGCTTTAGTGCACTTGACCCTAGTCTTAACAATTCCCAAAAAGGAGAGGCTATGCTTACAAATGAGAGCATTGACACTAGCTTGCTTAGGGGACATATTTACACCTCTAATATTCATAAAGCAAAAATTTAACATAAAGAGGAAAAGTTAAGTAGGGGACTTAAAGCTCCCCCTCCTTTAATCTTCTTCTTCGAGGCCTGACCAAGATCTAAGGAGTTTTTTGCCTTATGCTTGAGATCATTAACAACCTTCTCACCAATTTGCTTCAGTTTGACCACAAGGGGATTAGGAGAAGGAGTAGCATCTGTATCCGAGAACCCTTCTAAAGGCGAAATGAGATTAAAGGAATTTGAGGTTTTGTTAAGGCCTGAAGAAGAAAGGGCCGAGCCCTTAGCAACAAAAGGAGCAGCCTGTTGCTTGGGACCTTTAGAAACTAAAGTCCATTTATCAGCCAGCACTGTAGGAGGAGGAACATCGGCAGGCACGAAGACAGCAGGAAGAATACCAGTAGGTTCAGCAACTGAAGACAAATCAGGAGCTAAAGGGGGAACCTTAGGGACCCATTTGTAATTTGATGTAGGGCATCTGATGAGGGAGTGACCGAATGACTTGCAATGAGAGCAAAATTGGGGTCGATTTTGGTACGACTTTTACAACCACCACCTTTTCTGTTTTTGATTCCTCATCGAGAACAACATCCAAGCTAGAAGGAAAGTCAGAGGAGGAAGAAACCTCAATGCACATTCTGGCAAAATTCATCAGTTCCAACTTTTCAGTAACTTTATCAACAAACAGTGGTTTTCCAATACCACTAGCATGGTAGCTTAACCCAGGAGCAGTAAGGTATGACATAGGAATATTGTGAAATTTTACCCATAAAGGGGCTTTGGTGCAAGATTCAGAGTAAAGTCCATGCCCTCCTTCCAATATTTAAGGCTAAGAAGCTTATTTGAGATATACCAGGGACCAAGGGCAAGAATATTATCACCTTCTGCAGAGCTAGAAAATTTGAAAATGAAATAACCTTTATCCTGAAGGAACACTTTCTGCAAGCCAAACTTATCCCAAAGTTTATGAACATTATCTTCCACCATTTTAAAAGGGAGCCTAGAGTGAATAAAACTTCCAACCAAGCAGGAATTCCAAAGATTATTGCCTAACTGAAGAATTTCAGAAGGAGGCTTAATAGTAATGGGACCGTTCTCACACGAAGGAGGAGAAGGTGGAAGATATTCAAGATTGAGGCTAGGCTTCTGAAGACCCTGAGCAACTACAGAACTCCAAGTCTATTTTTTCGCTAGACCATCTGGACTAGCATTGTTAGCTAAGCCGGCAGACAAATCCGAGGGAGAACTTCAAAACGATAAGTACATCTTACACAAGTCTTCATTTAGGGAGAACTTCTTATTGTTTCATTAGTTCTCTCAAATTATCAAAATGTAGGTGATTATGAGTCCTATTACTTCGTTCTAGTTAAAATTAGCATCAAAAGGAGCAATCCGATCACTATCGCTCCCAAAATGATGCGTAGACCTCACACAAGTCTTCATTTAGGGAGACCTTCTTATTGTTTCATTAGTTACCTAAAATTGTCAAAGAAGGAATTAGGAGTCCTATAACTTCATTCTAGTTTGATTAGCATTAAAAGTAGCAATCCCATGACTATCACGTTCAAAAAGATGCGTACATCTCACACAATTCTTCATTTACTCCGCCTTCTTATTATTTCATTGGTTCTCTAGAATTGTCAAAGAAAGAGGTGATTAGGAGTCCTATTACTTCGTTCTAATTTGATTAGCATCAAAAGGAGCAATCCCATGACTATCTCGTTAAAAACGATGCGTACATCTCACACAAGTCTTGATTAGGGAGACCTTATTATTATTTCATTTGTTCTCTCAAATTGTCAAAGAAATATGTGATTATGAGTCCTATGACCTCGTTCTAGTTTGATTAGCATCAAAAGGAGCAATCATATCACTAGTGCCTTCAAAACGATCCGTACATCTCACACGAGCCTTTATTTAGGGACACCTTATTTTTTCATTAGTTTTCCCAAATTATCAAAATATAGGTGATTATGAGAGCGCTATTACTTCGTTCTAGTTGAAATTAGCATCAAAAGGAGCAATCCCATCACTAACGTGTCCAAAACGGTGCATAGATATCACACAAGTCTTTATTTAGGGAGACCTTCATATTGTTTCATTGGTTGTTTAAAATTTACAAAGAAAGAGGTGATTAAGAGTTGTCTTTTTTCGTTCTAGCTTGATTAGCGTCAAAAAGAGAAACCCATTAATATCGCGTTCAAAATCATGTGTACATCTCACACAAGTCTTCATTTAGGGAGACCTTCTTATGTTTCATTGATTCTCTAAAATTGTCAAATAAAGAGGTGATTAGGAGTCCTATAACTTCGTTCTAATTTGATTATTATTAAAAGGAGCAATACTATGACTATCACGTTCAAAACGATGCGTACATCTCACACAAGTCTTCATTTAAGGAGACCTTATTGTTTCATTGGTTCTCTAAAATTGTCAAAGAAAGAGGTGATTAGGAGTCCTATAACTTCGTTATAGTTTGATTAGCATCAAAAGTAGCAATCTCATGACTATCGCGATAAAAACGATGCGTACATCTCACACAAGTCTTCATTTAAGGAGACATTCTTATTGTTTAAATTGGTTCTCTAAAATTATCAAAGAAAGAGGTGATTGGGAATCCTATTACTTCGTTCTAATTTGATTAGCATCAAAAGAAGCAATCCCATGACTATCGCGTAAAAAACGATGCGTACATCTCGCACAAGTCTTGATTTATGGAGACTTTTTTATTGTTTCATTAGTTCTATCAAATTGTCAAAGAAAGATGCGATTATGAGTCCTATGACTTCGTTCTAGTTTGATTAGCATCAAAGGAGAAATCCCATCACTAGTACATTCAAAACGATCAGTACATCTTACACAAGCCTTCATTTAGGGAGAACTTCTTATTGTTTCATTAGTTTTCTCAAATTGTCAAAATGTATGTGATTATGAGTCCTATTACTTCGTTCTACTTAAAATTAGCATCAAAAGGAGCAATCCCATCACTATCGCTTCCAAAATGATGCGTAGACCTCACACAAGTCTTCATTTAGCGAGACCTTCTTATTGTTTCATTGGTTCCCTAAAATTGTTAAAGAAATAGTTGATTAGGAGTCCTATAACTTCATTTTAGTTTGATTAGCATTAAAGTAGCAATCCCATGACTATCGCGTTCAAAAAGATGCGTACATCTCACACAAGTCTTCATTTACTCCGCCTTCTTATTATTTCATTGGTTCTCTAGAATTGTCAAAGAAAGAGGTGATTAGGAGTCCTATTACTTCGTTCTAATTTGATTAGCATCAAAAGGAGCAATCCCATGACTATCGCATTAAAAACGATGCGTACATCTCACACAAGTCTAGATTTAGAGAGACCATCTTAATATTTCATTTGTTCTCTCAAATTGTCAAAGAAAGATGTGATTATGAGTCCAACGACCTCGTTCTAGTTGGATTAGTATCAAAAGGAGCAATCATATCAGTAGTGCTTTCAAAACGATCCGTACATCTCACACAAGACTTCATTTAGGTACATCTTATTTTTTCATTAGTTTTCTCAAATTGTCAAAATATAGGTGATTATGTGTCCTATTACGTCGTTCTAGTTGAAATTAGCATCAAAAAGAGCAATCCCATCACTAACATGTCCAAAACGATGCGTAAATCTCACACAAGTCTTTATTTAGGGAGACCTTCATATTGTTTCATTGGTTGTTTTAAATTTATAAAGAAAGAGGTGATTAAGAGTTGTATTTTTTCGTTCTAGTTTGATTAGCGTCAAAAAGAGAAACCCATGATTATTGCGTTCAAAACAATGCGTACATCTCACACAAGTCTTCATTTAGGGAGACCTTCTTATTGTTTAATTGATTCTCTAAAATTGTCAAAGAAAGAGGTGATTAGGAGTCCTATAACTTCGTTCTAGTTTGATTAGTATCAAAAGGAGCAATACTATGACTATCGCGTTCAGAACGATGCGTAAATCTCACACAAGTCTTCATTTATGGAGACCTTATTGTTTCATTGGCTCTCTAAAATTGTCGAAGAAAGAGGTGATTAGGAGTCCTATAACTTCGTTCTAGTTTGATTAGCATCAACAGTAGCAATCTCATGACTATCGCGATAAAAACGATGCGTACGTCTCACACAAGTCTTCATTTAAAGAGACATTCTGATTGTTTCGTTGGTTCTCTAAAATAGTCAAAGAAAAAGGTGATTGGGATTCCTATTACTTCGTTCTAATTTGATTAGCTTCAAAAGGAGCAATCCCATGACTATCGCGTTCATAACGATGCGTACATCTCACGCAAGTCTTGATTTATGGAGACTTTCTTATTGTTTCATTGGTTCTCTCAAATTGTCAAAGAAAGATGCAATTATGAGTCCTATAACTTTGTTCTAGTTTGATTAGCATCAAAGGAGCAATCCTATCACTAGTACCTTCAAAACGATCCGTACATCTTACACAAGTCTTCATTTAGGGAGAACTTCTTATTGTTTCATTAGTTCTCTCTCAAATTGTCAAAATATAGGTGATTATGAGTCCTATTACTTCGTTCTAGTTAAAATTAGCATCAAAAGGAGTAATCCCATCACTATCGCTCCCAAAATGATGCAGACCTCACACAAGTCTTTATTTAGCGAGACCTTCTTATTGTTTCATTGCTTCCCTAAAATTGTCAAAGAAAGAGATGATTAGAAGTCCTATAACTTCATTCTATTTTGATTAGCATTAAAAGTAGCAATCCCATGACTATCGCGTTCAAAACGATGCGTACATCTCACACAAGTCTTTATTTACTCCGCCTTCTTATTATTTCATTGGTTCTATAGAATTGTGAAAGAAAGAGGTGATTAGTAGTCCTATTACTTCGTTCTAATTTGATTAGCATCCAAAGGAGCAATCCCATGACTATCGCATTAAAAACGATGCGTACATCTCACACAAGTCTTGATTTAGGGAGACCTTCTTCTTATTTCATTTGTTCTCTCAAATTGTCAAAGAAAGATGTGATTATGACTCCTATAACCTCGTTCTAGTTGGATTAGCATCAAAAGGAGCACTCCTATCACTAGAGCCTTCAAAACGATCTGTACATTTCACATAATCCTTCATTTAGGGACATCTTATTTTTTCATTAGTTTTCTAAAATTGTCAAAATATAGGTGATTATGAGTCCTATTACTTCGTTCTAGTTGAAATTAACATCAAAAGGAGCAATCCCATCACTAACGTGTCCAAAACGATGCGTAGATCTCACACAAGTCTTTATTTAAGGAGGCCTTCATATTGTTTCATTGGTTGTTTTAAATTTACAAAGAAAGAGGTGATTAAGAGTTGTATTTTTTTGTTCTAGTTTGATTAGCGTCAAAAATAGAAACACATGATTATTGCATTCAAAACCATGCGTACATCTAACATAAGTCTTCTTTTAGGGAGACCTTGTTATTGTTTCAATGATTCTCTAAAATTGTCAAAGAAAGAGGTGATTAGGAGTCCTATAACTTCGTTCTAGTTTGATTAGTATCAAAAGGAGCAACACTATGACTATCGCGTTCAAAACGATGCGTACATCTCACACAAGTATTCATTTAAGGGGACTTTATTGTTTCATTGGTTCTCTAAAATTGTCAAAGAAAGAGGTGATTAGGAGTCCTATAACTTCGTTCTAGTTTGATTAGAATCAAAAGTAGCAATCTCATGACTATCGCGATAAAAACGATGCGTACATCTCGCACAAGTCTTCATTTAAGGAGACATGCTTATTGTTTCATTGGTTCTCCAAAATTGTCAAAGAATGAGGTGATTGGGAGTCCTATTACTTCGTTCTAATTTAATTTGCATCAAAAGGAGCAATCCCTTGACTATCGCGTTAAAAACGATGCGTACATCTCACACAAGCCTTGATTTATGGAGACTTTCTTATTGTTTCATTGATTCTCTCAAATTATTAAAGAAAGATGCGATTATGAGTCTTATGACTTCGTTCTAGTTTGATTAGCATCAAAGGAGCAATCCTAGCACTAGTACCTTCAAAACGATCCGTTCATCTTACACAAGTCTTCATTTAGGGAGAACTTCTTATTGTTTCATTAGTTCTCTCAAATTATCAAAATGTAGGCGATTATGAGTCCTATTACTTCGTTCTAGTTAAAATTAGCATCAATAGGAGCAATCCCATCACTATCGCTCCCAAAATGATGCGTAGACCTCACACAAGTCTTCATTTAGGGAGAGCTTCTTATTGTTTCAATGGTTTTCTAAAATTGTCAAAGAAAGAAGTGATTAGGAGTCCTATACCTTCATTCTAGTTTGATTAGCATTAAAAGTAGCAATCCCATGACATTCGCGTTCAAAACGATGCGTACATTTCACACAAGTCTTCATTTATTCCGCCTTCTTATTATTTCATTGGTTCTCTAGAATTGTCAAAGAAAGAGGTGATTAGGAGTCCTATTACTTCGTTCTAATTTGATTAGCATCAAAAGGAGCAATCCCATAACTATCGCATTAAAAACGATGCGTACATCTCACACAAGTCTTGATTTAGGGAGACCTTCTTATTATTTCATTTGTTCTCTCAAATTGTCAAAGAAAGATGTGATTATGAGTCCTATGACCTCGTTCTAGTTGGATTAGCATCAAAAGGAGCAATCATATCAGTAGTGCCTTCAAAACGATTCGTACATCTCACACAAGACATCATTTAGGGACATCTTATTTTTTCATTAGTTTTCTCAAATTGTCAAAATATAAGTGATTATGAGTCCTATTACTTCGTTCTTGTTGAAATTAGCATCAAAAAGAGCAATCCCATCACTAACATGTCCAAAACGATGCGTAGATCTCACACAAGTCTTTATTTAGAGAGACCTTCATATTATTTTTTTGGTTGTTTTAAATTTACAAAGAAAGAGGTGATTAAGAGTTGTATTTTTTCGTTCTAGTTTGATTAGCGTCAGAAAGAGAAACCCATGATTATCGTGTTCAAAACCATGCGTACATCTCACACAAGTCTTCATTTAGGGAGACCTTCTTATTGTTTCATTGATTCTCTAAAATTGTCAAAGAAAGAGGTGATTAGGAGTCCTATAACTTCATTCTATTTTTATTAGTATCAAAAGGAGCAATACTACGACAATCGCGTTCAGAACGATGCGTACATCTCACACAAGTCTTCATTTAAGGAGACCTTATTGTTTCATTGGCTCTCTAAAATTATCGAAGAAAGAGGTGATTAGGAGTCCTATAACTTCGTTCTAGTTTGATTAGTATCAAAAGTAGCAATCTCATGACTATCGCGATAAAAACGATGCGTACGTCTCACACAAGTCTTCATTTAAGCAGACATTCTTATTGTTTCGTTCGTTCTCTAAAATAGTCAAAGAAAGAGGTGATTAGGAGTCCTATTACTTCGTTTTAATTTGATTAGCATCAAAAGGAGCAATCCCATGACTATCGCGTTAAAAACGATGCGTACATCTCACACAAGTCTTGATTTATGGAGACTTTCTTATTGTTTCATTGGTTCTCTCAAATTGTCAAAGAAAGATGCGATTATGAGTCCTATGACTTCGTTCTAGTTTGATTAGCATCAAAGGAGCAATCCTATCACTAGTACCTTCAAAACGATCCGTGCATCTTACACAAGTCTTCATTTAGGGAGAACTTCTTATTGTTTCATTAGTTCTCTCTCAAATTGTAAAAATGTAGGTGATTAGGAGTCCTATTACTTCGTTCTAGTTAAAATTAGCATCAAAAGGAGCAATCCCATCACTATCGCTCCCAAAATGATGCGTAGCCTCACACAAGTCTTCATTTAGGGAGACCTTCTTATTGTTTCATTGGTTCCCTAAAATTGTCAAAGAAAGAGGTGATTAGGAGTCCTATAACTTCATTCTAGTTTAATTAGCATTAAAAGTAGCAATCCCGTTACTATCGCGTTCAAAACGATGCGTACATCTCACAAAAGTCTTCATTTACTCCGCCTTCTTATTATTTCATTGGTTCTCTAGAATTGTGAAAGAAAGAGGTGATTAGGAGTCCTATTACTTCGTTCTAATTTGATTAGCATCAAAAGGAGCAATCCCATGACTATCGCGTTAAAAACGATGCGTACATCTCACACAAGTCTTGATTTAGGGAGACCTTCTTATTATTTCATTTGTTCTCTCAAATTGTCAAAGAAAGATGTGATTATGAGTCCTATGACTTCGTTCTAGTTTGATTAGCATCAAAAGAAGCAATCATATCACTAGTGCCTTCAAAACGATCCGTACATCTCACACAAGCCTTCATTTAGGGACACCTTATTTTTTCATTAGTTTTCTCAAATTGTCAAAATATAGTTGATTATGAGTCCTATTACTTCGTTCTAGTTGAAATTAGCATCAAAAGGAGCAATCCCATCACTAACGTGTCCAAAACGATGCGTAGATCTCACACAAGTCTTTATTTAGGTAGACCTTCATATTGTTTCATTGGTTGTTTTAAATTTACAAAGAAAGAGGTGATTAAGAGTTGTATTTTTTCGTTCTAGTTTGATTAGCGTCAAAAAGAGAAACCCATGATTATCACGTTCAAAACCATGCGTACATCTCACACAAGTCTTCATTTAGGGAGACCTTCTTATTGTTTCATTGATTCTCTAAAATTGTCAACGAAAGAGGTGATTGGGAGTCCTATAACTTCGTTCTAGTTTGATTAGTATCAAAAGGAGCAATACTGTGACTATCGCGTTCAAAACGATGCGTACATCTCACACAAGTCTTCATTTAAGGAGACCCTTATTGTTTCATTGGTTCTCTAAAATTGTCAAAGAAAGAGGTGATTAGGAGTCCTATAACTTCGTTCTAGTTTGATTAGCATCAAAAGTAGCAATCTCATGACTATCGCAATAAAAACGATGCGTACATCTCACACAAGTCTTCATTTAAGGAGACATTCTTATTGTTTCAATGGTTCTTTAAAATTGTCAAAGATAGAGGTGATTGGGAGTCCTATTACTTCGTTCTAATTTGATTAGCATCAAAAGGGGCAATCCCATGACTATCGCGTTAAAAACGATGCGTACATCTCACACAAGTCTTGATTTATGGAGACTTTCTTATTGTTTCATTGGTTCTCTCAAATTGTCAAAGAAAGATGCGATTATGAGTCCTATGACTTCGTTCTAGTTTGATTAGCATCAAAGGAGCAATCCTATCACTAGTACCTTCAAAACGATCCGTACATCTTACACAAGTCTTCATTTAGGGAGAACTTCTTATTGTTTCATTAGTTCTTTCAAATTGTCAAAATGTAGGTGATTATGAGTCCTATTACTTCGTTCTAGTTAAAATTAGCATCAAAAGGAGCAATCACATCACTATCGCTCTCAAAATGATGCGTAGGCCTCACACAAGTCTTCATTTAGGGAGACCTTCTTATTGTTTCATTGGTTCCCTAAAATTGTCAAAGAAAGAGGTGATTAGGAGTCCTATAACTTCATTCTAGTTTAATTAGCATTAAAAGTAGCAATCCCGTTACTATCGCGTTCAAAACGATGCGTACATCTCACAAAAGTCTTCATTTACTCCGCCTTCTTATTATTTCATTGGTTCTCTAGAATTGTGAAAGAAAGAGGTGATTAGGAGTCCTATTACTTCGTTCTAATTTGATTAGCATCAAAAGGAGCAATCCCATGACTATCGCGTTAAAAACGATGCGTACATCTCACACAAGTCTTGATTTAGGGAGACCTTCTTATTATTTCATTTGTTCTCTCAAATTGTCAAAGAAAGATGTGATTATGAGTCCTATGACTTCGTTCTAGTTTGATTAGCATCAAAAGAAGCAATCATATCACTAGTGCCTTCAAAACGATCCGTACATCTCACACAAGCCTTCATTTAGGGACACCTTATTTTTTCATTAGTTTTCTCAAATTGTCAAAATATAGGTGATTATGAGTCCTATTACATCGTTCTAGTTGAAATTAGCATCAAAAAGAGCAATACCATCACTAACGTGTCCAAAACGATGCGTAGATCTCACACAAGTCTTTATTTAGGGAGGCCTTCATATTGTTTCATTTGTTGTTTTAAATTTACAAAGAAAGAGGTGACTAAGAGTTGTATTTTTTTGTTCTAGTTTGATTAGCGTCAAAAATAGAAACCCATGATTATCGCATTCAAAACCATGAGTACATCTAACATAAGTCTTCATTTAGGGAGACCTTCTTATTGTTTCATTGATTCTCTAAAATTGTCAAAGCAACAGGTGATTAGGAGTCCTATAACTTCGTTCTAGTTTGATTAGTATCAAAAGGAGCAATACTATGACTTCGCGTGCAAAACGATGCGTACATCTCACACAAGTATTCATTTAAGGAGACCTTATTGTTTCATTGGTTCTCTAAAATTGTAAAAGAAAGAGGTGATTAGGAGTCCTATAACTTCGTTCTAGTTTGATTAGAATCAAAAGTAGCAATCTCATGACTGTCGCGATAAAAACGATGCGTACATCTCGCGCAAGTCTTCATTTAAGGAGACATTCTTATTGTTTGATTGGTTCTCTAAAATTGTCAAAGAATGAGATTATTGGGAGTCCTATTACTTCGTTCTAATTTCATTTGCATCAAAAGGAGCAATCCCATGACTATCGCGTCAAAAACGATGAGTACATCTCGCACAAGTCTTTATTTAAGGAGACTTTCTTATTGTTTCATTGGTTCTCTAAAATTGTCAAAGAATGAGGTGATTGGGAGTCCTATTACTTCGTTCTAAATTGATTAGCATCAAAAGGAGCAATCCCATGACTATCGCGTTAAAAACGATGCATACATCTCACACAAGTCTTGGTTTATGGAGATTTTCTTATTGTTTCATTGATTCTCTCAAATTGTCAAAGAAAGATGCGATTATGAGTCTTATGACTTCGTTCTAGTTTGATTAGCATTAAAGGAGCAATCCTAGCACTAGTACCTTCAAAACGATCCGTTCATCTTACACAAGTCTTCATTTAGGGAGAACTTCTTATTGTTTTATTAATTCTCTCAAATTATCAAAAAGTAGGTGATTATGAGTCCTATTACTTCATTCTAGTTAAAATTAGGATCAAAAGGAGCACTCCCATCACTATCGCTCCCAAAATGATTCGTAGACCTCACATAAGTCTTTATTTAGGGAGAGCTTCTTATTATTTCAATGGTTTTCTAAAATTGTCAAAGAAAAAAGTGATTAGGAGTCCTATAACTTCATTCTAGTTTGATTAGCATTAAAAGTAGCAATCCCATGACTATCGCGTTCAAAACGATGCGTACATCTCACACAATCCTTCATTTATTCCGCCTTCTTATTATTTCGTTGGTTCTCTAGAATTGTCAAAGAAAGAGGTGATTAGGAGTCCTATTACATCGTTCTAATTTGATTAGCATCAAAAGGAGCAATCTCATGACTATCGCGTTAAAAATGATGCGTACATCTCACACAAGTCTTGATTTAGGGAGACCTTCTTATTATTTCAATTTGTTCTCTCAAATTGTCAAAGAAAGATGTGATTATGAGTCCTATGACCGCGTTCTAGTTTTATTAGCATCAAAAGAAGCAATCATATCACTAGTGCCTTCAAAACGATCCGTACATCTCACACAAGCCTTCATATAGAGGACACCTTATTTTTTAATTAGTTTACTCAAATTGTCAAAATATAGGTGATTATGAGTCCTATTACTTCGTTCTAGTTGAAATTAGCATCAAAAGGAGCAATCCCATCACTAACGTGTCCAAAACTGATAGCGTAGATCTCACACAATGTCTTTATTTAGGGAGACCTTCATATTGTTTCATTGGTTGTTTAAATTTACAAAGAAAGAGGTGATTAAGAGTTGTATTTTTTCGTTCTAGTTTGATTAGCGTCAAAAAGAGTAACCCATGATTATCACGTTCAAAACCATGCGTACATCTCACACAAGTCTTCATTTAGGGAGACCTTCTTATTGTTTCATTGATTCTCTAAAATTATCAACTGAAAGAGGTGATTGGGAGTCCTATAACTTCGTTCTAGTTTGATTAGTATCAAAAGGAAGCAATACTGTGACTATCGCGTTCAAAACGATGCGTACATCTCACACAAGTCTTCATTTAAGGAGACCCTATTGTTTCATTGGTTCTCTAAAATTGTCAAAGAAAGAGGTGATTAGGAGTCCTATAACTTCGTTCTAGTTTGATTAGCATCAAAAGTAGCAATCTCATGACTATCGCAATAAAAACGATGCGTACATCTCACACAAGTCTTCATTTAAGGAGACATTCTTATTGTTTCAATGGTTCTTTAAAATTGTCAAAGATAGAGGTGATTGGGAGTCCTATTACTTCGTTCTAATTTGATTAGCATCAAAAGGGGCAATCCCATGACTATCGCGTTAAAAACGATGCGTACATCTCACACAAGTCTTGATTTATGGAGACTTTCTTATTGTTTCATTGGTTCTCTCAAATTGTCAAAGAAAGATGCGATTATGAGTCCTATGACTTCGTTCTAGTTTGATTAGCATCAAAGGAGAAATCCTATCACTAGTACCTGTCAAAACGATCCATACATCTTACACAAGTCTTCATTTAGGGAGAACTTCTTATTGTTTCATTAGTTCTCTCAAATTGTCAAAATGTATATGATTATGAGTCCTATTACTTGGTTCTAGTTAAAATTAGCATCAAAAGGCGCAATCCCATCACTATCGCTCACAAAATGATGCGTAGACCTCACACAAGTCTTCATTTTGGGAGACATTCTTATTGTTTCATTGGTTCCCTAAAATTGTCAAAGAAAGAGGTGATTAGGAGTCCTATAACTTCATTCTAGTTTGATTAGCATGAAAAGTAGCATTCCCATGACTATCGCGTTTAAAACGATGCATACATCTCACACAAGTCTTCATTTACTCCGCCTTCTTATTATTTAATTGGTTCTCTAGAATTGTCAAAGAAAGAGGTGATTAGGAGTCCTATTACTTCGTTCTAATTTGATTAGCATCAAAAGGAGCAATCCCATGACTATCGCGTTAAAAACGATGCGTACATCTCACACAAGTCTTGATTTAGGGAGACCTTCTTATTATTTCATTTGTTCTCTCAAATTGTCAAAGAAAGATGTGATTATGAGTCCTATGACTTCGTTCTAGTTTGATTAGCATCAAAAGAAGCAATCATATCACTAGTGCCTTCAAAACGATCCGTACATCTCACACAAGCCTTCATTTAGGGACACCTTATTTTTTCATTAGTTTTCTCAAATTGTCAAAATATAGTTGATTATGAGTCCTATTACTTCGTTCTAGTTGAAATTAGCATCAAAAGGAGCAATCCCATCACTAACGTGTCCAAAACGATGCGTAGATCTCACACAAGTCTTTATTTAGGTAGACCTTCATATTGTTTCATTGGTTGTTTTAAATTTACAAAGAAAGAGGTGATTAAGAGTTGTATTTTTTCGTTCTAGTTTGATTAGAGTCAAAAAGAGAAACCCATGATTATCGCGTTCAAAACCATGCGTACATCTCAAACAAGTCTTCATTTAGGAAGACCTTCTTATTGTTTCATTGATTCTCTAAAATTGTCAAAGAAAGAGGTGATTAAGAGTCCTATAACTTCGTTCTAGTTTGATTAGTATCAAAAGGAGCAATACTGTGACTATCGCGTTCAGAACGATGCGTACATCTCACACAAGTCTTCATTTAAGGAGACCTTATTGTTTCTTTGGCTCTCTAAAATTGTCAAAGAAAGAGGTGATTACGAGTCCAAGAACTTTCGTTCTAGTTTGATTAGCTTCAAAAGTAGCAATCTCATGACTATCACGTTAAAAACGATGCGTACATCTCACACAAGTCTTGATTTATGGAGACTTTCTTATTGTTTCACTGGTTCTCTCAAATTGTCAAAGAAAGATGCGATTATGAGTCCTACGACTTCGTTCTAGTTTGATTAACATCAAAGGAGCAATCCTATCACTAGTACCCTCAAAACGATCCGTGCATCTTACACAAGTCTTCATTTAGGGAGAACTTCTTATTGTTTCATTAGTTCTTTCAAATTGTCAAAATGTAGGTGATTATGAGTCCTATTACTTCGTTCTAGTTAAAATTAGCATCAAAACGAGCAATCACATCACTATCGCTCTCAAAATGATGCATAGGCCTCACACAAGTCTTCATTTAGGGAGACCTTCTTATTGTTTCATTGGTTCCCTAAAATTGTCAAAGAAAGAGGTGATTAGGAGTCCTATAACTTCATTCTAGTTTAATTAGCATTAAAAGTAGCAATCCCGTTACTATCGCGTTCAAAACGATGCGTACATCTCACAAAAGTCTTCATTTACTCCGCCTTCTTATTATTTCATTGGTTCTCTAGAATTGTGAAAGAAAGAGGTGATTAGGAGTCCTATTACTTCGTTCTAATTTGATTAGCATCAAAAGGAAGCAATCCCATGACTATCGCGTTAAAAACGATGCGTACATCTCACACAAGTCTTGAGTTAGGGAGACCTTCTTATTATTTCATTTGTTCTCTCAAATTGTCAAAGAAAGATGTGATTATGAGTCCTATGACTTCGTTCTAGTTTGATTAGCATCAAAAGAAGCAATCATATCACTAGTGCCTTCAAAACGATCCGTACATCTCACACAAGCCTTCATTTAGGGACACCTTATTTTTTCATTAGTTTTCTCAAATTGTCGTAATATAGTTGATTATGAGTCCTATTACTTCGTTCTAGTTGAAATTAGCATCAAAAGGAGCAATCCCATCACTAACGTGTCCAAAACGATGCGTAGATCTCACACAAGTCTTTATTTAGGTAGACCTTCATATTATTTCATTGGTTGTTTTAAATTTACAAAGAGAGAGGTGATTAAGAGTTGTATTTTTTCGTTCTAGTTTGATTAGCGTCAAAAAGAGAAACCCATGATTATCACGTTCAAAACCATGCGTACATCTCACACAAGTCTTCATTTAGGGAGACCTTCTTATTGTTTCATTGATTCTCTAAAATTATCAACGAAAGAGGTGATTGGGAGTCCTATAACTTCGTTCTAGTTTGATTAGTATCAAAAGGAGCAATACTGTGACTATCGCGTTCAAAACGATGCGTACATCTCCCACAAGTCTTCATTTAAGGAGACCCTTATTGTTTCATTGGTTCTCTAAAATTGTCAAAGAAAGATGTGATTAGGAGTCCTATAACTTCGTTCTAGTTTGATTAGCATCAAAAGTAGCAATCTCATGACTATCGCAATAAAAACGATGCGTACATCTCACACAAGTCTTCATTTAAGGAGACATTCTTATTGTTTCAATGGTTCTTTAAAATTGTCAAAGATAGAGGTGATTGGGAGTCCTATTACTTCGTTCTAATTTGATTAGCATCAAAAGGGGCAATCCCATGACTATCGCGTTAAAAACGATGCGTACATCTCACACAAGTCTTGATTTATGGAGACTTTCTTATTGTTTCATTAGATTGTCAAAGTAAGATGCGATTATGAGTCCTGTGACTTCGTTCTAGTTTGATTAGCATCAAAGGAGCAATCCTATCACTAGCACCTTCAAAACGATCCGTACATCTTACACAAGTCTTCATTTAGGGAGAACTTCTTATTGTTTCATTAGTTCTTTCAAATTGTCAAAATGTAGATGATTATGAGTCCTATTACTTCGTTCTAGTTAAAATTAGCATCAAAACGAACAATCACATCACTATCGCTCTCAAAATGATGCGTAGGCCTCACACAAGTCTTCATTTAGGGATACCTTCTTATTGTTTCATTGGTTCCCTAAAATTGTCAAAGAAAGAGGTGATTAGGAGTCCTATAACTTCATTCTAATTTAATTAGCATTAAAAGTAGCAATCCCGTTACTATCGCGTTCAAAATGATGCGTACATCTCACAAAAGTCTTCATTTACTCCGCCTACTTATTATTTCATTGGTTCTCTAGAATTGTGAAAGAAAGAGGTGATTAGGAGTCCTATTACTTCGTTCTAATTTGATTAGCATCAAAAGGAGCAATCCCATGACTATCGCGTTAAAAACGATGCGTACATCTCACGCAAGTCTTGATTTAGGGAGACCTTCTTATTATTTCATTTGTTCTCTCAAATTGTCAAAGTAAGATGTGATTATGAGGCCTATGACTTCGTTCTAGTTTGATTAGCATCAAAAGAAGCAATCATATCACTAGTGCCTTCAAAACGATCCGTACATCTCACACAAGCCTTCATTTAGGGACACCTTATTTTTTCATTAGTTTTCTCAAATTGTCAAAATATAGTTGATTATGAGTCCTATTACTTCGTTCTAGTTGAAATTAGCATCAAAAGGAGCAATCCCATCACTAACGTGTCCAAAACGATGCGTAGATCTCACACAAGTCTTTATTTAGGTAGACCTTCATATTGTTTCATTGGTTGTTTTAAATTTACAAAGAAAGAGGTGATTAAGAGTTGTATTTTTTCGTTCTAGTTTGATTAGCGTCAAAAAGAGAAACCCATGATTATCACGTTCAAAACCATGCGTACATCTCACACAAGTCTTCATTTAGGGAGACCTTCTTATTGTTTCATTGATTCTCTAAAATTGTCAACGAAAGAGGTGATTGGGAGTCCTATAACTTCGTTCTAGTTTGATTAGTATCAAAAGGAGCAATACTGTGACTATCGCGTTCAAAACGATGCGTATATCTCACACAAGTCTTCATTTAAGGAGACCCTTATTGTTTCATTGGTTCTCTAAAATTGTCAAAGAAAGAGGTGATTAGGAGTCCTATAACTTTGTTCTAGTTTGATTAGCATCAAAAGTAGCAATCCCATGACTATCGCAATAAAAACGATGCGTACATCTCACACAAGTCTTCATTTAAGGAGACATTCTTATTGTTTTAATGGTTCTTTAAAATTGTCAAAGATAGAGGTGATTGGGAGTCCTATTACTTCGTTTTAATTTGATTTGCATCAAAAGGGGCAATCCCATGACTATCGCGTTAAAAACGATGCGTACATCTCACACAAGTCTTGATTTATGGAGACTTTCTTATTGTTTCATTAGATTGTCAAAGAAAGATGCGATTTTGAGTCCTATGACTTCGTTCTAGTTTGATTAGCATCAAAGGAGCAATCCTATCACTAGTTGATAGTAGTGTGCATACAAGCCAATCATGTATGATGATAAAGCACGTACTTTGTAAACAATCTTATTTATTTATTAATGAAATATTTATTTATTAAAGGCATTTAATTATCTACATGTTGCTGTTTTTATAATATGTAAATAACCCATAGTTTTAAGCAATACTTTTAGAATCATGATGATGATCATGCTAATGAGATCTAAATTCTTAGAAAGTTTTAAAACTTCTAAAAAGGGGATTAGTAAATCCGGATAGATTGGTACATATGTTGCTTGCTCATTGAATGAGGATGATTGATCTCATGATCATTTGTGTGGAGACACTAAAGCAAGTATGTAGGTGCTTATTGGAGAATAAGTTCACTGAACGTGATTCGCTATGGAATACCTAATGGAGTTTTACTCGCATGTCAATAGGAATTCCTAATGTGATAGTAGTATAAGTGATCCTTGGACTTGAGATCATCATAGTATCTTGTATGTAACAAATTATACTTTGACTTATTCCTTAAGACCTTTTAAGGCATATATAGGGTATGCTTGGGTATAATGAGTTACATATGGAGATAATGAATGATCAATAAAGAATCTACCACCTCTAGTAAAAGAGGAGATATGTCCTATGTGATTCGTTAAATGACAACCCAGGAATCCTTGGCCAAGGTGAAATGAAATTAGAAAGGAGTTTTTAATTTGCATTATTTGGAGTTGTGCATTTTCTAATCGAAATACATATAATTAAATAAAATAAGACTTGACAGTAAATCCATGTCTTATATTTAATTGGGACATTGTATGGTGGAAGGATTGAATTATATGGTAACTATTAACTCACAGGTTCTTTTATGATTAATGTTGAAATCTATATTATCTGGAAAGTCGTTGATCGCTAGGGAGGCTTATCCCTATTGTAGAATAAATATTATTTATTTAAATAGATTATTAGTTTAATTTATTTATTTAAATAAGATTAAAATTATTTTAATTGATTTATTCGCAACCGGTTTAATATGGAGAACCTAAAGGGTCACACCATAAAAGGAAGAATAATTATTTAAGAAGGTAATGGCATAATCGTAATAATGCATTAAGTATAATTAATTTAATCTATGGTGATAGAATAAATTAAATAGCTTAATGTTTATTATTTAATATTTTGGAAATATTAAATATAAATTAATAAGAGGAGTCTTATTAATATTATTACAATTATTATTATTTTAATTTCTAAAGGAGTTTAGTAATTAATTTAATATTTAGTACTCTCATTTATTCCTAATAAGATTAGGAGACAAATTAATTAAATGAATTTAATTAATTATTCCCATGTGGTGGGAAGCCTAAATTAATTAAAGGAGTTTAATTAATTAAAAGAAATCCCATGTCTAATAGGATTAGAAGGATTGACTAATATCTATATAAGAGGAGTCTTATAATAGATATTAGATGATGCAATTCTAATTGTTGGAGAGTACTCCTTTTCTATAGAGAATAGAAAATTAAGCCAAACACCCTCCTTCTTGATAATTCATCTTCTTTGGTGGATCACCTCTAGAGGCCAAACACTTGGGTGGCTAACGTTGATCAAAGGAAGGAATCTAACCCAGAAATTCAAGGAGATCACGAAGAACAAAGAGTTGAACTAGTACCTGTGGAAGCTTCGTTCTACAAGGGTATGATTCTATAATTTCTTATTTATCGTTTTAAATTAATAATTTGCATAAAGGATGATCCGGGTAATGGTTTTGTAGAAATTTTTTAAACTCTGGTATACCATGCTTCCGCTAATTTTTGCAATTTGATTGAGTCACAATTTCGTACAAACCCATCAGTGGCATCAGAGCCAAACCTTTATGCAATTATTAATTGTTTTGATTCCATATACATATGGGTATGTATTTAGAATAATTTATTGGGCATAATTTTAATTGTATAAAATTATTTATTTTTTTTTTAAAAAAAAAAATTTAAAAATCGAAGGAATTTCGCGAAACCGGATTTTCTGCACACTGCGTTAATTCCGTGGCAGTGGGATGACCCACGTTTTTTTTTATTATACAAGGAACGGAGGGTAGCTATATATTGAAAAGATTACCTGTAGCAAAAGTGATTGCAGGATTGTTTTTTTTTTGTAAAACAAAAAGGAAAGTGGGCGAATTCCTTTTAAATGAATAATGATTGCAGGAGACTTTTCATATATATATATATATATATATATATATATTATTCTAAATAATTTTATAATTAAAATAAAGAGTTTATTTTAATCTTGAAATTGGATTTCATGCAATTAAATTGCCCATTAAATGATACTCATATATATATGGAATATTTTAATTCATGAGATGAATATTTATTTATTGATATATATGGTGATATGTATGATAATAAATAGGGATTGATTATGGACTATTTGACCAATGTGATTGGATTTTATTTTAGTTGAATACTTGAATGAATGAGTTTTATTAAATGGGGTCTGCGTACCTCGTCTTCTCTAATTTTTTTCTTGATGTAAAATTCTATCTCCCTCCTATGTACTTCCCCTTGACTGCTGATCAAGGTTTCTATTTAAATTAAATTATTTAATGTAATAGAAATAGTTAGAATTTTCTTGAAGAAATTAGAGACCAAGGAGCAAGGAGCGCGTGAAGACCCGTTTGTATGGAGCCCGGGTTTAAATGTAATAGTTACGTTTAAATTTAAATTCTTGCACTCCTAGGTTTGACCTTTTGGTTCACTTGGTGGCTCTAGTGAACCAAACTAGAATAAAAGTCCATAATCAATCCGGGTAGAATATAGTATTCTATATAGCATGCTAAATATTATATATATTATATTTTATGCAAACATGCTTCGCATGTTTAATAAAATGACGCGTATTTTATATATATATGTGCATGCGCGCTGTAAGAACCCGAATTTTTAGATATTATTAAATAAGGATTTAATAAATAAAATTCTTAAACTGTGAGATGGGTTCGAATAATAATATATATGTGATATGAGGCATGTGGTATTATATTACATAGGATAATATGGACTATGTAATATGTGTTTTTGTGATTTATAAATATATTATTAATATATATTTGTTATTTAGCGTAGAGACGATTCAGTGGAGATAAAGGAAGTGGATAAGTTTCTATCGATATTAAATAATTTATATAGTTATTTTATCATAGTAAGTTGGTGACATTAAATATCCTTAATGTATAATCACCATATTCTGGAGTATGTGTATTAATAACTAGTATGTTTATAATATAGGTTATTAATAGCACTTAAGCTATCCGTGAATAGGTTTGGATAGTGAAGCATGAGTTAGTTAAGGAATTAACTAATAAGAATAAATATTAGTTAATATAAGTTGTGAGTTATATTATGGAATAATATAATGTCAGTATTGAATCTTAATTAACTATGATGATATAGTACAATGTTTAATTTACTTAAGTAAAGGAGTGAATTAATATGTGTGTTGAATATGTAATTATAGTTGATACTTTTTATATATATTACTTAGAATAGTAATATGTGAGAAAGTCTAATGTGCGAATAACGTTAAATATATATATACGTTGTTAAAGGGAGATGGAAATCATTATATCTTTAAATGTATATTTGAAGAAATTATTTTGGGGAACAATTTATAGAAAAGAAAGAGAAATGGTTATTATATATTTCTAATAAAGGATATTAAAATAATTTCTAATATTGAATTATTTTAATAAAAGGAGGAAATGTTATTTTTGAATAATAATATTGCCTTATATGTTTTTGTATGAGGTGTGATTGGTTAATATAGTAAATATATTAAAACGTATTTGCTATATGTAATTAAATTGATGTAAACAATTTATTATAATAGATAATAAACTTATTATCTATTTTCTATATATAATATATGTACATGTGTCGTACATATAGTTATTTGATATTACATTAAGAATAATATCATGAGTCAATAAGTAAATTATTTTCTAATAATGAATGTCTTTATTCGGAGAAAACATAATATTTATGTTATGGCAAAATACATAATTTTTAATATATTTTTCAAGGGAGTTTAATTTATAAAAGAAAACTAAGTTATTTTAATAACTTGAGTTGCTATAGTACCATAAGTGTTATAAATAATATTTGAATATTCTATTTGTAATATATTTATATGTGGACCTTGGACTTAATAGTTCTAATTTAATTGAACATGTTATAAGCAGTAATGTGGTGAGAGATGAGAAAGTGATGAGAATAATAATAAGCTTAAGATTAAGCTTGTGAGAGATGCCTTGTGTGGCACGATAGTAGATTCGTTGATGAATTAATTAATTAATTATATTTGCTCAACTAGTTGATATGTGCAAAGGATGTGATAATTTAAAAGTATAACATATGGTAATGACACATGTGTTATATAAAGTGTAGTGCAACACATAAGTGTGATCATACAATTATGTATAAACTATATTATATAATGCAATGTGACGCATTAATATAGCTATATATTATATATATAGACTATATAGTAAGATTGGTTGCATTAAGAGAGTTACATAATAATGTTGCTTATGTAACATGATGTGTGTGGGTAGACCTTAATGTATATCCTATTACCTTATATTAATATCAATAAATAATTGTGAATTGATAATGTATGCAATAAGTTATTATAACTGTAATGATAACCGTTATGATAATTAATAACCGTTATGATAATACCCAATTGAATTATATTCGGTGTTAAGAAAATGTACATGGATTATATGTGGTATATATGTAACCTACTTGATATATTGTAATTAGAAACTACAATTGTATTTCATTTATAACCTAGGTGTTTATAAAATGAAATGTGATATAGTCTTAGTAAGAGGTAGACTATATATATTTGTAACATTAGTATGTTGCTTTCATGTTGCTGAGATTAATCTTTGTTCCAAATTGAGTACCCACCTTCACTTCTTCTTCACGTGATAACTCTAAGGCTAGTCTACTCCTATGTGCATCAAACTCAGCAAACTTAGATAGCATTATAGCAAATAATCAATGGGGGAGTGGGTATCATGATGATCTCCACCAACTCCTCTCAATCCAGTGTATTCTTCTTCTTCCCATTGGTTTGGAATGATGGGCAAAACCATAAACTGTGTAATGAATTGTCTATAAATGCAAGCTCTTCTCTTCTCCTCTTTCATTTGCTGAGAATTCCAAGTGAAGCTAGTATAGTATACTGAGATATAGAAAGAGAGAGATATCAGTTAAGAGAGGAATTCAAATTGCAGCAACTTGATTTCAGAGGTACATTCATGTTCATCTATTTCAAATTTCTAATTATTGAATTAAGCATGAATTTCATGATAATGTGATTTAAGTGTTAAATAAGTTGTTAGGCTTGTTATTATGACAATATAGCATGGTTGGAATGATTTTTCGAAAGAAATTCTGAGTTGGGTTGTTAAAACTGCCGAAGCAGTTCAGTCTCTGGTTGGGCCGGACACCGGCGCAGCTGCGCCGGGTTTATGCCTGGGATCTGCGCAGCTGCGCAGGGTCCTGGAACTTGTTTTCTGTTTTGTTGCAGATTCTGTTATGTGCTATCATGAGATATCTCTTAAAGCAAACAAGTGAACTAGATTGACATGCATATATGACTATCTTGGCGTAGCATGATGCATGTATAACCATATTAATATGAGAAACTTATAATTTTTAAAGTAAACGTATAGTTTCAAAAATATACTTTGACTTATACGTGTGACGTGTATATGCTGACTTTTGAGCATGATTGTATGGTTTAAATATGCATGTAATGTGAGTCTAAAGTAACATGCATAACTATGTTAGTACACTCTATTGAATAAAAAGGTTTATAATTTAGAAGTGAACATTTTTTAACGAAAATGTAAGTTTTAAAAGTGAACTTGGACATGTAAAGATCATATATGTATTCTGATCATTGAGCATGTATAAGTGGCTTATATATGTGTTCTAAATATATGAGAGCCATGGCTACGAGACACGTGGCATGTACTAAGTTACCTGAGTTGACTTAGCGTACTTTTAAAAGAAAGATTAGAATGTGAAAGCTAATATCATCAAGTACTAAGTGAACTTACGTTATGAACATGCAAGCATGTATATTAGGATTTCATTGTGCCTATAGACATGTTGACATAAGCATCATATAATGAAACATGGATTTCACCTATGCACGCATATTCATAGAAAATGAATTTCTAAAGCATAAACTATGTGATTAACATATACATGTGTGATATACGCACGAGCATGCATATTTAGTATTGTTTAGCCTCGTGGTGTGTTGATATGACTTTAGTAATGGACCATTAATAACATGGGCTTGATTTGTTTAAAGTTTATCGGCATATGGCCTTAATTGGATTATGATGAGCATGCTAGGTTTCGAACTTAAAATTTATAACCATAGAGCATGCGTATTGATTAATATCAGTAACTTGAATGATATTGATTGAACTCGGGTGGTCCAGCAAAATGAAATTTCATTCCTGGTTTGATTAGTGAGTGGCGCAGCTGCGCCACTCTTAAGGCTAATACCTGCGCAGCTGCGCCAGCCTATTTTCAGGATTTGTGCAGTCTGTTTGTTCTTGATTTTGTAGTAGACTTGTATTATTACTTAAACTGCAAATCATGGTCTGACCCCTACTGGTTTATGACTATATTATAAACATAATGACCTTGCATGCCTAGTTTAAAATATGACAAAGATTTTGAAAGGTGAAACTTAGAAAAATTTGAAGGTAATGGTTTCGATAAGGTTTGAGAAACATGAAAGAAATATAGATCATGTATCTATGAGCTTTAAATACGTGTCGAACACATAGCGAGTCGAGTAAAGGTGTATGAATGTTGATATTAAAAGTATACCTATACTAGCTATTATAGGAGTATGTTAAGAAAGTGAAACAAGGTTCTAAGAAACAAGTTAGACAACAATGTAACCTTTGTTATTACATTGAGAATGTGTGGATGCATATAACTGATGAGTGTGATCTCTATGATTAATATAACTGTGTAGGATTACACAAAGTGCAGAGATTCTTAAGCAGTTAAGTCGTAGTTGTTAAACTACGAATCAGGCAAGTCTTTCGGTTCCTATTTGATATATGAATTCAATAACTGTTAGTTGAATTATATTATGCTGTGATAATGTGAACTTATATATGAACTGTATATGAGATATAAATGAGATTTAAAGTTGATCTTTGATGATATATTTGTTATGTGAAAAGTAACATGCGTAGTAAATATAAACTGTTTATAAATGCATGAACTGAGTATGATGTTATATGCTATGTGATGCATGAGGACTGTTAGAATTGCTGAGCTGTCGAGCTCACTCTTGCAAATAACCACTTTTGCAGGTTAAGGATTCACGGTAAAGATTTCGTGCTTCTTGATTGATAAAGATAGATAGTATCGCATTGAAGAATATTACTTAGATTATTGTCTGGACCATGTTTAGTTCTAGATGATGTACTCGATAGTTGCTTACACTGTTTAATACTAGTTGTATTGTAAGAATGTATTAATTAATACATAGAGGATATCGAGTTGAGTTGTAAATGTTTATACGATAACTCAGATAAGAAGGAATCATATTTTATAATTGATTCAAGGGTTGTAATTGATTCAAGTTATGAAATCAATAATAGATTTTATTCAAGGAGGATTGATAAAGTTTAAATTATTCCGCATTTTAGTAACATCGAATATGATGTAAAGACGAGATCTTGGATATGAATAGAATTTATATTCTAAATTATAATAAAGCAAGTTGTATTCTTTTAGTAATAAATAAAAGATGTAATAGTTTGACGATAGTAGTATCGTGACTGCACCGAATTTGAGGTTTCGATGGAACGTGGATTTGGGGGCGTCACAGGTTGGTATCAAAGCTGTAGGTTATAAACCTTAGGTAAATGTACCTTAGACTATAACCTGAGAGAGTGAAAGATAAGATTAAAATATATACGTGAAGATTCAAAGAAGAATCTCGAAGTATCTAGAGATGAGAATCAGGAGTTTCCTAACTCCGGTAATAAAAATGCTAAGATGATGTCTATAAGATGTATATGACAAAGATAATGAGAATGAACTCAGATGGAGTTTGGTGATAATAGGGAAAGAACCCTAAGGTATAGTGATGATCACGACGTGATCAGATTGAACTGTGAATGATAGATAGTTTGTAATGACTAAGTATGTATAGCTTGATGCTATAAGAGAATGTACTATGATAAAGTACGAGATAAACTCATGAGGAGTTGTATGTGGTGAAACGTAGAAAGCTCGTAATGAGCAAGTGATAGAGTAAGATAGATTTAAGTGTTGGACTTCCATTGAGGACTCATGTAACGGCTTAGTTGTACAAACTTTTGTATGGGCTAAGAGTTTTGGAATAGTGAGCATTGATGGTAGTAAGAGATTGAAGCGATGGAGAAATTGGATTTTCCTAAATCCTCTAGCTACGCTAGATTTTCAATATTTATTGACTTCGTGCTAGTGTTTGCACTTCGGTTTTCTTGAGAAAAACATTGGGTCAGGTAACTGAACTAATGAGTTTTAAAAAAAAAAACAACACCGTTATTCGTATGTCTACGCTATTTGTTTCGGCTAAGACAAAAATGATTTGACAATCTTTCAAAATATATTTTAACCTTGTGCATCATTTGATATGATGTAGAATGGTAAACGATGGAGTCATCAATGCAATTGAACCTAGTGTTGGTTGTGATCGAAAGATCGTCAGCCCACTATGGTATGTTGTAATATGACAAAGTCATAAAATGGCGGAATCCTCAACGTACTACTAATCTAGTATGGTATCATAACGTCATAAAAGAATTTTTGGTTTTCTTGTAAATTATAAAGAAGGTCAATTAAGTTGACTAAATTATTTCGATTGATGTTCGGATTGTTGATAAGAGTCTAAGCTATTTGATTCGGCTAGGCGACTGTTGGAAAGGGATTATAGAATTCAAGTATTCTTGTGTATGTATGCCAAACCAGATTGCTCTGGTGCGGAATTTTGACGTTGAAAAGCTGAGGTGAACAACCCTATAAAGGGGACATGTTTTCGGGGACAATGGTTCCGAACGTAACGCATATAGTCGTTACAAAACACTACGTTGCGGCCCAACATAGTGGTACAATAGGCTGGCCACCTAGAGTACGTGTGGAGAGTGTTTTCAGTCTTTGTGATTGATAAACACTCTGGTTTACGGTGTGAAGAATTGTGTTGAAGCATTAGTAATCCTGTGGAAAAGCTCAAGGTCTTGTGACCCCTCAGCATAAATTGGAATCTGAGTTATTCATACTACTTCCCGATTATTGAAAAATCGTGGAAGATTCTTATTCTTCTAAAGGATGAATGTAGTAAGTAGAATGTTCCTTAGAAAGGAGAAAGTGGTAGAATGAGATTGAGAAAGTTATAGTAATAAAACTTCTAAAAAGAGAATGGATAAAATTATTCTAAAGAATATGTTAATTATTCGGAATAGCACCGAGTAGGGAAGTTTCGGTGATTCCGAGGACGGAATCCTTATAAGGGGGAGAGGATGTAAGAACCCGAATTTCAGATATTATTAAATAAGGATTTAATAAATAAAATTCTTAAACTGTGAGATGGGTTCGAATAATAATATATATGTGATATGAGGCATGTGGTATATATTACATAGGATAATATGGACTATGTAATATGTGTTTTTGTGATTTATAAATATATTATTAATATATATTTGTTATTTAGCGTAGAGGACGATTCAGTGGAGATAAAGGAAGTGGATAAGTTTCTATCGATATTAAATAATTTATATAGTTATTTTATCATAGTAAGTTGGTGACATTAAATATCCTTATGTATAATCACCATATTCTGGAGTATGTGTATTAATAACTAGTATGTTTATATATAGGTTATTAATAGCACTTAAGCTATCCGTGAATAGGTTTGGATAGTGAAGCATGAGTTAGTTAAGGAATTAACTAATAAGAATAAATATTAGTTAATATAAGTTGTGAGTTATATTATGGAATAATATAATGTCATATTGAATCTAATTAACTATGATGATATAGTACAATGTGTAATTTACTTAAGTAAAGGAGTGAATTAATATGTGTGTTGAATATGTAATTATAGTTTGATACTTTTTATATATATTACTTAGAATAGTAATATGTGAGAAAGTCTAATGTGCGAATAACGTTAAATAATATATATACGTTGTTAAAGGGAGATGGAAATCATTATATCTTTAAATGTATATTTGAAGAAATTATTTTGGGGAACAATTTATAGAAAAGAAAGAGAAATGGTTATTATATAT